>VSDK01019420.1:162226-185616 GCA_009767595.1 Symbiodinium kawagutii | reverse complement strand
AAAAACTCATTTTGCCCCTAGCCCTTAGTTAAAGCCAGCTCAGAAGAGTAGGGGAAAGATGAAGCCAACTCGCACCGGGATGAGCTAAGTGCAGCATAGGTCACCTGCTAGTTTTGTTTTTGCTAATATTGAAAAAAACTAAATCACAATCAATCACGATTTTGCTGCAAAGCCTGCGAAGCTATTTTTGGTCGGTCCCAAGTATATTTCAAGACAACTGTACAATTTTGCTGCAACGGAAACTCCACTCGCTTGCGATCTTTAGTGAGAACGTTTGATAACTGCAATGTTGTAAACGATCCGATGCGGATTGAATATCACCAAACCGTGCAACTTTGAGGCACAAAGACCAGTGACAAAATTAATGATACATACCTTTCACCGTTCCTTTCGAATAAGCGAAAGTCCTGCACTGACAAACCTATCCTATCTCCTCAAAAAGATCGGGCTAGCTCAATTGAAAATACAACACACAGAATGTCTTATCAAACAAACGTTAGTGGGTTTTGTTTGATTTTACACAACCGTAGTAACAAACACAAAAATCAGATACTGTATCAAACAACCATGACATATTCGAGGCCGTGTAGCCCATGAATACTATTTGTAAACGAAGGCGCTCGGCAACGTCAGTTTTTTCTGTGTGATTAAACTGATGATATACCTCTTGCACTGCCTTTGGATTCTGATGCGGTCTGCCTCGTTCTCATCCCTGGGGAAGCAGAGCAAATATTCCCACATGTACACCGTACACAAGTATCTGCAACTTTTCAAGCAGATGGAGACACATGTCCGCAGCGTATGTATTGATTATATACTTTCATGTAAGCATACAAAAAGTGTTGGTCTGTTGAATCAAAAAACATCCCAAAAGTTTTGAACGCTCTCATGTATGCTTATTGCGTTTGTTTGTGTTGAAAATCAGAAATTCAGTCTTGCGGGTGTGCACGAGATCGTGTGCCTTTTGCTCTTTTACTTTAGCAGTCTTACAACGCTTTTTGTATCCCAGTTTCCTCCCAATCATTGGTAGATTGAAGACTCGAACGGGGGAGAACCAGTTTTTTTCCAAAGACAATTTTCTGTTTTATAAGATTGAAAGGCATCAATTACTTCAAAGTTGGGTCAGCTGCAAAATCATGGGTACATTCTCACGTAACATATGCTTTTGGGATCATGTTTTTCCTCAAATAAGGACATTGCATGCGGTGTGCAACACAACAGAACACATGAAGTTGAACTTGACATCAACAACTGCAGGCAAGCCTGAGTCCTGGGCATGAACAGTACATATCTTCCACATGAAAAGGTGCATGGGAAACACAGCTTCCCTGGCTTTGGCACTCTGTACAAACAAATGATGAGAAAGGATCAACAGTAAAGCGAGTAAAGAACATTGCAGAAAAAGGCCATGGAGAATGTAGAACAGCATCGTTGCAACCCTACAGAGAAGACCCCTGCAATAACACACGGTCAAGGGGGTCACAGTTTCGGAGCGTAAAGATAAGCAAAAACACATTTATTGGGGGGTTTTATTCATTTCTTTTCCGTTCAAAAAGCTCCAAGCGCCTCATGGTATAGGCCATATCTTTTGGAACCCAAAGGCCAAATCACTAATGACATCATTCTTTTGCATTAGGCTGTGACGCTTAGTTTTTTTTTCACATTGGCATTTTTCATGATGTGTTGTATTTGTGTTCCTTCAGTGACTGCCTCAATGCTAGCTATCAAAATTCAAGTAATCTCCACGCTTTCATTTGTTGTTTTTTCATGTTTTTTTGAAATCACTATGTTTGTTGTGTTTGTTAAAAGTAGTTCTTAGATAGTCTGAGCTCAATACATGACAACACATGCGAGTTCATGAATTACCATAGAAAGAGTCCAGCTGCAGCCTTCCGATTGGCCACTATAAACCTTGTGGTTCAGACTGCTCACTAATGACCAAAAAAAATTGGCCGACCAACTATTTTTGGCCTTGCCAGTTATTTTCTGTCAAGGCCAATTTTTCTTGGCCTCATTGCAAAAGGAACTACATTGGATGGTGCAGGTAGGAAAACAAAATATTTGAAACCACCAACCAAGCAGTTCTTCAACCCTTAAAGTATCCTTATAGTTGCTTATCATCCCCTACTTGGTATTGACATTTTCCCTTCTGGTTGCTTATTATCCCTTATGGTTGCTTATTCTGGTTGCTAACCACTAGTATTGACCCTTATTAACCATGATAAAAACCATCAACCAGTCCCACCCCAGTGACCCACCCCAACCAGTAACATCAGTAGTATTAACCTTTATTAACCATGATAAAAACCAACATCTGGATACTTATTGGTTACTTATGGTTGCTACATAGCCATATATAGCTGGTATATCTCCTACTATTGTTGCTTATTACCCCCTATGGTTAACCACTAGCCAGCTATCATCTCACCAGCTTATGCTTATTTATGCTTGCTTATTATCCCTTATGGTTACATCTGTACCAGCTCCCACATCCACCACAGATCTCTTCAGCTGGGCGACAAATGAAGCCGAGCTTCCCAACGACCTCGAGCAGTCCCCGGCGGTGCGGCCATGGTTGCTACCGGG
The DNA here is from genome assembly GCA_009767595.1 of Symbiodinium kawagutii. Lineage (NCBI taxonomy): Eukaryota > Dinophyceae > Suessiales > Symbiodiniaceae > Symbiodinium > Symbiodinium kawagutii. The sequence goes on along the minus strand of VSDK01019420.1, from coordinate 183,030 downwards.
GAACCTGGTGAAAACCAACCATCACCTGGTAACAAGATTTGGCTGTGGGTCAATATTAACCAACCAATACTGGGGGATACCAACAATAATAGTGGGAAAACAATGGCTAATGATAGGGGAACCAGGGGTACGGGGTGTACTGACCCACTGCCATTTGGTATACTTAGCAGGTGATGTCTGGTATACTCAGTCAGATTTGGTATATCCTTATTATAGCAACCTATCAGTGTCAATCATTATCATAATAGGTCGGTATACTTAGCAGTTATAACTACCAGAGGTCATGCCAATGATTGGTATATGACAATAACCTGGTAGCTGATGTTATAACAACTGCTGACATAACCTGGTGACATTGTCTACCCTTGTTCTGCCAATCAACCAACCATCGTCATTGGGGGAAAATATAACGCATGTTTAAAACCACCACAATATCTTGTCATGTACTCAAATGGCTGTGGGTCAAAACCCTGTCCCCCTGGTTCCCCTATCATTTACCATTGTTTTCCCTAGTATTGTTGGTGGAAATCCCCCATGAAATTGGTTGGTTAACTGCTTGACCCATAGCCAAATGACATCATCCATGACCAATTTTCTCCTAAATACTCTGGTCCCTTCCTCCATCCCACTGGCAGCAACCTCCAAAAGCAACTTTTCTCTTCAGTCGCTGGTGGTTTCAGCAATTTCCTTGGCACAGAAGGGTGGTGATGCTAAGGACTTAAAGCCCGGACTGGAATAAATGAACAAGACTTGAACTAGTCGTATTTTTAACCATTTCTATCCACTTCTCATATCACCCTTCCAATTCACCATGGGAATTGTTGCGGGCTTATGACTCACTTCCAAGGTTACCTTAACCATTCCATGAGACCATTTACCGTAAAAGTTGTTACGGGCTTATGGGTCACTCACCTTAATGTTGGTTTCTGATTAGTGTAACCCCCCCTAAAGTAATGAAAATAGATGAAACCAACAGGTAGATACTAATCAGAAACCAACATTAGAAGGTTGCCCTAACCATCCCATGAGACACTCCGTTACGTGACAATCAACTCATAGCTCTGAATCTTTGCCACGGAGTCCACCAGCTTCGTGCTGTGAACATGTTTCCGTGAACAGCTTTCTATGAAGATCAATTATCCCACCCTACCCTTCCAGATACCCATGGGTAACCAGGGAACCCCAGCCATAGGGTCTGTTACACAAGCTTGATGAGGATGCTTACCTTTTGTAGTTAGAAGGGTAGGGCCAGGCGCCAGGAATGAACATAGACATAGACCGTGCATCATGACCTATCGTATAATCCAGGCGTGCTTCAATAAATCTGTACAGGTCTCCTTTGACGGTCAGCCATTGAGTTTCTTGGTGTCGTTCCTTGTGGCGGCTATGTGGGTGTGTACAGAAACCTGGGCTCAGGTACCAGGGATAGTGAATCCATGATAGCCTTTGAAGGTGGGTACCTTTATGATCAGTAATGGATGATCAGACAGTAGTAGATTGACTAAATCACTTCAGCGGTACCCGTTGCAGGTTCTATAAAGCCACTACATGTTGACATATCATCGCAACAAGACAAAGACTTCTCGCAACAATGACCGTCATCTTTGTGCAAATCATGTGTTCAAGTCGCCCCCCTCGACGCCTTCAACTTGTCAATCAGCAACCAAGTGGCTGAACTCATTCCCTCCAGCCCCACCTCCACCCTCAAAACCCTTCACACACGGTGGACCTTCACCCCACCAGGTGATCATCCCATTGGGTGGTGAACGCAATCACGACTAGCTCAGCCACTGATCGATAAGATAGCCCAAACAAATGGTAGCTAGATTCACCGTGGTTACCCAATGATAAGCTGGTTAATAAGCCATTTAACTATACTTACATCATTGACAAATGGCTTATCCGGCTGGCTACTAACAAGTTACTAAGTTGAGGCTTAAGCTGGCAAGTAACCATGGCTACACACTTTTCCATACAGCTCATAGCCCCTAGAACTATGGCTAGTTACCAACTAACCAGTTTCATGCCAGCTATTAACAACAAAGTGATATTGCTATTACTCACTATAGTCAATAACAGTAGCTGACTGATTATGAACCTATTACTCACTACGAACTAGTAGCTATGAACTATTGCTCACTAACCAACTAAATAACTATCTAACTAACCAACTAAATAACTAACTACTTAACTAACTAACTGTTATCTAACTAACTAACTAACTATCTAACTAACTAACTAACTAACCAACCAACCAACTAACTAACTAACTAACTAACCAACTAACTAACTATCTAACTAACTAACTAACTAACCAACCAACCAACTAACTAACTAACTAACCAACTAACTAACTATCTAACTAACTAACTAACTAACTAACCAACTAACCAACTAAATAACTAACTAACTAACCAACTAACCAACTAACTAACTATCTAACTAACTAACTAACTAACCAACTAACTAACTATCTAACTACCTAACTAACTAACCAACTAACCAACTAAATAACTATCTAACTAACCAACTAACTAACTATCTAACTAACTAACTAACTAACCAACTAACCAACTAAATAACTAACTAACTAACCAACTAACCAACTAACTAACTATCTAACTAACTAACTAACTAACTAACCAACTAACCAACTAACTAACTATCTAACTAACTAACTAACCAACTAACCAACTAAATAACTAACTAACTAACTAACCAACTAACCAACTAAATAACTAATTAACTAACCAACTAACCAACTAACTAACTATCTAACTAACTAACTAACTAACTAACCAACTAACCAACTAAATAACTATCTAACTAACCAACTAACTAACTAACTAACTAACTAACTGACTAACTAACTAACTAATCATCAACTGCTAACTGTTCCTCACTACATCACCTCTTTCCAACCCTGGGACCCATCATCTGCACGCCCCAGGCACCACCTCTTCCAGCCACAAGCCGTGCGCCGGCGCTTTGCTCGGCCGCTGATCCAAGGGCAGCGCTGTGTCGAAGCTGCGCCACGTGGGACGAAGACCTCGACCCACCTGGTGCCACCCGGGGACGCTTGGGGAGGGGCTACGTGGATGTGCTGCTGGGCTTAGGTTCCCTGGGACCTACCCGTCGTAGGTTGAGTTCAGGTGGGTTTCCGCCCTTCCCTGCAAGCTGGAGCCGCCAAGTTATGAGCTAATAGGCTAATAAGCCATCTAACTACAGTTATGTCAAGTTATATCTACCTTTGAATGGTAGTTATCTTACCTATAACCCAACTTAGCTAGGGGGCCCCACTTTTGTGGGATATAGACGTGGTAAGTAAGCCTACAAGGTAGGTTACAGCCCTTAAAACATGGTTGGAAACAAGCTACGAAGTGGGAGTTGAGGGAACTAAGACCTGTAACCATGGTGAATGTCACTACTAAGGGAGTGCACGTCCAAGTAAGCTGCTAATAAGCAAGCGTTTGGAATTGGTAAAGCTAGGAAACAAGGGATAACTAAGTCATATTTAAGATCCAAATAGATCGAGCCAGTAGTGATTAATAAGGCGTGATAACCAACAAATAGTGATTCATACTGGCTAAGTCAGACTGTTTTTGAGGGGTTGATGGGTCGATTCAGCTTTTGAGGGTGATCCAGCGTGGTTAACAATTGTGTGGTTAACACTGGCTGATTCTTGGTAGTCATTCATGGTATCATAAATTACCATTAATGATTACCCATATCTGCGAAGGGCGATCCATCTATTTACTCTTGGTAGTAGTTAAAAGTGATTCAGATGGTATATAGAGATGCAGCAGTCAATAAACCACAATGAGTTCGAGCTTCAGTAGCGACTTACTCTTAAAAGTTGGGAGTTATTAACATGGATCAATAAATGCTTCGGATTGATTTGGACAGTGGAACAAATCTAGCTGGAGCAGCCCAGGGGCCCCAGCTTGGATGCTGACCATAGAAGTCAGATGTAAGGACCAACATGGCAAGGGAAGGTGGGGCACAAAAGCCACCACACTGCTGCCAGGGGCTTGCAGGTGACCACTGGTGCATCGTGAGCTTGCTAGGCTTGCGGGTTACCTCAACGTGGAGGTGAGGAGCCTGTGCAAGAGGTCCACCTGCTTCTGGCAAGGTAGCGCGTTGGACCGCAGTCTTGGTGGTGGTGGTTCCAAGGTACGTGTACGACTCGAAGTCCTCATCCAACCAGTCCCTCAAAGCATCCACAGGGTGTCCCACAAGCGCCATTCCAACTGGACCCGCTACCTGGTGTCTTTCCATAAGCGCGAGCTGCCATTCAGAGTTGTTCCAGCTGTTGCTTGGTACCAAGGGCTTGTCCCCAGCGTGAGCAGCTTGGCTTTCGGCGCCAACCACCATCAAGTCGTTGAATAGCTTAACAACAATGAAATAACGAGGACCAATCACCATCAACAAACATCTAAGGCATTCCAACGGTGCAATTGTTGACAACCAGCTGGTTTGACTAAGGGTTTGGTTTAATCCACCCAAAAACACCAACGCCATTGTTTGTTTGCTCACAGACACCAAATTAACGCCATTGTTTGCTCTGTACCATCGAGTAAACCAGAAAACCACATACCATGGGAACCACTTGGCATGCAAAACAAAGGTTATTTGCAGAAAACCGGGTTTTAGAGGCTGCAACCATGAATTCCTCACATGCATGCAAAAAACCGGGTTTTCGAGTTGCATCGTGAAAAAGTGATTTTTTTGGGCTGTGGCAAAGCTGGGTAGGCAAGACAAGCACAAACTCCACATGTTCACTTGACCATTTTGATCTCTACTTGAAATGTGTGGGAAAGAATTTGGATTCTTGTCCTTCGTGTGAGCCACAGTACCTTGTATATTTTCCAACGCGTGCGTTGTACGCTGAATATGTGATGCCCTACTGCCATCCTGTTAGTTGCTTAGCCTTTGCTTTGTTTTTTTCAATTTGAATGCGCTTCATGTTCATTGCGAGAAACTGATTGAAACAGGCTAGCAGGAACCGCAAACGGCATTTGCAAGTGAATTTAAGTGTGCAAATGCTTGACGTCCTATTTTACCAGCACTCCGCTCTGACTCTTATTCCCTTGCATGTCTAAATACGGTTCACCACTTCATTTCTCTTGGCTGGTTGCCAAAGTATGCTGATACATGTATTGATGAAGGCCTTTTTGAGTTTGTCCTCGTTAGATGCTGCGAGAAAACCAACATATTCCCCAGCTCACCCTATGCGGATTATTTCCAAGAAACGTTGCCATCATCATATTTCAGCAATCTTCACAATGTTCTTTTGAAACAAATAATGTGCTTTCCTCGCTGGCAGACAGCAAATCACAAACTACCACATGAATTGCTGGTACTTTCGGGCGCTGCCAACATCGTATTCTATTCAAACTCTGCCTTTCTCAAAGAACGGTTCATACATGTATGTCAGGTGTGAAAGGTTCTTCAACCGTAGCCTTCTCAGCAAAGTTTCATCCTCAACTACTCAGCCCTTTGGAAACCGCAATGGTACTTCTAAAAGAACATGCGACAACCCTGCGAAAATTGTATATAATCCAGCATAATTCCATAACATAGGATTTTGTTTCATGGTTTGTGGTCAAATACTGCTTTGAGTTGCTTCCCAACTGTTTGAGTTTTGGTCGAAACATGTGGAAGCAATATTTTGGCACATGTGTCCAACAAAAATGCCCGGAATATCTACACATGCAGCTACAGCATGTTGAGTAGTTATTTGCGGCAACTCCTGTAGCCCTCCACATGCCAATCTTTGCCACTGCAACACCAGCAACCAGCAACATTGCCCAAACTGGATGGTAGGTATCAACCATACAGAAACCATTTCCAAAGACAAAAGACATCACCTCCATGCACTTCCATTGAAATTTGCATCAACAAAATTGAGGATATGCATATGCCCACAAACTATAGTTCGTTTCTGGTTACGTTGCCCTGAATCCAGAGACTCATGCAATCCCTGACCTGGCATCTGAAAAATATAGGCACTGCAAACCATACAGGGTGCGTGCAATTCCGTCTTTGCAGCTGGTTTACTATTAATATGTAATATTAAAACGCACGGCCACAATTTTGGCAGAACGCTTCCGTTCCGTTCATTTTGAACAAAACAGGTTCCTTTTAACAAAGGAAAAATTGCTGACCTATCATTGAACAGGAGTTTCCAATCATTGTGTGGAGAGAGCATATTAGAAGGTAGTATCCGCATGGTTCCGTCATCGGAAGGCAATGTCAATATCTACTGACCATTCTAATATACACACTTCAACGTTCAGGACTTCCCTCAAACTGAACACTGGCCAGGACTCAAGCTGCGATGAAAGCATTTACTGGACTGTTCTTCCACGTATTTCATCATTATTGACGGTTTTTGAATGGATTTTGCTGAGAAGCCTCGAAACCAGGTTATTGCCCATAGAAAACCCGTAGAAAAATCCAGAGGCGTAGGAAGCCCATAAAAACCCGTAGATAACCCATAAAAAACCGTAGGGAATTACGTAGTATAGCCGTAATCTGAGCATCCAGGATTTGATGAGTTTTATCCGTTTTGGGCTTGAAATTTAAAGCTTTTGAGATCTTAGCCTCACTGAAGTTTAGTTGCCTCCTGATTTGGGGTAGTGAACAAGTGTTGTGAGAGCTCAAGTTTGACCAAGACTCAGGACTGGGGCCTTGTCTAGACATGCGAGAATGCTTGTGTACAATTATTGCTTTGGTAAAAGTAGCACCACGGACAGGAAATGTTGCGTGCACATATGTGCCAATATCATCAATACTTGAGTTCAACATACGCTTATTCAAAGACTCACATCTACAACAGTCAATCTAATTTACTAAGTTCCTCCTGCTGGGCCTTCAACATTTTGGGCTGATAATTTGAACACATTCATTATCAACAATGTGATGCAACATGGTACTATTGAATGAACTTTATGTACACATGATGTAACATTTTCCTTTTGTACTGAACTTGTGCATGTTTGTTCGTGTACATATATGAGAATGCATACTTATTTTTAGATACATGCATAAAGTGAAATCTTATAGCTGCAAATTTAGAATATTTGCCATGTGTGCAAATAATTGAAATGGTGAGGTCGATAGGTCCGTTGTAACAATGACATGGGAGTTCACGTTCTGAAAAAAACTTGTACTCGTAGATGTATTTAATTTGCTACTTGTCGCAACTAAACAATTTACTATGCATCTGTTTCGCCGCATGGTTTGGATATTTACCCGGCATGTGCTTCAACACGGAGCTTCCAAGTCGATTCAGGATCGCTTGTATCCCCAGAGTATTTCCTTCACAAATGTCATGCTGCAAAGAAAGTTCGGGTCCTGACGTGCTGTTTTCACTTTGTTTTTTCATTTGTGCGTGTTTGCAAGCCGTGCATTTGATGCATGGCATGGACGGGGCAATACGGTTGGCTTGAAACAGAGTGTCATACTACAAACAAACTATTGCAGGAAATGTCAAAACCAACGCACTTTGATTGTTGTTCGGCATTTTATCTTGGTCACACCCATATCTATTTGCGTCAGACTTTTTTCAGACATAGAGCGATCTTTCTTGCCACGCGCTCGGGGCCTTGCAAGTAGAATATCTTTTCATATACTCCTCCAGCATGGTCTCGCGACCCATCTAAAGTGCGCGAGTGGACAAACAACACTGCCCTATTCTACATTTGGTCTTGTTCCCGCTCCATCCATCTTGGTTGGCAGTTACATTTGCATAACTGCACAATGGTTCCACGTGGCGGCTGTTAACAACACAATTCGCGCATTACAGCCATCCAAGAAAACTGTTTTCACTTTTGCACACTGCCCCGAATCTGTTATGGAGCTGTTCATTCCCGTTGCTGCTGCCAAAAGTTCATCATGTATATAACTGGATTTTAAATCTTGTTTAGCATAGAAAAATGGCAAAAACGAGATTTCGTGACTGCAATACGTCTTTTTGCATGGGTCCACCGAATGATTTGGCTGACAATGCAGTTTTTTGATTTCCGCGGTGTCCACATTTGGCAGTGGCGAGAAAGCACATAGAACAAGAAAAGGCAAACCAAATAGATGGGGTAGAAGAAAGCGGTAGGAACCGAGCAACCTGTCTACTCATGAAGCGATTGGAGCATGGCCAGCTGAGATTGATTTGCAACTTCCGAAATCAAGAAAAAACTGTTACATTCACCTAGCTCGCCAAAACTTGACTAGGCTGAAAACCAGGTTTTGTGAGACAAAACCTAAAAAATCAAGGTCGTGGCAAAAAGCCTTTCTTTTTTATGGTTTTGGGTTCTCATGGTATTTTGATGTATTTTGTAAATTCTAACATGAACCTACGAGTGTTAACTTATGGAGTAGGTCCCAATAAACTTAGCACTTAACACCAATACGTTTGTACCTCGATCTCTCTCACACCAATGAATTCAACGCCAATTCGTCATTCACCTCTAACCGGAAAATGAAGAAACCCTTGAATCAACGCCATTTTTTGCTCATGCATGTCAACCACTTACCAAAATACGTGGCTGCTCGTGGTAAGGAATTTTCCCCACCAATTTCCCTCATTGACCTGGTCCAATCAGCACCCTAGACCCGGCTGCAGGACTGGGATTCCCCTTGTTTTGAAGTGAACAACATTCTTGCTTATCCTTACCAACATTCTTACAACACAAACACCCGCTATTTGTTGTTGATCCGCACAATTGTTTCAATGAACAGCTTGAATGCAAGAATGCAAAAAAATACACAACATTCTTACATCATACATGACCCACTACTACTTGTTCTGCTGCAAAATTCTCATGCAATCATGCCTGGCCCAGTGTTAACAATCATTTGGCTGTGGGTCAAGAGCCCCTGTATCCGTAGCTGTTCACATCTGCCAGATGACTGAAGTAGTCGAGCCAAGTTGGGATTTTGACTACTACAGTTCAAACAGTTTGTAGCTTGACCCGTCCTTACATTCCGATAGCTGCTGGACAAATTCTATCGACCCATCCTATCAATCATGCATGACCTACTATCAGCAATCTGTTTGACATAGTCTAACCACAACTACCCACCAAACTGCCATTGAAACATAGTTTGGATGCTTGGTTGGCTTAACCCATCTCAATATCATAGTTATTCATCAGAAATCAAGTAGAGTCAGCCATCATGATCCCAAAGTTCACCATCATGCAATCACAATCCACCATACCATCTTGAAAAAACCAACCATAATCAACCATAATCTACCATAATCTACCAAAAATCATGATACTTCACCGACATTTCGCCATAGTCCACCATCAGAAAATGCTTCACCAGTGCTGAACCCCACCATTTCGTACCTCAACGAGGAGCCCGACGATGCGTCGGACCATGTGCTTCAGAAAGCCCTTGCCCTTCACACGGATCCTCCGGGGGGCGCAGCCGTGGGCGTGGGTGGCGACAAGGCAAGACGTGCAGTTTAGCCCTAGCTTTATATCACCCAGTGGCTCCATGTACGGTATATCTACCTACATAACTGGGTTATTTTATAGGTAAATGTAGATAAATATACCACCATGCATGGAGCCACTGGGTTAGGTAACCAGCTGGTTTCTACCAGCTCGTTGTAACTAGGGTTGATTGCCTACTAGAATTGGGAACTGGAAGAATAGGGTATGTAATATCTATGAACCACCTGGTATCACAAGAATATGATAGAACATCAAGTGTTGGACCATCCCCAAAGCAATGGCAGATTAAACGTGGATGGGACTGGATGGGATATTCTATGTACTCCTGGTTGAATATCAAGCTCGTAGATACTGAGGCCGTCCACAATACCAAGCCTGAATTGAGAAAATGAATATCCTTCGTCCCGTCTACCATTAACTAAACTCAATGACAAATCACACATCAACATCAATGAATGAAGATAGGTGCTTCAAACAATACCACCAATGAAACTAAATCAACAAAGCTGTCCATGGAAACTCGGTCAATGTAAGGTTGTGGCACTGAACCCTGCCAGGTTACTGCGGCTGGACCCAGGTTACAGGTGATCTAGTCATGGAGAGCCCAACCATGTTTTCATTCACAGGGGGTAATGTCAGATCTGATTCATTTCTCAACCATGACTAACACATGATGATAAAAATACTTGTCAACCATTCTATCCGGTTCATTTCATTCATTTCTGTCAGTAATGTGTCAAGCTCAACCGTGGCTAACAGGTATCTCAGGTATCTCAGGTATCTGATTCATTTCTTTGGTCGTTCAAGTCGACTTGGCTCAACAGTGAGCCCTGGCCCCAACGGACCGTTGCCCACGAACATCGTACAGTGCACCATGGGCGGCTCATCAATTGAACCAATGGATGATGACCACCCGTCCACCATCCCAGGTTGCCAACAGTGGAACAAAGCAAATGATGACTGGTTGGTTGCTTCAAACCCTATGGAAAATATTGGCTAACCAATCGTTTATCAATAATAGGGAGAATACAAAATGTTTAAAACCACCAACCAAATGAGACATGGCCCATGCTACTACATTGGCAAACAAAAAGAATTGTTGGATAGTCTTCCTAGCTGTGAAGAAGAGGAAAGCTGCAAGGAAACTCCCCGTGAAGTAGTTGTTTTTGTCTTTTTATCCCCACAATCAGGATGGGTAACGAAGTGGGTTCGCTGCAATTTCGCTGATCGCTGCAATCAGATGCTTCTCTTTTTTCCAAACTGAGAGATCTCCGACAGTTCGACCTTCAACAAGGTCCAGTCAAGTGCAAGCAAAAGCCTTTAGTGACTGAGCTTTATTTCAAAAACCCAGCCTCGAAAGACCAAGAATTACAGGGCTCAGAATGCTTGAATCGGTCATCTGTCAGCCGCCAAGGCCTTTCAGCCTTTCATCTCTGCCAGCTTCTTCAGGCAGCCAACTTTTGGAAAGAGGCTCAGGAAGCAAATGCTGAACATCATTGGCACCTGGCTGTGGGTCAAAACCCTTAGTCCCCCTGGTTCCCCCACCATTAACCATTGGTTTCCCTATGAAATTGTTGGTTACTACACCCCATTTTTTCGTTGGTTAATATGGATCCATTGGCACCTCAGGGCTGAGAAAAATGCAAATAGATCTGGGCTTCTCCCGGGTCCCAGCATCCTTCCGATTTTCATGATGCATTCGTGTGTGTGTGTGTCTTTTCGACCTGGCTGTGCGAAAACACAGCCTTCGGTGTTCACATCTCCAAAAAAATTGGGTACCAAGTTGTTCAACTCACAAAAACTAATTAGTAAACGCCAACCAGGAGTTTTTGTCAATAATTAATGATTAACAGGGAACATAATACGTGTTTAAAACCACCAAACAGTACTTGACCTTCAGTACTGCTGCTACAAAACTCTGGACCCATTCCTGCCTCGGGATCTGGTGGAATTGCCGCTTGGCTCACGCAGCAGAAGAACCTGAGCTGTAGCTTCTGCACCGGCGCCAGTGGCGTTGCTGTCAAATACCAGCAAACAAAGCTGCACACAAAACGCTGCCAACAAACATGAAATCAAACACCGGAAGGATGACGAATCGAAGCAACAACAACAACAACAACAACAACAACAACAACAACAACTACTACTACTACTACTACTACTACTACTACTACTACTACTACTACTACTACTACTACTACTACTAATACTACTACTACTGCGACGACGACTCCTACTACTACTCCTACTCCTACTCCTACTCCTACTCCTACTCCTCCTCCTCCTCCTCCTCCTGCTGCTGCTGCGACAACTCAACAACGCAAACATCAACATCAATAAAAAAACACACAAAACATCACAAAACCACTGGCAGTTGCGCTGTCAACAGCAAGTATGTCAACAGCCCAAACAACGACGACAGCAACAGCAATGAATTTGAAAGCGGTTTGCAGAAGAACGACAGCTGGTTGGTGGTTTCAACCCCTATGAACAATACTTGTCAACCATTTGATTTTGCTGTAAGAAAAATGAAACATGTTCAAGTTTAAACCCACCGACGTTAAACCCGCCAAGCAAACAACCATACCAGCAACAACCCGAACAGCACCAGCAGCATCCGCCCAGAAGCTGCGACTGAGCCTTGATGCAAGTGGTGATGGGCACCAACTTCAAGGCACAGCAACCGCAGCAAATGCCGATGCCGTCGGGCATCTTCAGCAGGCCCTGTCCCGGCTTCAGGCAAGCCTCATGGCGAGCTGGGTCAAGCAGTGAACCATCGATGGTGGATAAGTTCACCAACAAAACTATAGGGAAAGCAATGGTGGGAGGATGTGGGAGGGACATGGCGAGCTGGGTCAAGCAGTGCACCAAAGAACTCGTGGGGGATAAGTTCACCAACACCCATGGCAACTGATGGGGGTAACCAGGGGAACGGGCCGGGTGAATCGACCCCTGGGCCCGCCTCATAGTCCAAGCACAGAAAGGTCTCGTTGACGGCGCAGCCGATGTTGTTGAACTCAGGGATGAGACCGTTGTAGCACAGGAAACATGCTGAATACACGATCACCTTGGACTCGTCAATGGAGTCCATCTGCACCTGGCAGGGCTGGCTATGGAGGGGGTGAAGGAATGCCTGGGCTCCCACCACTGATGTAGCCTCCACATATGGCGGCAATAAATATCGGGGGCACTGCTGAATTGCTGACTGATGTCAGTCTGAGTTTCTTTGGTGTTATCGTGTCCAGACTTCACTTGCACAGTCTTTCCAATGCCCAGGTTTGTAACAAGTTCGGCACTGGAATGAATGGGCATGCCGTTCTCAGGATCTTCAAGCATCACAGAACATGGGCCAACACTGTACTGTACATCAATCACTGTACATCTGTTCAAGACTGGTGGTCCTCCCAACCCCTGTCGCATGAGCTTACGCACTCATTTTTGAAAAAAGTGCTTGTGCAGGCTTACGAGACAAAGGGTTTTGCTTCTACAATGTTTCATAATGTTTCTCAAAATAGCAGTACCCCCAAATCATCCAATCTAAATCACCTTGAATAACAAACCAACCATTTTAAGGGTCCCTATCTTAAGAAACCACGATCTATCACGGCTTACTCTAGACCAAGCAGGTTTTGACCCCATTTGCCTGTTTTGGGGCCGACATTGCTTGGAAAAGAAAGTTCGCAAAGTCCGCGCCCTTGATCCACGTGGGGGTTGCGGGTTGCTGAGCCCAATGCTTGAGCCAAAGGATGCATCAATGCGGCCACTGTGGCATCGCTTTAGCCCCGGGCTCCAAAAGTCAAGAAATTGTGTGTTTGAAATTAACGAGTTGGGCCAATATGAATCAACCAACTTTCATGGGGGACCATCACCAACAATAACCGGGAAGAAAAAGCTTCTCGGGAACCAGGGGTACAGGGTTTTGACCCACAACCAGTTGTTTTAAACTTCAAAATCATCTTTATTCCAAGGAGGCGTGAATCTGAACTTCGAACTCAATCAAAACATCTCCGTTTTTGTTGTACACATGGGTGTTTCTCCAAATAGAGGACCCCCAACTCATCCCCAAATGGTCTGCATTAAACGATCACTGGTTGATTGCAGAGGTCCGCTAAGTGGAGAAAGCACTCCTATCTATCCCTGCCCCTCGCTGCAGAGCGTGGCCGCCGTTCCTCGTGAGTTGCAACTCTGTCGAAGCATCGCCTGAAGCGATGAGCTGTGTGAGGGGCTGGGCCCTGTGATAAGTTCAACGGTTGGACAAGGGAAGCAAAATAGGGACATAACGAGGATGCATCAACCAGCCATATTCAAGCGAAATATGTTGATATACATGGTGTTGTCATGTGTTGTCCATAAATGGTGCTCCAGATACTGGTATTTTTGCTACTAAGAATTGGGCTATGAACTTGGATGATTGGTACCACCATTCATGTAGAACCCCATGTTCAAAGAATATCTCACACAAGACCTCTGGAATAGACGAAGCAAACATAGCTCATCGCACCACATTGTCGTGCCAGAGCTTGTCCTCTATCAAGCAATGGGGCAATCGACCAATCACTCCATCAGGAATTGCGACTTCCTCACATTTAGGAAGTGTATGTGCGTGTCGGTCGATCGATCGATCGATCGACAGACAGACAGACAAACAGACAGACAAACAAACAAACAAACAAACAGAGAGAGAGAGAGAGACATATCAAGAGGTCTAAGGCCTGACGCGAATCTATGCAACACCATCCCCCGAGTGAGCTGGGAAACAAACATCCTACTAAAACATGATATGTTGCTGAATTATAAAGCTTAGATCCAGTTACCTGTGCACAAGATCAAATAACAGCATCTATACAAGTTATATCTGCAGATCTCAAAGAAAACATGCTGAAGCAACAAGCACTAATCAGTTCTATTACTTACCAATCATTGCTGGCCATGGTCAACCTTCCTTTCCCGCAATTAAACTACATGTTTAACTGTTCTTAACCCTTTCTACCCATTAAGCATTCTGTCTCATTCTCCAGTGCTCCAAAACATTTCTGATAAGGTGTTTGCACCCTGAAAAGAAATCAGCTTCTTAGTTGGACCCTCAAAAATCAGCTGGTAACCTTGGAGCACCAGGGTAACCTTGAGGGTAACCTGTAACACTAGGGGTTACCCTGTAACTTTGGTTACCCTAACGGTACAGTCTTCCAGGGCAAGCTTGGATCACCAGGGAGAACAGCTGGCCCTTCACCGTTCGGAGCTGGGTCACGCCGGCAAGAGCTGAGCACCGCGCTGGCACCGGCGCAACAAGCAGGACACTCCTGGTGCTGATGGAGCTACCGGCACCCAAACCACCAGCCGGGAGTCCTCAACAATGACAGGGAGATGATTGATCCCATCAGGGTAATGGGAATATGGGAATCATAGGTTGATAGGTCATTAGTGTGATGGGAAATGATAGGTCCAGGAACTTAGTCAAATCAATTCTTAAATGGGTTGATCCTTCCAAGTATGGATGGTAGTTCAGAAATGATCCATATGTGTCTTGGGAAGGCATATTTCCACAAATGGGGTACCCTCCAATCATCCAAACATGATGAATCTAAATGGGGAAACCACCAGTAACTTGGAAGTACGCCATTTCTGGATACTTGTGGATATAGCTAGTGTTGATCCATCATCCGAGATCTTTGACACCTGACACAAGTTACTAAACATTGTCCTATCAGTCGGTCGACCATCAGCAAAACCGGGTAATCGTTCACCTCACATCCCAAAGTCCTCGTTTACTACTCCGCTGTCTTTTTTGCACTTGAACAGCCCTACCTAAACGAACAGGTAGGTGGTACCATAGGATGTGGTTCCAGGGAAATGGCATCTTTACCATGATTTATGGTCCCTGCAGCTGGTATTCTTCCGGTAGAAAAAACTGATTGTAGCTGGGACCAGGATCCTTCCGCGTTGAATGGATGCTGCAGCAAACTGCCACCAAGGTCTTACGGGGACCCAGGTTGCAGAACCACCCATGAGGGTATGGAGGTACCCTCTGAAGTGATGGTTTCACCGAGAAAATCAGGACTTTGATGGTTGGAGGCGGCCGCCATGAGCTGAGCTTATATTCTGAGAAGCAAACAACTGTATGAAAAATAAGATCTGCATATACATGTTACATGTGGAATCATGTGGATATATCTTGTCTCCCAACGATTTGTCACTTTCCCTTGATATGCCAAACTTGCATTTGTACAATCCGTACGTGCCATTGCCATCTCCGAACCATATGTACAAAGTTTAGAAAGGCCGGGATCATGAGTTGCTGACCGTCATTGTCATATCCATTAATAACCATCAATATTCAACATTTATCAACTACCAACATATCATAATAGTTCGTAGCATACCATTTCTTCAATAACCATAGCTATCAACACCATTCAACATAAACCTCCAAGCAACCCCATTTTGATCCTCATGTTTTCCCGCCATTTCTACCAATCCCAAAAGATCTAACCATTATTTCTTCCTAAACTCAACAAACCAAACCAGCACACCACCGCTTTACCACGAAGAATCCCCAGGGGACCATGGTCTTCTACAAGGGCGGGGGTGTAACAGTCCGGCGCTGCTCCCCAGTCTACCCCACCAGTGCCTGGTGGTTCACCACCGTGCCGCGCCAGAAGCAAATGCCCAGGAGGCCGAAGTTTGCCTTGGGGGAGGGAGGTAGCAATGTCGGTCGCTTGGGTATGGGATACATCATGGTGGGGTAGTGGTGGTGGTGTTTGTGGCGCATACCTTGGTTAATGGTTGAGAAAGGTGATTGAGAATAGGTGAGAAAGGTGGTTTGTGGGCTATTTACTACTTACACCAGTAATTCCCATTAACCATGGTTTATATGAAATGTTAGTTGATATTCTCAGTGGTACTTCAAGGGAATATAAATAGAATGGGATTAGATCATGTTCAGCCAATGATGAGTGGTATGAGTGGGATCTTGTCATTATAACTACTGGTGATCAACCATGACTTAGCAAGATCATAGTGTTAGGGAATGGTTTTTGATGGCATGATTGGTCTTGATGGCGTCTCTTACTATGGAAAATACCATGGCACTGGCAGTCATGATCATTAGTGCTATTGATGGTGACTACAACTACATCACGGAAGACTTTATTTTGATACCGTAGAACACTGCTAATATGATTGGTTACATAAGATATTGGTCAGAGCCCTTTATTTGGTATTGTAGATCAAGGCCACACATGCTTCCTATGTCGGTAGCCCTATGGGCTGGATGTGAATCATTGTCAACAAATGATTCTCAGCTTTTGATCGGCCGTCACTGTGGGATCATGGCTACCTGTAAGATTATGGTAACCACCCTATATTTGTTGCTATCGTATTTGGGCTGCATCCCTAGATAGGACCACTCATCTTGGTATCATTCCTCACCATTCAATTATCAACCTATTTCATCCTATTTCCAGCTTCTAGCGCCGAATCATCGCTATAGCATCTTGATCATTTCCAAGTTCGGTGGAAATACCCTAAGCCACGTGTTGGCCAAGTGGTATCAACCGATTTCCGATCAGTACCACCGACTCCTCATTTGGTGGTTTCTCAAAATAGGAGACCCCCAAATCATACACTTTATTAACCCTTATATAGTAATACAATATCAATACTGGTTGGTGGTTTCACCCCCTATGAAAAATATTAGTCAGCCAACTATTTGTTAATCGGGAAAACAATACTTAAAACATCTTAAAACCACCAATCAGAAGAAACCATCCATTCTTGGGGTTCCCTATTTTGTAGAAACCACCCAACCTCGATACCACGCCAGGTTCAAAGCGCGAAACGGGCCACGTGCGAAACGGGCTGTTCCACTTGGATGGCCAAGAGCTCACGAAGCGTGGAGCCCTGGGCGACGAGTGGAGATATCAGGACAGCCGGGCACCCAACGGGTGGCCCTGGCCAGGCTTCTCTGGCATGGATAATGTTCAAATACATATGGCTATGGGTCAATATTAATCAACCAACTACTGGAGGATTTACCAACAAAACTATAGGGAAAACAATGGTTAATGATAGGGGAACCAGGGGTACGGGGTTTTGACCCACAGCCATATGTCGGTCACGACTAAAACTATGAGCGGTATCTTCATAAAGTATACAAACCTGGCCTTCGCAATTGACATTAAAATTAAATCTCTGCAGCAACACCACCACCACCAACAACAACAACAACCACAACAACAACAACAACAACAACAACAACAACAACAACAACAACAACAACAACAACTGAAAAAATACAAAACGACAGTCACAACCACAACAAAACTTGAGCAAATCACAAGTCATCTTGGTATGTTGGTTTGGTGTTACCGCTTTGATTGATGATTACAGTCCTTCAAAAAGGGCTCTGATATCAGCCATCCTGGGGTGATCACTCAGCAAGAATCAATCAGCAACACCAGACCTATCCAGCGCCCCCAGGTTTGTTCTGGTTGTTTCCAAAAAAATGAACATTTATGCAGCGGTTGTCGCTGATCTGTGAAAGCCCGGCCCAACTGGATGTGCATTTCGCCACACTTCCCTGCGCACCAGGGTCATAGCCCACCTGCACCACGGTGGGGAAAGCCATCCACCCCAGCACCCTGGCGACTCACCGGTGCACCCACCCAGGGTCACGTCGCGCCTCACCGTTGGCATCGCGCGCAGGCACCGAAGACAACGCCAGAAAGTCGTGGAGACCCAGAAGGCTCTCAGCGCCTTGGCTGGGCGACCAGGTCGCCAGGCCCATCTCCAAATGTGGAACTTCCCAAGGGTTTCATGAAGTGATGATGCTTAGTAAAGGTTGATGGTGGTTAACTAGTTGATGGTTAACTAGATGATGCTTAATCATGGTAAATGATGGTTGATGATGGTGAACTAGTTTAGTTTCATGAACAAATTTCCCCCAACAAAGGTAGGATATAGGCAGGTTGTGGTAGGATTTTCCCCAAAACAACCCCCAACAAAAGGTAGGATATAAACAGAAAAAGGAAACATCAGATAACCTGAGTATCTACAATGACCTGTTTATTGCCACAAAATGGTATAAGCAGGTTATGGTTGGATATCACCAGCTTCTGTCGCGGAGTTGATCATCAACGTAACCATGCGCCCCCCTAAAACCCTAAAAAGGCAGGGTTTTAGCCTGCAAAATAAGCGTTGCAAGTTATAACCTTTAATTTGGTGGTTTTGGGGGAGCCAATGGCATTTTGTGGCACCGAAAACATTCTTCACACAGGCAAAGAAACGATTGATTTGGGGATACCAGCATCTTGAGACCGGAATCAACAATCATCCACCATCATCAACCATCATCAACCATCCTTAACCATCATCGACCATCATCAACCATCGTTAGCCACCATCAACCATCATTAGCTGAAACATAACCTAAGAATCTCCTATTTCCCAGTGATTCTCTCAAATATGGGCTTTTACGTTAATTACCATAAATAGTTAACAAAGGATGATTACTGGGGTACCTCCATTTGGACAAACACCCAAATATGTACGCACTTTGTACATCCCTATCTTGGCAACATGTAGATATCTATGTCCATGCAGGCCGGCCGGCCGGTATACATCATGTAGGTAGAACAAATGTCATGCTACATACCTATGATATGTCATTCAAAAGCATGAATCATTAATCATTGGTGGTTGGTTGGTTGGTCGATAAACAACCATCTTCCTCGGGTATGGCTGCAACAAATGGAAACGACACAATCATCAGCATCATTAATGGGTTTTTCACCATTCACCATCTATTCACCAACTAGTAATCCATATCAAACAAGAAAAGTCAACCATTACCACCATGGTTGTGCCTTAAAAACTACCGAACTGATGCATACGAACCACACGTCTCAAGCTGTTCATCTCACCCACTGACAGCGTTTTCTGGTCCCAGGAGCTCTCTCGCATCGCCTCCTGGCGAGCGCAAGGTGTCGAGATAGGTTGGTTTGTGGTTGATGGTTGAAAATGGTTGATGATGATTGGATGATGGTTGATTATGCTTGATTATGGCTGGTTTATGAATGATGGTAGTTCATTGTGCTTGGCTCTAGTTGGATTGTTAGTGAATTCAGTAAACATCAACGAGGAAACATTATCGGCAAAGAACACTGCTGGTCCCGGTTAATGCTTACCTATTGATGATGATTCATCAATGGTTGATGGTTGATTCAAGTCATTGTGTTGTACCAATCAATGAATGCATCGATAAGTACAGAAATAAATATCCACCATATACATATATCTAAATATGTGGCTCATGACTGGCCGGCGGTGGCTCATGATTGTCCTCTCCTGGTTCAGCTGAAGGCTGTTCGGCAAAATCCAAGCGCCCAAAGACAGCTCACCTGCCAACTCCGCCGGGCCTGCAGAGATGGGGCAACCGTGAGATCTCACGTGGGAATCCCAGGCATCATCAATCATGATAATTGAATCAAACATCAATCAACCATCAACCAACCGTCATCACACCTTCATCAACCACTAACCAGCACTAATCATCAATCAATAGAATATTCACCACTGTTCAGCCACCATCAATCATGATCAGGTGGTTTCTCAAACTAGGGGTACCCCCAATTCATCCTTCATTACGCATTTATAGTAAGAAGCCAACCATTATAGCTGGTATATCCCGTATTATTGTTCATTACCCCCTTGTGCTAACAATTGTTAACCATAGTAATCCATCCACAACTTTTGGGTCCCCAAACTGGCTTGAGAAACATCCAAATCGAGCACCATGGGAGATCCACCCCCGATTTTGGGCACGCTGAGGTTTTAAGAAAAACCCATTTGCCATCATTAGCCATCAATTGCCCACCATTCACCTCAGCATTCCCTGACAAGCACAATTAATGATGGTTGATCAATGATGATTGCTGATGTTTGGTTGATGATGGTTGACCGATGGTTCATGATGGTTTATCATGGCCCAACCTTCAATTCATCATCCCCGGACTTCTCAACTCACAAATCGTGTGAAAAGACAGATTGATTACCTTGCCATGTGGCTATGGGTCAGTTCATCCTGTACCCCTGGTGCACCATCAACTGTTTTCAGCTAATATTGTTGGTGAACCTATCCCCCATGAAATCGATGCTTCATATTGACCGTTGGTTATCGTTGATTATTCTTTCCCCTAGAATTCATGGTCAACTTGTGGGTCAAAACCCTTAGTCCCCCTTCCCATATCATGAACCATTGTTTTCCCTATGAAATTGGTGGTGAACTTATCCCTCATGAGTTGGTTGGTTAACTGCTTGACCCAGCTCGCCGTTGAACTGCTG
>VSDK01019420.1:149883-162216 GCA_009767595.1 Symbiodinium kawagutii | reverse complement strand
CCGGTCGACCCACCAACCTCCGCCGCCCCTTTCCGTTGCCCCACCTTGCACCAAGTAGTAGGTGTAAGTCTTCACGGACACACCGCCTCAGTGCGCAAGCGCCGTGGTGCTGCTTGGGAGATTGGAGGATCTGCAAAGGAGATGGCGAGCTGGGTGAAGCAGCTAACCAACCAACAAATGGATAGTAACCAATCAGAATAGCTGGTTAATGGTTAATGATAAGGGATGATAACTAACAATTATAGGGGATATATACCAACTACATGGCTATGGGTCAAGGATTTAAGCAACCAACGTTCATGGGGGATAAGTTCACCAACAATTTCATAGGGAAAACAATGGATAATGACGTGGGAACCAGGGGGACTAAGGGTGAACTGACCCATAGCCATATATCAATACCATTCAATGTCACTTTCAGTGATATCAACCTTCACGAAAAATCTTCACCCACCTGGTTGTTGGTTGGTGTTGCTTGATCGCTTCTTCTGTTGACACCACCAGCTTTGACTCAGAATCTCTACCGCATGCCCAGTGGCGCGTGCAGAATTGGAGGTCGCTGGTCCAGAAGGCACTCCGACAACGGATGTCCTTGGGCAACGTCTCCTTGGAAAACCGCTGAATTTCAGGTGCGTGGACATGCGCAACTGGAGAATGCCATGTGTACAAGGTGCGCCCCTCCTTAGTTTTGAGTTGATCAATCTGCGTTGAATTTGGTTGATAAGCACTTATTGTAAATTATTACAACATGCCATTCAACTTTGGTTTTGCATAACTACCAATATTGGTCGCTCCTCTAGTTGTTACCCAACTTAGCCAACGATTAGGCTCCCCAGATTGTATGGGACACTGAAAGGGAGCGCAATTTGTAAGTTTCAGCAAGCCATGTACCAATTTGGGGTGTGATTTGACCAGCCTGGGACGACAAACGTTGCCTTTGTTGATAGGACCCAGCAACATGTAACAAACGAGAACCAGCAAGTAGTGACCGGAGGAATCCGAAAACTGGTGAGCTCACGAGATTGGTTGTCTATCAATCATTTCTCCTTGGGCTTCCCGCATGCACCCGGTACAGATAGGCCAAGTTACAGGGCCCCCAACAGCGTGGTGGCCCTGTATTACATCTGCTTGCTTGTACGTGAACGTCAGTTTAAAGTAGTTATTTCCACAACAACTTCCTCAGCATCTGAATGACTTTGAAAACAGGGTCAGAGATTCCAGCACCTAGTCCCAGCGATGTTGGATGGGCTTGGACCCAACCATTCTTAATACATCTTAATATCAACCTCTATTCAACAATGATGGATCAACAATTCTTAATACCATCATAAACCCTATATAGGCACTAAACCATCATTAAGCATCATAAACCCTTACAAAACAAACCCCCAATCAACCTGCTTGGTACAGCCCCAGCGCGGTGCGGCGACGCCACCCAGACACGTTCAAGGCTTCAGGGAGATGTCGAACCAGGTCATCGAGGCCATGGCTTTGGGCGCTTCCTGGCATCGTCGCGGCGACGCCAGCATGGCTTGGGGCTTGGGTTGGTTTCAACTTAGGTGTAAGGATTCTACAGTTGTGGGGTTCTCAATGGTTTGGTGATTGCGGGGCTTTTTCATGGCAGAGAGGTTTTGTAACTTGTTGTACCTTGATTGGTTTCATTCCAACCTGGTGTTGACATTGATATTGATAGATATGTGTCGATATGCAGTATTAGTATATACACTGGTTTTATGTAAAATGACGGGATGCAAAAAGCTGTTTTTGAATAATGGTTGAAAGCCTAGCTTGGTATGAGTGACGGATTTCATCTTCACCAAAGTTGATGATAGGATGATTGAAACTAGCAGTCCGCTCATGATTAGAGTCTCCAGCTGCTCAAGCCATGACCACAACTCAAACTGACACGTTGATCTGGAAAACCACCATTTCTTTACAAGGGCAAGGGAACAGCATCATTAAAATATGTAAAACTGCGTTCGTAGATGAGTGCACCTTGATGGATGTGTGAGATGGATGAGTGAAACAGCAAGCTTTAGCATGTTTGGGTTGAATGAACAACATCTCCCCAGTTGCATTCTCCGAAGCCACGGGTTGAAAGAATTTCGCTTATGACCAAACACACAGCAGGCGTCGTCTTTCATCTTACAGGACTGTACAGAGTGGTGCTCTCAGTTGCGTAATATGGCTTACAACTGGCGGAAGTAACAGTTGTGGGAGATATATAACTGAACCGTACCAGGTTTTGCTGTAAACAAACTTATAACCCACAACCAGGGGGTACCACTCTGTAGGAGCGATGACCCGCGTCCTGAAATGTGGCAGCTGCAAAACGCCAACATCTGAGAGGCGTGCACGCCACGGTCTGTCCTGCAGGATGCTCGGTGACAAGGGGTGTCCCCACGGGAAACTGGCTGACAATACCAACAACACGAGCACTTCATTAGGAGGAAAGTGGGGAATGAATGGGAATGGAATGATTCTTCATTCTTACCAGGGGTCATTCCCCAAAGCCAGACGCATTTAATCCCCAGCTTCTGCTCCATACATTTGCCATCAATGCCGCGAAAAACGTTGAATAACCATCAACCAAACACGGTCAAATATGAGTTTCTCATCCACAAATTCACCAAGAATCCCAGCTTCTGATCCACAAATTCCTCAAGAATCCCAACTTCTGATCCATGAATTCCCCAAGAATCCCAGCTTTCTCATCCCCTTGGACTGCGGCATCTCCTTCCGCTGGGCACCAAACCCCCAGGAGGCGAAATGCCCGGCTTCCCCGGCGCGCAGAGGCTGTGCCAAGCACGGCGCAGGGCTAAGTCCAGGGTCTCCTCTGGGAGGTGGGCCACAGTGGACAGCCACAAGGTGGACCCCGTTCACCAGCGGCCCTAGTCCGGCTGGGTTAGTTCACTACTGGGCACACCGGCTGGGTTAGTTCAGTAGGGTAACTACTAGGCAAATGGTAGATATAACGTTACTTCAGTGGCCTTATGAACCAAGTCATAAACTAGGGGGTTTCACCTTGTAGTATAATAAATGCGGGGATAAGGGCTGGGGGATGATAGATTGATAAGCCAGCAAATGATGTTTAACCATGGTGATTTGATATCATTTTATGGATATGTGATGAATATTTCATGGCCATTGAAGTGGTACTGCTGGCATGGCTCATTGATGGTTCAGAGTTGGTTGAAGGGTTCATGTTGGTGAGTTCGTTGGTTGATAGTTGTTAATTTGACGATGGTCAATAGTTGAAATTTTACTAGTTGCTTTCTCTGTGATTCGTGGCGCCAATATCCGCCAATGTATGGGTTGATAGTCCATAATTAGACAATATTTGGTTGATAATTTGATAGTCGGTGACCAAATATGGTTTGATTTTTCTATGGTCACTCTAGGAATCAACAGTGGAAAAAGAACAGGACGTGAAATGGCGGAATTTGCTGGTTCATGCTGGTTCGTGACGGTTCACTGTTGATCAGTTTATGCTTATGAATGTTTGGTGTTGGCCCAGAATGGATGAGAGTGGCTGGTATCGTTGTGTAGTGGTAAACCTTCACGTTCTAATGTTGAATCCTGGGCACTTGACTACTGTTGGGGTGTAATGATTAGTAATTTGCCATATGATTTGCAATGTCTAAATAGTACTTCATTCATCATCCAAATGTGGATGATAGACAGTAGACCTTCAATATTGCTTTAGATATCCAATGGTTGTCATGGTTAATGGCGCATAAATCCTAGGATGTTGATACTGGCTAATGGCTGATTACGCCTCATCATGATGACTATTGTTGGGCTAGTGATGCTTCATCATCCAGTCAACCACTAGCTACTGTGAGGGTATATGGCCACCATCCCATGTGACAAAACAACTAACAATAGTTGAGGAAAGAAACAAGCGATGATCCGTGGTCAATGCTATGGTCGATAGCGGTTGAACATGAAGCATCATCCAATAACGCTTCTAGTTGGCGGATACAATCTTGTACGATTCAATCTTGGATAGCGGTAGCTGGCAGCGTAGTTATGGTTGATTACTAAGCATTCTCTACATTGTAATTGAATGTCCATCAATAAATTTCGAGTTTGGAATGTTTGACAGTGACTCATAGTAGGCAACAAAGAAGGAATGGCACACAACAATCAGCAGCAATGATAAAACACAACCGCTCGGCTACACCAAGCGGCAGCTTATGGAGAGAACCCATTGGTTGACAAGGGTCACCTCTGAGCATCGACGGTTCGACGGTCCACCCCGCATTGATCCCAATCTGGGAGCCTGAAAAACAATTCGAAGTTCCCAACACATCCAGTATCAAAGCACTATCAAATGGTTGGCTCCTCCAGAATGGTTCATAATGTTTGATCAACCAGATCAACCATCGTCAAATATCAAATTACTGATACTAATGGCTACCCAGGATTCATAAACGCCTGGTTGATTAACTAGGGGGGTTCCCATTTTAATGGAAAACCCAGGCTTTTAAAGGACACCCCCCTATGATCATCAACCTGGGGTTTAGCTTCATCCTGGGTCAACATTAATGGTTGATCAAACAATGATGACTGTTGCTTGGCAAGTGACCACCTTCGTGCGTCAAAACCTAGCAATCCAGGCATTCTCAGCTCATGGTTTCTATCGCAGCCTTAACACAAAGCTAGGGTATTGTCCACATCATTGACGTTGATTGGACCTTATCCATCGCAGCCTGGGTCCACAAAATAGGGCTTTCCAACCTTTTTAGTTGCCATTGTCCTGAAACACAAGCTCAGCAGAGGAGATATCCATGTACCCACACTGGTAACCCTTATTCTCGACCAAAAAAGGTAGTTTATACCCTTCGGTAAACTAACCTGGCAATGGAAATCCACCATTCACCGGTGGTTTCCAAGGGTTTCACTATGAAATATGGTGAAAATCCATTGCCAGGTTACTTGATTGGAAGGTAAGCGTTACAGCCATGGTCAGCTACCTCTTGCTGGGGATGCACGTCCAAGTGGATCGCTATCGGTGAAGCTCCACATCTCAGTCCTGCACTGACGGGTCCCCGTTTGTTGCTCCACACAGGCCATCACAGAGCGCATGAGGCTCCCGCGCTCCATCTCCTGAGGGGATGTGCGGTGGTGGTATGGTGGAGATGTGACTGTGTATGGATAGAAGTGTATCTGGTTGGTGGTTTCAACCCCTATGAGAAATATGCTTGTCAACCAACCAGTTGTTAATGACTACTAGGCAAAATAAAAAATGTTTGAAACCACCAAGCAGGTATAGTGAAGTGTATGAGGGTTTCTTCAAATAGGGACCCTCAAAAATGGTTGGTTTATTACTTGAAGTGACTAATATTGGATGATTTTAAGGTACCCCTATTTTGAGAAACAGCCGTAGAGTGGATTACAAAATGGAGGTCTGTTATAGTAGCATAATACAACGATGATGTATGATCTTAAACGAATTGTACCTACGGTGTTTTTTTCGCCAAAATGATTGGTTTATTACCTCAAACGGTTAATAAACCATCATTTACCCCAATTTTGAGAAACCACCATTGATGGGTAGAAGTGTAGAATAAACGATGGAGTAGCTACAAATAGTACTATTTATATACAGGTAAAAGTCTATCATGGTAACTATGTACCAATAAGAGCTGCCAATAGAAAATAGTAATAGGTAAAACATTCATCATATGAGCATATTCTAGCTAAATAGGTATGATATATAACTACACACTGATAACAATAGTTTCTAATAACTTTAATAGTGGCTGTAATGGTATTAGACAATCATATGATGTACAGTAAGTGCAGCATGTACATGTAGATAAAGGTAAAAAAAACAACAATTACCATTGATTATACAACGATAGCGACCATAACAACTACAAACATAGTAGTAATCAGTACATATGGCTGTATTCTTGAGGTGGTACTGACAATGTAATCATATGAACAAGTGATTAACTCAGTCATTACCATTCAATAAGAACTAGCAACTGCTGTTGATATGTGATATAAACAGTATTATTTGTGCAAACACAAGCGGTGAATGCGACGTTTGTAACACAAAGAGTATGAACTGTTGGCCTATATCAAGCTTATACTGTAAACTTATTGCTGGCCATGCTTAGAAATGGTGATTAAGAACAACATAGCCTATTTGTCGGCCAACCTTTACCGTATTAGTAAGCAATGGTTTATGCCTATGGGCTTCCCATTTGCAGGTTGCACTGAACGGTTCCATGGCTATTGACAATATGGATATTAGAAGTTGGAAGTGCTGTCTACACTACACTGAAGGTTATGACAAACTATGTTATTTTCCATTTTTGCCTATTTATGTAAATGTTATTCCAAGCTATTCTAATATTGTATTTCTGCAAACACCAGTCTATGATAATCTAAGTGTCTGAATTGATTCTTACTAGCTTCCATAGCGATGATAAACTGATTGGTTTACATTCTATTTTTTCTGCAAACTTCAAACACACTGGTTGTATCAACTAACATTGCAACAACCCCTTCCAACATAACAACACAAACCTTTGTAGCTTTCCTGGCTGCAAAAACTCCTCGTATTGCTGCAATCAACCTCCAGAACTTTCATCACTGTTGAATCAACTGGTTGCCTTTCATCATCAAAATTGCGCCTCTTCAAATTGCAAAGTGGTTCAAACACATACAAACTAGCATCAGATTGAGGGATGTCTGCTCAGGTGCTTCATTGGATTCAGTGAAGTTAAGTGTTTCGGCACAACGGTAACAATTCTTTCCCTGTAGACCTTCTACACGGACCAAACTGCAAGTTTCACAATCAACAACACTATGCGGGTGCTTTTCAAACTAGGAAACCTCACAAAAAATGGATGGTTTATTTCCATAAACGACAGATACTGGATGATTTGTGGGTACCTCTATGGCTTGAGAAACATCCATGTACATTTTTGGCATATGCCCAATTCAATCGACCATGGGATTCAACTTCAAAGAACAACCATTCACCCATTGTCGACCGTCTCTCAACTGCTTGCTGATAGGTAACCAATCCGTAACCTTGCAATTGCCTTTCAAACTAATACTACTATAATCCGTAACCAGCTGGTTTCTACCATTGTCGCTTGGGGTTGGTTACCTACTATAGTTGGTAACTGAAAGCAAAGGGAACTGGTAACCACTATTATCCAACGACAAATACGAATCAACCGCAGTCTGGGTAATTATCAACTATACTCAATTCTAATCAACTACTATTACCCACGGGGATTGGCACCGAGCAGTCTGTTGCGCATCACCACCGCCCCGCATCTGCGAACCACGAACCGCCGCGTTGCGTCGCCAGCAACTGGAACAAATGTGCGCCTCGTTTGGGGGGGAGCTTGAGGCAATAACCAGGCGATAACAAGGGCGGTAAACCTGGCAACCAAGCAACCATTTTTAATCATCTATAGGGATAAATATTAGTGAACTAAGATCATCTATGACCAGGTCATCTATAACAAATATTCATCTTGGCTTAGCAAATATCATAGGGATAAACATTGGTCAACCAAGATGAATATTTGTTATATTGGGTGGTGGTTTCAACCCCAAGGAAAAACATCAGTCAACCAAGCAACCATTTATTGATAATAGGGAAAATAGTAAAAAATAGAAACCACCAGCCAGTCACATATTGCTTTCTCCCCCCTCCCTTCCAAAAAATCTTGAAAAAATGCGGTCAAATCCAAGAGATGCTAATCACAGGAACAACATGAAAATACTGGGATGAGAATATGGGCTAACAAGCATATGGGTGTTTCTCAAAGTAGGGGTACCCACAAATCATCCTATAGTAAACCATTTATAGCAATAACCCAACATGTTTGGGGTCCCCTATTTTGAGAAACCCCCATATGGTTTCTGTAATTGATGCTTGAAGACCAGTGTTGGCAATGAACGATTTGGTATAGTAAAGAATCGTGAAGTGATGGTTAATTGACCATTGAATAACGGTCAAAAACAAGCATGATGTTGTCATGAACGCATAACTATCTAGAAAGTTGACTTTGTTAAAGGGCGATTGAGTATGGATGTCCATCATGAATGCAAATGGTCCTGTTTTGTAGGAGGGGGAGAGGTATAGTTATAGCAAATAGAATCCCAACATCACGATCAATGACCGGTGACTTTGACCATATAGTAATTTGAACCTATCAAATGCCTCCGATATCCACTAATTCATGGCAAGGACACAAATTCCAATCCACGAATCTTATTGACACGTTAACTCATATCTCAACCATTCCCACGTTTTGCTTCACGAGAAAAGCATGACATCCTGATTTTGGTTGATTCTATGCTAATGTTCGTTGTGCATGCATCTGTCGTGAATGGTTTCGTCCAGAAAGTAGTGGTAGTTTCGTTGCGTGTTCAGCGCTGATGACTATCAATAATCATTGAACCATTACCAGTTCTTTAACCACCAAAAAACATGACAAACGCCAACTCCACCGAAATCAACCATCAACTTGCAGAATGCCACAAGTTAATTTTCACCACCATAAGTTGTTTATTCTCCTCTAATCAACCCTGAACCATGCTTAAAACCAATCAGTAACTTAACCTGGTTGGTTATTAACCCCTATTCTTAGCCATTATTGATGGTTCTGACGCCTAAGAAAACCAATCCAAACCACCAACCAGCAACATATGCCAACTTCATCCACCACGTTGAACCCATGCCTGGTTCACCCACCCACCATGGTCGTCCAGGTACTGCGCGGCAGCCCTGGCCCTTGGCGCAGCGACCTTTGTTGAAGCGCCCGCACCTCACAACTGATGCGACCATCGATGTGTGAAGTCTTGGGGGTGGAAGAAAGTGGCTGGGACCGGGTAGCGAACTTGGTTGTTGACCACTTGGTAGTTGATGACCGGGATGATCCACCGGATAGTGATGGTTAACCACTTGGTAGTTGATGAATCAATGGCTAGCTAACTAGGTAGCTCATGGTCCATGATCTAATGGTTAGCTAATGGTGAAAAATGATTAGGAATGGTACATCATTGATGGTTAACTGCTGGATAATGATGTTATCAAAGTGATTAATT
Organism: Symbiodinium kawagutii; assembly: GCA_009767595.1. NCBI lineage: Eukaryota > Dinophyceae > Suessiales > Symbiodiniaceae > Symbiodinium > Symbiodinium kawagutii. Next base: position 153,129 of record VSDK01019420.1, on the reverse strand, counting down.
AATGACGATTGGTTTTGGCCAACCAAACCATCATCAGCAAAGTGTGACCTTTTCGCTTCATCATCATCATCATCATCATCATCATCATCATCATCATCATCATTCTAACAGAAACTACAAACCTACAGCGTAGGTGGGGACAACCTGCAACGCAGGCACAACTCACATGCAACGCATGTTTTTCACTTGAGGCTCAAAGTGCGCACTGCGGTAGCGAGTGCGGTGGCTTGAAACACTGGATGGACTGTTCTCACATTCACAGCCCTCCAAAATTCTGCATCCATGCTTTGCGTGGATGGAAAGACTTAGAAGCGGGACTTCATTCTGTGGTCGCTCTGCTTCTCTCGGGCAATGACCGTCTTCTCCTCTTCGATGCGAAGGTGGTGAGTTCGAAGGAAGGACATCAGAGGTTCCATATGAGCTTTGTCCGGAAGTTTGGTCAGGGCATCTGATGGATTCAGATTGTGTGGCACCCAACGGAGACGTCCAGTGAGTTTGGAGAGGCTCTCCTGGATGACGGCTATTTCCAAGGCCGTTCGATCATCTTCGCCCTGCGCTTGTTCAGCGCTGGATCCATCGAACACTGACTTGGCATCGATGATGGCGATAGCACCAGGGTCCGTCCATTCCACACTCTCACTTGCAATCACCGTGGCAGAACCACGCAATCCCATCTGAGCTTCAACACTTCCAAGAGCTCGATTTGGATCATACCTGGACCAACGCATGCTGTCCAGCATAGCAGACTGTTTTTCCAGGGCTCCCAGGGCAGTCGACAAGGAGATCGACTCGCACAAAGTAGTGCTGCCGGCCTTTCGGCGAAGACGTTTGGATCGCCAGGAAATCAAGCTCACTGGTGCAGTCCTGCCAGCGTTGAGGTCAGGTGTAGTAAATCCTTGCAGCCATCCATGCTGAGGCTTCGTCCGTCCTGAGGGGTCGAACGATGAATCCGAAACCACCAAGTGTCGAAGTTTGTCTTCAGGAATTGGATGAATCTTGACAGCCACATGGTTGGACTTCAGGTGCTCGATAACGTCGTTGACTTGGAAGACGTGATGTGCAGTTGGCTCAGGGAAGACTCCACTGAGGATGCTTGCGGCTGCAGCAGCATCTGGTCGACCTTCACGAGCAGTCCAGTTGATAGCTGCTACCACAGCTCTCAGGGTTTGGGTTTCTTCCGGAGACAGCTTGACCTTGTCTGCGTCTTTCTTCAGCACCTTTCGACTCAGACTGATAGGTTTCAGTCGATTCTTCACATAGTCCTGCATGTGGTAGGTGAACGAGAAGTCATCCCATTGTTGGATGCGTCGGCCTGCATAACCAGCTCCTTCACCTGATTTCTGTCCAAGTTCTTCCACTTTGCCGAATCGAACTTTCTCGGCAAGGAGCTTCATCTTGGCATCATGCTCGGAGTCGCCAGCCTCGAGCACATCATCCACTTCAATGACTAGCAGTCCGCGAGTCTGAACATCTCGCCCATCAGCAGAAGAAGGCCCGTCCAGACTCAAGACGCATCTGTCATACGGATTCACACGGTATTTGAGGTCCTTGACAAGGTATTCGAGGAAGCTGCGTCGCCACCAAGCTGGGCCGCTGACGAGTCCGTACACTTCCGTCAGCAACATGATGAGTTGTCGTGGATCATATCCAGGAAACGTTTCGTCCCGGGGCATGGAGCAACACAACTTCTGTTTCCTTGTAGTCGGTCTTGATTGGAGGAATGCCCTTTTGGCATCTAACTTAGCAAAAATGAAGATCTATCGTCTCTACCTGTTTCTAAGCACTTAGATCTACTTATAAATGTTTGTCACAAGTACTAAGTACTTAGCGCGACTTATCGAGCATAGATGTTGACATAGCCAACATAGATGCCCATGTTAGACAGCTTAGTAACATAGGGTATCTCTTAGCAAGCGCCCTGATCATCCAAGTAGTAATCTGCTGGGAGTACACCAAACTTCTCGGTGGGTTTCCAACGATCCACATAGCGAGAGCCCAATACACTCTTGGGGTTCTCCTTCATGAACTTCAGACTCTCTTCCACAGAAAGGATGCGAATGGCGCCTGAGTTCAAGAGACTCTGGATCTCCTTGTCCCGAGCGGCTCTGAAGGCTGGTACCTGGTTGGGAGGTAGCTTGCTGAAGGTAACCTGTCCAGGGCTTTCCTTCGCTTTGGCCATGAAAATGGACTTGTGCTCGTCGTCGAAGATTCCATAGGCATCCTTGAGGTTAAAGGTTTCCTCCCCCAAGGCTTCAGGAATGTAGCGATCCCGCTGCTTGTTGAACTTCCAGAAAACCATATTGGTCTCCTTTTCGTCAGAGATGACGTTGAAGAACATGTTCGACGAAGAGGGCGCTGGCCATGAAGGTGGAGTGTTGCTGGAAAAGGGGTATGGCATAGGTCTCTCCTGAGCATCTCGCACCGGTCCAAATCGCATAGAACCATGCGAGGCTTCATCCACCCGGATCGATCTCGGTGTAGAGCTCGGCAGGGATGAAGGCGGAGAAGATCTCGTAGGGACGGGTGGCTCAGGGGTTTCTGTTTCCATTCCGGCATCCGTTCCAGCAACTCCTTCAGAAGGTCGTCATTGGGAAACGGTGTCTCTGGCTCCATGACCTCGTCCAAGTCCAAGGGTGGTGCGGTAGGAGGTATCTGTGGGGTTTCATCCATCTCCTGCTCCACACCCTCCATGTCCACTGGTAGAGGTGGTAGAATGGGTTCCGGTTCCAAAGGAACGGCTTGGGGATTTCCGTCTCCAACTTCTGGAGGACCTTCGCCAAGAATGTCTCGGTATTTCTGAGGTTGACCTGTCTCAATGTCCTCGAGCATAGCGGTGGAAAGTTCTTGGACTAGGTCAACTCCCAAGGATTCTTCCGAAGTAGCAGGTCGAACTTGTTCACGAGAGGCTTTCACCAGGTAACCCCGAAGGCTGATCCATAGGGATCGTTCACTAGCATTGATTGCAACCACGAAGCCGGGCCCAGTCCAGCCCTTGAAGGCGGGAGTGTGACGCCAAACATAGACGGTGTCACCAACGTTGAGGGGCTTCAGGTCGGTGGTCCTGGTGGTGGTTGACAGTCCACGTTTCACGGCAGCAATGTCTTGTGATCTCATCCATGCCTGGGCAGCTGCATCTCGGATGGACCAGCTTCTGCGCATGTCGTCTCCTGCAGCTTCGTAGACCAAGTCGCGGTCCAAGGCATCGTCCGAAGCCAAAGATGCAGGAAGGCGTGGATTGACTCCGAA
>VSDK01019420.1:127385-145482 GCA_009767595.1 Symbiodinium kawagutii | reverse complement strand
AGCTAAGCATGCTAACGCGCTTAAACAACTTAGCAAAAATGAAGATCTATCGTCTCTACCTGTTTCTAAGCACTTAGATCTACTTATAAATGTTTGTCACAAGTACTAAGTACTTAGCGCGACTTATCGAGCATAGATGTTGACATAGCCAACATAGATGCCCATGTTAGACAGCTTAGTAACATAGGGTATCTCTTAGCAAGCGCCCTGATCATCCAAGTAGTAATCTGCTGGGAGTACACCAAACTTCTCGGTGGGTTTCCAACGATCCACATAGCGAGAGCCCAATACACTCTTGGGGTTCTCCTTCATGAACTTCAGACTCTCTTCCACAGAAAGGATGCGAATGGCGCCTGAGTTCAAGAGACTCTGGATCTCCTTGTCCCGAGCGGCTCTGAAGGCTGGTACCTGGTTGGGAGGTAGCTTGCTGAAGGTAACCTGTCCAGGGCTTTCCTTCGCTTTGGCCATGAAAATGGACTTGTGCTCGTCGTCGAAGATTCCATAGGCATCCTTGAGGTTAAAGGTTTCCTCCCCCAAGGCTTCAGGAATGTAGCGATCCCGCTGCTTGTTGAACTTCCAGAAAACCATATTGGTCTCCTTCTCGTCAGAGATGACGTTGAAGAACATGTTCGACGAAGATGGCGCCGGCCATGAAGATGGAGTGTTGCTGGAAAAGGGGTATGGCATGGGTCTCTCCTGAGCATCTCGCACCGGTCCAAATCGCATAGAACCATGCGAGGCTTCATCCACCCGGATCGATCTCGGTGTAGAGCTCGGCAGGGATGAAGGCGGAGAAGATCTCGTAGGGACGGGTGGCTCAGGGGTTTCTGTTTCCATTCCGGCATCCGTTCCAGCAACTCCTTCAGAAGGAAGACGAGTAGACACTGCTTCGTCATTGGGAAACGGCGTCTCTGGCTCCATGACCTCGTCCAAGTCCAAGGGTGGTGCGGTAGGAGGTATCTGTGGGGTTTCATCCATCTCCTGCTCCACACCCTCCATGTCCACTGGTAGAGGTGGTAGAATGGGTTCCGGTTCCAAAGGAACGGCTTGGGGATTTCCGTCTCCAACTTCTGGAGGACCTTCGCCAAGAATGTCTCGGTATTTCTGAGGTTGACCTGTCTCAATGTCCTCGAGCATAGCGGTGGAAAGTTCTTGGACTAGGTCAACTCCCAAGGATTCTTCCGAGGTAGCAGGTCGAACTTGTTCACGAGAGGCTTTCACCAGGTAACCCCGAAGGCTGATCCATAGGGATCGTTCACTAGCATTGATTGCAACCACGAAGCCGGGCCCAGTCCAGCCCTTGAAGGCGGGAGTGTGACGCCAAACATAGACGGTGTCACCAACGTTGAGGGGCTTCAGGTCGGTGGTCCTGGTGGTGGTTGACAGTCCACGTTTCACGGCAGCAATGTCTTGTGATCTCATCCATGCCTGGGCAGCTGCATCTCGGATGGACCAGCTTCTGCGCATGTCGTCTCCTGCAGCTTCGTAGACCAAGTCGCGGTCCAAGGCATCGTCCGAAGCCAAAGATGCAGGAAGGCGTGGATTGACTCCGAAAGCTCTTTGAAATGGGCTATAGCCTGCCCTGTTGTAATATCTGTTGTGAGCCGCACAAGCTTCGGCCACACATAGTCGAAACTCTTCATCAGTGGCGGAGGTCTCGTGAAGGACGGTCTCCAACCTTGATTTGAACGAGCCTCCTGCGCGCTCCGTGCGAGCGTTTTGCCACGGAGAGCGTGCGTCCGTAAAGTGCACTGCAATTCCCATTTGGCCTAGGCGGCTGGTGAACTCATCAGAGATAAACTCACGGCCCTGGTCGGCCACCACTAAGGTCGGCGGACCGTAGTGCATCACCCACTGTTCCACAAAGGCGGCGCACACTGTGAAGGCACGTTTGTCCTCAATCTCAGTGACCATCTGAAGATCTGTCCCCCAGCATAGAACGTTGAGCAGGATGTGATCCTCATAGAAGAGCAAGTCCACACCGACCACACTGTTGAATGGCATGCACTTGCCCAAGTGAGCTGGGCGTTGACTCTTCGGCTTTTGGCGTCTTTCACAGATGGGGCATTTGAAGGCATAGCGCACCCAATCCATAGCTTCTTTCCTGCAATTGGCATGCTTCAATGCTCGCAGAAAGGTTTGCTTGTCTGGATGTCCAAGGTTCCGATGTAGTCGATAAAGTTCCCTGCGAAGCTCTGGATGCAAGTCCACCTGACGTTGGGGTTCTGCCCGTTCCACAGGCTCCGACACATCGTCAGGAGGTAGCTGAGGGCGTCGTACTTGTCCTGGACGTTGAGCTCCATGAGGTTCGTCGGCAAAGCGAACTCGGCGAAGGCCACGAAGTTCTCGTCCAGCTCTCTCAACTTCCGCATCCAATGCATCTTCCAACGCGTCTTCTCCCTTGAGCTCGTCAATGGAAGGTAGGTTCTGAGGTGTCCTTCGAGGCTGATCCACAGTCGTCGGGGGCAAAGAAGCAGCCGAAGAACGGGGCCTCGAGGTCGACGAAGACGGCAGCAAATCATCATCACCGCCCTCCAAAATTCTGCGCGTTGGAAACGCAGAGAGGACATCCAACCATTCATGCTGAAAGGCGGTCTCTTCCTGAATGTACTGGTAGAGCGGGTGTGCAGCACTTGCAGCAATCCACTCGGCAGTCTCGATGAGGGCATTCGGGAGAGTGACCGGCTCGGCAATGAAGAAGGTAGTGGTGCCCGTCCACGGGCACGGCCAAGTAGGATGTGAAGAAGCTTGGCACCACGAGTCACGCAAAACCTGAGAGGCAGTGTCGGTAGGGCCGCTGACTGCAGTTGTTGTGCGGTGGGGGTGAAGCTTGGCAGGTTCACAATCTTGAGGTAGAAGACTGAGTGGTGAAAACAGAATCCAACGAGGTTGAACATGATGTCGAACCAGTTGAGAATCCGAAGCCACCCAGTAATCATGAGGAGGTTGAACATCATGTCGCAGGTGAAGATGTTTTCTCAAAGCTTTCAAGATACTGTCCACAAATTGGGGAGTGTAGACAGCGGCAGCAGCAGCACGGCCTGAAATCAAGGGCTGGTGCTCAGGATGGCGTCCCTCGCATCGGCGACCTAAGGAGTCGGCAACAGTCTGGATGTTGGTCAAAAGGAGAGTGGGCTTCAAAGCTGGTTTCCCTTCCCGGGTAGTGAGTCCAAAGGCACACATATCCAGCTTCACATCTCTCACAGAGGGCTCCAGACGCAGCTGTTTTAACTCGGTGGTCGTCCACGAAGAAGCATAAAGAGGATGCTCGAAGATGAATCCACGACCCGCACTCATTTGAATGCGAGCCACCTGAACACAGAAGGCTACGTGCTGTTTGGCTTGACGAATCTCTGCTGCCACCACAGCTGGATCTCTCTTGAAGGAAGAAAGTCGCCTGAGCACACTGAAAGCTGTGCATGGTGGTGACAGTAGAACCAGGGCTGGCCGAAGATCTCGAAGGAGCTTCAAGGCTTTGGCCTTGTGGCTAGCCAGGGTGAAGTCCCACCCTGTCACCAGATCTAGAGCACCTCCAGCTCGTAGTCCGTGACGTCGAGCTCGGGCAGTGACACGGGGAGGTGAATAGAATTCCATCACATCCACGGGTCCATGAGGAGGCACTTGATCATCTTGAGAGGCATTCTGCTGGGACTTGTTCTCTTTCGGTTTGAACTGGTTCAAGATGGTATTCTTGACCTTTCGAGGGATGAAGTGTATATCATCAGCCTCCAAGTCAGCAGCAGATTGAGCGATCAGGTCATAGTCGAAGTCAACCGCATAGTTCGAAACAAAGTGTCCCGAAGGTGAAAGTGAAAAAGAAGATCCCACTTGAGGATCAATTGGCGCACAGGATTTGACAGCCGGGATCCAAGACAGATCCGGTGTCGGCAAAACTGGAGAGACACCCATAGTACAGAGAACCATGAGCATCTTGGGAAACACTCCACGGCTGCGTAGAGAAACACGCAGCTGCTGTCCTTGAGGTCCAAGTTGTGCTTCACTAAGGAGAACATGGCGAGGACCTCTTCCATCATGTAGTTCAGGCTCGCTCAAGGCGATGGCATCACCATCACCGCATCCCGTAGGTCGTCGTCGGAGAACACATGCTCGATCGCCTCGGCCGTCTGGTACAGGGCAGTCTTCTTGAGCTTCTGGTCGGGCCGAAGTCCTGAAACCGATTTCCTCGTCACTGAGGGGCTTCGGCTGGTCCGAGAGGCCGCCGAGGAGCTCTTCGTTGGACTTTTCTTCACAGAGGATTCCATGCCCTTCTGAACTGGCTTCATGGAGACTCGGCCTCGGCTGTTGTTCATCAGCTCGATGTTGCCCTGCTCCGGACGGGAGCGAGGTGCTGGTAGGTAGTTGGGGTAGCTCTTCCCTGTTTGGTGTTCCACCAACTTGGTTGCAGAGGGAGCTTCCGGAACGCTCACATTGGTCGAAGAAGATGCTCTCCATCTTCCTCCGCATTGAAGGCACCCCCACCACTTGGAGTAACGGTTGGCTCGGCATCGGAGGTACTCTGCTGGGTGACTGCACTGATTCACCTCGACGTTCCAACACTTCTGGGCTTCGGAGCGGCCCAGAGGTTTCCCAATGCCTTGAGCAATCCACTCCGTGGACTGGGTTGACGATGAGCTCTTCGATGCATGCTTCTTCTTCTGGTCCAGGTGGTAGAGCTCGTCCAAGGTCGGCTCCCGGTCGTGCAGCAAGGACTTGCGCACCATGTAGTCGTTGACCATCTGCAACCGCACCGTCATCAGGATTCGGATGATTCCCAACGTCATACGCTTCCAGGCACGATCCAGCACTCCGGACGGTTGCTTGGTCCTGTGGAGCTCGTCCTCGGAGGAAATCTCGACCAGCTTCTCTGCCATGCTGCGCACCGTCATGAGCTGCACCAACGCACAAAAGATGAGCCACTGTAGCCAAGGAGGTCTTGAGCATGTCGCGGCTCAAGGAAGATGCGCTGGGTTTCTGCATGAGTTGGTGTGAAGGACGGCGTCTTGCACATGTTTGTGGAAACCACTGTTGCATGGACTGCATGAAGCTACGAGACACTGGTTTGCTAGAGGTCAGGTCGATCTCATTCCCACATGGGTGTTCTTCTGCACATGTCGAATCATCCAAGGTGAAGAACTCCGTACCTTGCTCTGGGGGACCCGACTGCATTGGCAAAGGCTTGGGCAGCAGCTGCGAAGATGCTGGGGCAGTCCTGGAGTCGGTAGGCAAGGACGGCAACGACAAAGTGCGAAAAACGCCCGACGAACCAGCAGCAGCACCACCCCCCAAAATCGAAGAATGAGAGCGCACCATATATGCTGATGGAGCGGGGCCGTCAAACTGCACAGCTGGCAACTGTTGGCCGCCTTCAATCCATTGAAGGTACACAAAATCAAAAATACTTTTCAGGTCGTAGTCATCACAGCCGGGCAAACACTTGGAGAAGGCTGTGAATTGGGGGCGGCGCACAACTCCAGAAGGAAGTTGAAAGAAGACAGTGTGTCCAATCCATGGGACAGCAAAGACCTCGGTCCAGTCTTCATAGCGCCAGTCATCCATCGCATAGTCGTAGGTCTTGTTCTGAAAGAAGAAGCAGGTGAGGCGATGGTTCTCTATCTCATAGCCCATGGAATCCATTCCAGGCGGCAAGCAGTCCTCCGGGAAGACGATGGATCGACGATAGCCAGGGAGGATTGCGAAGAGATGATAGTGTCCATTGGTGAGGCGAATCCATACCTTCATGGAAGGACAATCAGGGCGAGGTAGCCACACATGTGGTTCACATGAACGAGGTTGGTAAGCTCGATCTCGAAGAACGTAAGGAGGATCCTTGAGGGGCGGCCCATTCTGCAAAGGGTCGGAAATGACTGCCAAAACCAAAGGTTCCGAGGAGATGTCAAAAGGGTCACGGCCATCAGGTCCTCGATGAATCGCAGGTAGGGACCAAGCCTCGGCAAAGTTGGTCAGGTCGATGGCGCGATGGCCAGAAGGCAACCGACGCATAGCACAGCGGCCCCACTTGGTTCTCATCTCGTCATCGTTGAAGTCGAGGATGGCACCCACGCTCTCCAAGTAGGAGATCGGCAAGAGTGGAGGGGTGCGGAACTGCTCGGTGTCGGACAGGATGGAAAACCGAAGTACTCCATTGACACCACAAATGCCAACTGGAACATCGATGGCACCCATCACTGTAGCAGCTCCTCCAACTCCAAGGCAAGGCACCTGCTTGGTGTTGGCCCGTACTGGCTGTAGACCTTGGCGAAGAAGCTCCTGGGTGAGGTCATCCAAGTAGCTGGAGCCGATAACGGCATCCTCGGCACCTGTGTCCACGATGGCCTCAAACTTCTGGAGCTGCACCGCACTGAACACGAAGCGGGAGTTCACCATGACCGTGGTGATCTCGGTCTTGCCATTGCCACGGCTCATCACAAAGTGCTTCGGGTCCTTCTTGGCCAGGGGGCAATCGGTGGCATAGTGTCCAAGCTCTTGGCAGTTGAAGCAACGGACTCGGGCTTGAAGATCCGTAGCTGTTCCCTTCACCGATCCACGGCCTCCTCCACGAGAGCGTTCTCGAGCGGGTCGATCTCGTCCTCGGCCACGACCCTGAGGAGCATCTCCACGTCTAGGAGTCGGCTTGGTCTTGGAGCGCCCTTTGCCTCCACCAGGTCCGTTCTTGTTGTGGCGAACGAACCCTCGTTCCTTCTTGCGATCCCGCAAGGCTTTGCGGACATCATTGTACGCCTGCACATAGATCGCCTCATGCTCCTGGAATTCCTTCTTGTCCTCGAACACCAGGTAGCCATCCTCCAAGGATTCCTCGGAGTCGTCTTCCAGTGGCTCCTCTTCCTGCTCCTCATCGTCCCAGTCCTCCGGATCTTCCATCTCCGGCGAGGGATCGCCAAGGAAGAAGGCATGCTTGCTGCCCGTTCCACCCATCAGCGAGGCAGCACCTGGTCCAAAGGAGGACTTGGCAATGACTTCGGAGCGATCTAAGGTTCTGAGCATAGAAGCCACTTGGTCGAACGTCAGAAGAGCATGCGACTTCAGTGACAGGAGTTCCCTTTGAAGTTCACTCAGATTGGCTTGTTTGAGAAGAACCCTTCCACAAACGACATCTGAAACGATTTCTCCTATCTGTTGTTGCATGTCTTGACGTTGGACTTCTTTGGCTGACACAAAGGAACTGAAAGTTTCTCCCCGTTGACGTTCCCCTGAGTAAAAGAACACATCGATGGCAGCAGGTCCAGCAATCTCCAAAAAGGGTTTGTACTTCTGAAGCAGAGCACCCAGGATAAGTGAATAGCCGTTTTCTCCCAAAACCAGTTCAGTAGGTATAGTATCGGCTATCTTCCGGGGGGCTGATCCATCGCTGAAGGACTGGTAAAGCTTCAAACCCCATCGATTGCGAGGGACCGTAGATTCCTGTTCCCAAAATCCCAACAGCTTCAACCATGAACGAAGAGTAGAAGGCTGTCCATTCCAGGTAGGGATACTACGGCGTTCACCATTGAGGGCTGTGAGCAAGTTGGAAGTCAACTGCTGTTCCGTCGACAGTCCTCCTCTTCCAGCTGCAGGCACAGGCTTGCCAAGAAGGTCGAAGGCAGATCGTACCTGTTGCGTTGGCAGAGTGGAAGATGGTGAACCCAAGGCTGCTGAAAAGGCGTGAGCATTCATGCCGGTAGGATGTCCAGTCAATCCTGAACCAGGTGGTTGACCATAAGGTTGTTGGGGTCCCGAAGATGCTTGGTGTCCAGAACATTGCCCTTGTCCAAAAGGTTGTCCTTGTCCACAAGGTTGCCCTGGTCCACACGGTTGCCCTAGTCCACAAGGTTGCCCTAGTCCACAAGGTTGTTGGTGTACACAAGGTCGTTGAACTCCGGGATCCATCGAACCACCAACAAAGTAGGCAGACCTAGACTCGAAACCTGATGGAACTAGTGGAACTGTGTTGAGCAACTGCGGGGATCCCGTCCAACCTGGGTCAGCATGTCCACATCGATTCGAAGTTCCTGAAACATCCGCAAACGGCATACCTGTTCCAGGGAGACCGGGGGTTCTGGCGGCGTCCTGAACTCCATGGTGAAAAGGAGAGGCAGCGTGAGTCATTGGGCTCGTTTGGTTTCCAAAGGCTCCCGAACCGTGCTGAGGGGTCACTGGCGTGTAGCGTTCCCATGGATCCCCTTGGGGGAAATCAAGAGTCGCACTTGCAGTCTGACGATGGACACGCTGCGCTCGACTTCCAGCGTCTGAGGAGGCAGCAGCTGCGCTCTGACTACCAGCTACCGATGCTGTTCCTCGTTGTCCACATCCACAGGCCTGAGGTCCATTAGGAGCAAGGCCAGCACTACCCTGCGAAGCAGGGTCCAAAGGTGAATTGCCAGACCACATGGCTAATGACCCTCGGCAACAAGGCTCCGGTGCCACTAACAGAAACTACAAACCTACAGCGTAGGTGGGGACAACCTGCAACGCAGGCACAACTCACATGCAACGCATGTTTTTCACTTGAGGCTCAAAGTGCGCACTGCGGTAGCGAGTGCGGTGGCTTGAAACACTGGATGGACTGTTCTCACATTCACAATTCATAATCAGCATCATCATCATCATCATCATCAGCATCATCATCATCATCATCATCATCACCATCATCATCATCATCATCATCATCATCATCATCATCATCATCATCGTCATCGTCATCGTCATCGTCATCGTCATCATCAGCAGCAGCAGCATTTGCATCCTGAGCATCATCATGAGAAGCGACAGTGCCATCAACGGCAGCATCCGTAGCAACATCATCAAGTTCATCAGTAGCAGCAGCATTGTTGGAGTTTTTGGGCCGTTCGAGTCCTTCAAACCTGGAACCGCGCCCAAATAAGCAAAACAAACCGCAGCGGATAATTCTTGTTGTTGAGGGCTGCACAAACTTGGATAGTGAAATCTTTCGGGTGTCCCTTGGCTGATGATCGCCATGACTTGTCTGGTGGCCATAGAATGTGGCTTGAAAGTTATTTCAAAATTTGGATGAACTGGTAATTTATGGTGGTCAACAATTGTTCCTCGTGCCGTGGTAAGAATGCCTATTGACACAAGATGATGGTAAGAAATGACTCCTTTCAATAGAATGTACCAGGGGTAAATCCACTTCGTTTCATGGGTAATACCCCCGACGATCTCAAAAAGCAACCATCTCTAGTTACGAAACCATACCCTCTGGGGCACCCTTCAGCCTGGACTACATTCCTGGACGACACTGTCCACCCAATGAATGCATATCGATGCTAGCTCTCCATGTTGGACCAACTTATCCCTAAATGAACAAAATATCCCGCAACCATCCAAATTCGGGAAATAAAAGTAAATATGGAGCCTGCTCGATCGACGTGCCTCAAATCTGCTACAGCGGTCCATTCCGTCCAGGAGGTCAGCACAGTCAGAAATGAGCCGCACCAGGTGCACTGGCACGGTGACGTAAATACCGGGAGTTGTGAACTCGTGACTTGCATTTCCGTTGAAGGGATCAGGCCTGATGCCGTTCGTCAAGATGCTTGGGAGGCACACCAGCGGGGTGCCGTGGTAGAATGTATTCAAGCTGGAATCGCAGGGTGCATATTCCAAGACCATTCGTACTTTGTCTCATCTTTCTGGAAGTACACCTTGGGTTCTGGCAAGGAGGCCAAGTCGCTGTCATGGACGAGTTGGGACTCGGTCTGCTGAGTGCTGTAACTGTCTTGGCACGGTAGGTTGACCCTGTCACGGCCTGGCGATCTTTGGAAATTCTGGTCTTGGGGAATGGCTGGTTGCCTTCAGGGGCGCTGCATGCAGGTGGATCCAGCCCTGTAAATGCTGGAGAGCTGGATCCTGCTCAATCACTTCTTATCACTAGAGTACTTTTACCTAGATTCCCTGAGATCAGCTCAATGCTAAGCATTGTCCCCTCATTACCTACATCATCAGAGACATTGAGAAATACAAACGAGGCAACCCTGGCTCTGCGCCATCACCTGATCCATGCAAGTGCACCATCCCACCGAATGGTTGATTCATAACCAGAATACCTGGTTGATTGATGGTTGATACAATCTTAGTTCACTGGCTTACCCGGGAAGAAGGTTGTACAAGCTGAGCCTTCTGTTTATACATTTAAGTGCACTTATATCAACTTATATCTGACATTTCATTTGCCTGGCAGTGACACTACTTATGTCCCACCAGCTAAGCTAGCAAATCTAGGTCACCTTGTATAACCACAAGGAATGTACCACTCTACCTCCTTCGGAAGCTTTTGCCACCGCCGCGTGCGGTCCATATGATAGTCAGCCCTGGCAACTGCTAATGTTGTATCAACCATGCTTCATATATACATGCTCACTAAGCAATGCTAGCCAACATTGATGGTGAATACTGGATATTGCTTACTTGACTTTGACTATGCATTCAATTTGAATCAGTATCAACCAATCTTCTCATCAATCTTTGATCATTAGCCAATATGCAAATATATAATATATATATATATATAAACCAATGTTCTCATCAATTTTTGATCATTAACCAATATCAACCAATGTGTTCATCAATCTTTGATCTTTCTTACCACCTCATTCACACTGGTTAATGAACCGCTATGACTGTCCAGCCCCGTTTCTTCAATATTAACCGCTACCACAATGAACTGTTCACCATCAATCATAAATGGTTTCAACCATGGCCAATTAACAATGGCAATTTTTGGTTATCTTTCAACTCCACTTCTTTGAAGACAATTGTTCCAACCCATCCCCCAAATATGCTCATCAATCAGCCAACAATCCCGAAATATTACGGACAATAACCAAAAAAAACCACCAACGAGTCGTTGTCTTAAATCATTATTAGTTATTAGTTTCAGTTCTTCTCCCCTATGACTAACCAAGAACTTAACCACCTACTATAACCACAAAAAATCTCAATCAAACCCGCAACCAACCGTGGTCACTTCACCCACAACCAATCATCCACCACTGCCGCGTTTCCATTTCGGCAGGTACCCTTCCCTGCTGCCACGGTGCGGTCCCGGCAGGTCGGAACGATCTCCGGCGCCCGCTTGGCTGGCAGGCTCGGCCGCTGGAGCTTGCGCCTGGACCAGTAGAGCTTGCTTGATGAGTGTTGAATTAGGGTTGAATGAGGGTTGGATAAGGGTTGGATGATGGTTGAATGAGGGTTGAATGAGGGTTGGATGAGGGTTGGATGATGGTTGAATGATGGTTGATGATGGTTGACGACGGTTTAGAGATGATAAAGTGATGATTGAATGATGATTGTTAGACTTATATTACAGTACGATCAATTAGCGATTAACGGTTGAATGTTCGATATATATATATATATATACATGATTGATAACGCGGAGAATGGTTAACAATACTGATACGGCAATACTAGTAGTTCAGACTCTGAATTTATGTTGCTGGTATGGCTAATGGTGGATAACAGGTGGTAAAAAAGGAATATATACCAGCAATACGACTATGAAGATCAGCGAATTGTCAACAGTAACATGGTTTTTACCTTTGGTTTGTATATGGTTTGTATGATGAACAACAGTCATCATGTCAAATGATTTGGTTGATACATGTTGATGCTAGGGGATTGGTTTACCACTCACCAGCATGCTTGGTTGAAGAAAATAGGGTTTCCAAGTAGCTTGGTCAACCAAACTGATGTACCACTTGGATGGGCAGCTTGGCTTGTACCCGTGGTTATAAAGCCTATAAGGTAGCTGAACTAACCCCTAGAAACCTCGGGTAGTGACGACTAAGTACGGGTGCACAGCCAGGCATAAAAAGTTGTATTCCCAGATGATTTAGAATTTTGTTTATCATAGTACCGGGAACGATATAGTGTCAAACTCTCTTGAAACCATCAAAGGGGATACTTACTGACCGTTATGATTTAATGACATTGTAAATAGTAGAAACCAACGATCATGTCTTCTTCCCGGGGCATTTCCAACTCCCCTAGTGGCCAACGATAACGTCTTCTTCTCGGTGGTTTTCTCATTGAGTGACTGTCATTAGCTACCTCATAGTTCATTTCGAAAGGCGAACTAACACCCGGATTCTACCGTTCTAAAGCGGTAAAACATTGATTCAGGACTATGAATCGCTACAGGAGAAATACCGAGTCATCATCCAAATCATTATTGTTGTGGGTTACTTGAGTCACTGATGTTATTGTTCCCCAAACAATGTGTGCACTATAGGGGTTCTTACGGTAGTAGAAAGGTCCTGGTGTAGATCCAGGTGTGCGCCGGCGCGTGCGGCTAAATCGTCGACCCTTTCGTCAAAAACGTTCCTTCATCCTTCGTTTTCGACAGAAGCCTCGCACGAAACTGATCCCCAAAGACCTCTCTTCCGGAGCTACGTTCTCGTCTGCGCGCCGTGTCCGTTTTTTGATCAAAGTGCTGTTTACATGGCAGGGGCAGGGGAAAACTCACTTTTGTCCCTCTTGGGCATTAGGAATCTGTGGCAGGCGCAAGGGATTCGATTCATTTCACAAAGCGTGTGACCGTCGTTGATTTTGCGACGTTGCAAAAACGTTGGCAGGCGCACACAAAATGAGCGTGTCCGAAAACATCGACTTTTTCGTGACAGGCGCAGCATTTCGTGATCTTGAGCTCTCTTTTGGTGACCTCGAAACGCTCGTTTCGTGAGACTGTCGTCATTTTTGCATCTGCTATGTCGAGATCATTTTTCGTGACAGGTGCAGGACTTCGTATGACTCGGGATCACTTTTTCGTGGCAGGCGCAGCATTTTGCAACATAAACGCTTGAAATCGCAAATCGCACTGTAATGGAGACTTCAGGTGCCTTTCATACCTCTGTTTTTTTGTGTTTCGCCTGCGCACGGTGCAAATTTTGATTTCGCTCGTGCAACCCTCTGCGGACTTCGTGCGTGTCGGATCGCTCTCGCCTGCGCGCGGTGCTTAGTTTTGCTTTTGACGAGATCTTGTCAAGAGTTCTCTCTTCTGCTCTCAAATGTGTGCTCTCATATGTGTGCTCTCATATGTGCTCTCATATGTGCTCTTATATGTGTGCTTTCATGTGCGTGCTCTCATATGTGTGCTCTCATATGTGTACTCTCATATGTGTGCTTCACATGTGTGCACTCACATGTGTGCTCACATGTGTGCTCATATGTGTGCTCTCATATGTGCTCTCATATGTGCTCTCATATGTGCTGTCATATGTGTGCTTTCTTGTGCGTGCTCTCATATGTGTGCTCATAAGTGTGCTCTCATATGTGTGCTCTCATATGTGTGCTCCCACATGTGTGCTCTCATATGTGTGCTCTCATATGTGTGCTCTCATATGTGTGCTCTCATATGTGTGCTCTCATATGTGTGCTCTCAAATGTGTGCTTTCATATGTGTGCTCTCACATGTGTGTGCTCTCATATGTGCTCTCATATGTGTGCTCTCATATGTGTGCTCTCACATGTGTGCTCATATGTGTGCTCTCAAATGTGTGCTCATGCATGTGTGCTCTCATATGTGTGCTCTCATATATGTGATCATGTGTGTGTGTGTGTGCTCTTGCATTTGTGCTCATATCTGTGCTCTCATATGTGTGCTCTCATATGTGTGCTCTCATATGTGTGTTTTTTTCATTTGTGTGCTCATATGTGTGTTCTCAGATGTGTGCTCTCATACCTGTGCTCTTAAATAAATGTTCTTGCTGTGTCCTTTTCCCACTTCCCCCATCTCACTGTTTGGGGTCTCTTGCCGGGATAATATTAGCTTTGTTTCGAACTAATGCATTCATACGATTTCAGTTGGTTGCTTAAACCACTGATGTTTTTTGTATCAACTTTGTTTGAAACTAATGCATTCATTAGCTTTTGGAACAAAATACATTCACTCTGGTAGCATGCTGGACACCTAAGTCAACATGACACTGCAAAATGTGTTCGGCAAACAAACGCTCAAAACAGAGCTCTATGTTATCCACACAATGAAACAGCATCATGAACATAAGTTACCATGATGCACCAACACTTGGGTAGACGATGGACAACGTGTATCAACTGGATCAAGTATAGAAGTTGCCATGTAGCAGTGTGTAATAAAAGAACAGTTTGATTAATTCATCATCCAGATTGCTACATCATTAAGAAATGGCATTACTGATATTACTGGGAATATACGTTGATGCATACTTTCTCTATATTCATGGCACGTTGGACTGGTATTGAGTCTCCTCCAGCGTGCTTTTTTGTTCCAGTGATTCCCATCTCTAGAGTTTGTGAGATGTCCTTTTTTACTGGAGCTGCCAACCCTTTCTTTCCCTTCGCAAGTCATGGGTCATTTCCTGGGGATGCTCTATCATTATTTGCTACCCTAGGGGGCTTCATATACCGTCTCTTATGCTCCCAATGTCGGTTGATATGATGGGTTGACATGGTGCTTAAACGATGGTTCATCATCAGTGGTCGAATGTCAATTGAACACATGATTCATGGCCAGCATTTCTCAGCCTAACAGCCGCTGAGGAATATTCGGCCAGTCTCCAAAAACGAGCAACAGCAAGCAGCATTGAAGCAATCATTGGGCAGGCTAGCAGCAAATATTTCCTTATCCCAAGAAATGTCAAATCATGGCACTTCCAGCTATTTTCCTTGGTCTTATCCACATTTGTTAATACCACTTCCCCCTGTATTTTGGTAGATTACCAGCTTTCTGGTAAAAAATTGGGGGTAAGGTTTCTTGATATGGATCTACTGCATCTACTGTCAACTACACCTCAGTTGTTGCATGTTGCAGCTCCCTGACAGCAGTCAAAGTCAGCCGGCTAGTCGTGCGCAGATCCCGGCCTGCCACCCAGCAAAGCGAGTACCCAGGTAGGCGACATCTAGCACGATCTTCACTCGAACCTCAAACGCCACAGAAATGTGTGCTGGAAAAAATGATGCATCTTCAACAAGAAAGTGAACTGCTACAACATTCGGTATGCCATGAATTATTTAAGTCACTAGTGACTGCAGTACTTTCTATTACATACTATTCCTAGCAACTCGTATCGCAGTGTTCGCAGTTCAGCATTACTATTAGCCTGAAATTAGTTACAGTACAAGTTTAGTAAAATCACTACCGATCAAATTCATCACGGAACTAATTGAACTAGTTCTGTTGCTATTGCTAGTACGCGAGTACTGCTAGCTGCTACCACTACCACCACTTCTGATACTTCTACTCCTACTGACGCCAATAGCAGCAAAGAGCCACCACACCACTGATCGTCACTAGAAGCAGTCATGGCAAAGAATGATGCTAAGCAATTCAAATAGTGACCGAAGACGCACAATGAACAAACAATAATGTAAGGTCACCACAAGCAAGCAGCAGTCAAACTGGCAAAGACTTTCGTAGCAAATGGCTTCGAGACAATAACTTCGGCAAAAAGTCAAGGTCATCCCCAAAAAATGAAATCATTGAGTTTTCACAAGCAGATTAGATATGCATGAAACTCCAGATCCCTCCTGACATCACCTATATGGGTTTCGATTTAGATATGCGTTCTTTGACCAGGCATTGCGATTTCCTGCTGGTTTGAACCCCACAGGTTTAAACTCGGACGCTTTAGACGTTGCGTGCTAGCATGGTTAAGAATGGGTTGAAGAACCTGTAGTGACCCAATAGCAAATTACAAGTATCATCACAATGAAGCATCGCTTGACAAATATTCAATCCTTGCATCATCGGTAAGAAACCGTCATTAGCCACTACATAGCAATCATCAACCTCTACACAACCATCCCTAAGCTTCCAGTTACAATTTTACACAGTCGGCAACCAACCCCAGTTACAACATCAAAAATCAATGGTAGAAAGCCACTATGGGTTAATTCTGGATACTATAAGTGGGGAACCCCCAATAAGGTACTATGATTAAACCATCCATCAACCCCCAAAGTCTATAATAGAAACCAACTAACAATGGTAGTATGATGATAACTGGAAGCATAGAGATCATTAATCCAACCTTCACCTCCATGCAGCGGATCGGATGCCACGGAACCATGGGGTTCGTGTCGCCCCCGCGCCAATGCAAGCGGGGTGTCCAACGGCATCATGGTGCGGCTGAGGATGGTTAGTACCAGCTATGAATGGCTGATGATGAGGGGTGAATGATGGTTGAGTGCTTGAATGGTGGTTGAGTGAGGGTTGAATGGTGGTATAGAGGTTGGTGGTGAAGGTGTATGGCCAAGTGGTTGAAAAATGGCTGAATGATGATTAAATGAGGCTTCAGTGAGGGTTGAATGGTGGTTGAAGCATGGTTGGATGGTGGCTGAATGGTGGTTGAATGATGTTGAATGATAGTTCACTGATGGTTCATGATTGATTATCAATGATGGCTTGATTTGCTTCCTGCTGGGTAAAGCATGATCTATTAGTGCGGATGGGAGATTACAGCCAATGACAATTTTGCAGTAAAAGTAACAGTGACACAAAACTTGATTGATCTTTCAATACTATCAACTATCGACCTACATAACATCCCAAAAACCACCTAACTAGTATTTGTATGTCTTTGTTTGGATGTTCGCATACCTATTTTCTACATGGTTGGTTATGACCTATAGCCACCGCCAGATTGTTTTTGCTGTTTCTGATTATGTACATTTTGTCTGACATCTGAAGCCCATGGTTTGACGACATGTGCGGAGCTCTGCTACTAGCATGTTCCCATCATGCGACACAACCACAACTCGTCCGGAAAGGATTGAAACGGGAATCCATCATCAACCATTACCTGGCCTTCATGAGGCACCAAGCAATCATCAAAAGAAAACAGCCATAATCCACTGATATCAACTGATGGGCAAAGCGAGGAAACATGTAGCAACCTGCCCTAGGAGCAGCTGCTGAGCTGCTGAGTCTTATCCCATTAGCACAGCTGTACCCCCAGCTGGTGGGCTGATCTTGTCTTTCAATGATCTGCAGCAGTCATCATACCAGTTTGGTGATCGAAGCAAAGCGTTTCTTGGGTGATTAAATCATGTCATCTTGTTAGTGATCATTTCATGCAAGTACAGGTGCATATGGATATGAGATGGTGCGAAAAATAATGGGATATCCTTATTAAACAGGTTTAACTATGTTGACCAACTATTAGATATTTATTGGTTGTTAGCCATTATCAACCATTCTTAACTTTTTTTATTTAACCATTGTTTGCTACCACTATTAGTTGGTTGTTTAACCATTCGTAATGCAGCATTATCTCATATCAACTCATCATTAACTATTGCTAATCAAGTACAAGCATTGTGGCTTTCTTGTCAACCAGTCCAACCACGTCTCTTCACCCTATTTATTGGTATGAATGGTTAACAGATTCGAGTTGACCATGAATTACTCACAATGAGTGATGGTAAACAATCTATAGGCAACAATTAATAGTAGGCAATCACCATGGGTTTCCACATAGATTAACTATTAATCATCGACCATTATCAAATTATCAACTCCCAAGAACATGGCTGTCAAGTTATTGTGGGTTGGATCGGCAAAGCACGGTCGCCGGCATCTCAGTGGATGCCAAAGGACACGAATCTTGGGAGTCATGTTCTAAGCAAACTGCTGCATTTTGACAACAAGCCTTGGAAAATGTTTGATAATGAAGAATTCATGACATTCATGGCTAGTTGATGGTGAACTGGAGCCTGTTTGAAACTTCATGATGATGAATGGTTTGTGATGGATGACTAATGGTTCATCGAAATTGATGTTACGCAATGATTAACCATGGCTATTCAAGGGCTGAAATGATCAGTACCAGGGTTACCAATCAGCACCTGCACCAGAAGCACAGCAGCTATGGGAGCAAGTGTTCCACCAGAGCGGTCAGTCTGCACCGAGATCCGAACCTCTAAAAAGAAGTAGTACGTGGCTGCAGCACAGCGCATCTGGGGGAGCGCTGATCATCGGAACCAGATGGGTGAGAAGGCTAGCTACGACTCATTCAGCTAACTAGTTCAACTGGATGGATGGGAAGAATAGCTATGACTAATTTGAGCAACTTGGTCCTATGGCTATGGGTAAAAATCCTGCTGA
>VSDK01019420.1:116278-127344 GCA_009767595.1 Symbiodinium kawagutii | reverse complement strand
CTGCTGAACATCCTAAAAGTGATGTTGGGATGTTCCTGTAACCACAGCTGCTCATGCAAATAAGACTCAGGTATGACTTGCAGGACAAAAGTTTTCACCATGTACTTAATCTCATGGTCAATCTAAAGATGGTGGCGTGGCGTTGTGCGCTGCCTTGCATAGTCATTATGCAATCAGCACACTCAAAAATTGACCTAGCTGATCATTGTCAATCAATGCAAATTGCTTATAGGAATTAACCAGATAGATAGATAAATAGATAGATAGATAGACAGATAGATAGATGGATAGGTAGATCGATCGATAAATAGATAGACAAACAAATCAGCGGACGGATAGATGGATGACTAGATGGCCATACATTACAAGAGGCATACAAATCATTTTTTTCAATATACTTGTTATATGCATTGTACACATATTCATACAATTCAGATCATCAACGGGCATCCCGTTGGAACAGCGTCCCCCCCCACCTCATCCTGCGAATCCCAGGATTGCAACTGAACCTGATGCAGCTAAGGACCGAAACGGACCTTCCCTGCTGAAACGGACACTTCTTTGGGGATGGCGGACATGGGCGGACACATTCCGCACCTGGATGTTCCCCAAGTCATAGTGGTACCAACTTAAATGGCCATCTTGAGGGCCCCACCTTGTAGTTCTTTACCCCAGTATATTACCATCAATGGGGTTTTCAACATAGGGGTACCGCTAGTTATCATCCCTTCAATGACCTCTCTATAAGAATAAACCACCATAGCTGCTAGAGTACCCCTACGACTTGAGAAACCACCATCTACAGCCAACCTGCTCTTTCAGTCGCTGCACTACTTATGTGTTGGAGGGGGGGAACCCAGTCCCCTGCAGGAAACCATAGTAAAGGGTGGACCAGGGTGGGTGAACTACGCGCGATGAAACCATACAGAGCACTTGGATGTGAAGCGACTGGGATTACAACGGGGTTATAGCCCCTTTAACCATGGTTGCAAACCACTTTCCAAGTGGGGATGCTAACCTCTAAGTAGTTCTGCCGTCACCTCCCAAAAATTGACAGAATGAACGAAAAGATCGCCGATATCAAAACACTATCAACCTTCTAAAGGTTGATTATTTTGATGA
This sequence comes from Symbiodinium kawagutii, assembly GCA_009767595.1. Lineage (NCBI taxonomy): Eukaryota > Dinophyceae > Suessiales > Symbiodiniaceae > Symbiodinium > Symbiodinium kawagutii. Next base: position 126,222 of record VSDK01019420.1, on the reverse strand, counting down.
TTCATTGGTTGTCCTCTCAGAATGTTTTGTGCTATCCCCCTAGAACAACAATCTGTGAGATAGCTGACAACATTAACGTATGTCATTCGATGATTGTAAAGGAATTGGCCGAATATAAATAATTGACATGTTTTGGCATACAAATCCTGTTGCTAAACGGGATTGTTAGACTGTTCAGAAGCTTGTGATAATTGGTATACCGTTGATGTGGTGACTATGCTGCTAAATGGATCTAAATGGTCGTTGATGGTTTATCAAAATGGTTGGCATACCCTCTGAAAGATTTACCTGGTAATGGAAAATCTCGACAAACACAAACATGCTGTTGCAATGATAACCGTTGTTTGCGATGATGGGGCCATGGTTTCTGTCGTCTACTGTCAATCATAAGTCCCAAATCAGCATACCATCAGCATTTCGACACCTAGATACACCTACCTCGAACCCAAATCACCCTTGTTTTGGACAGTTCCCCCCCAATTTTCTTTGACGGGTAAAACCCTCCAAAGCAAGAGTCATTGAAGCTCCTGGTAGATATCCCGTCATCCCTAGGTCCCCTTGGTGAGTTACGACACTCCGTGCAGCCCAGGGGACGATGAAAGCCACGCTCCTGAGGAAGTCGCCGTGGGGGAGCGGACTGATCAAAAGCCGGGTCCAGCTGTTGAACATCACAAGGCTTGAGGGAAGTAGATGGATGGTTAGCTGATGGTTTATTACAGTAATTAACCTAGTGGTCAACTAACCACTACAGCTAGCCATTACAGCTGATGAATTACGGCTAACCACTACCACTAGCTGATGTACTGGTTGGTAACTAGGTTATTTAATGGTTAATTAGTTGGTAAGTAATGGTGACCTCAAGTGACTCAACTGATGGTTAATTACTAGTAATTAGCAGTTTGCTGATGGTTAGCTGATGGTTAGCTGAAAAATATCAGGATCTACTTAGTTGTCATGACTAACCATTGGTAATTGATAACCTTCAGTTGCTAATTGAAAATCAATGGATAACTCTTGTTGACATGTTTTATGTACATAATAATTGCTTGATGCTTGACAACCGTAACGCCGAGCGGCAACTTCGACAAACCCGACACAAACTCAAAGACGAAACCCTGCAAGAAGGAGGGTAGTGCAGTCAACGCCTGCAGCGGCAAACCATCGTGGGGTCATGGTGTTGAGAACCATGGTTAAAACATGTTTGAGAACAGCCGTGGAAGGGTTTATGAATGGTTGGTAATGATGATTATTGGTTTGGGGGGGCCGTGTCCGCAAGAAGAGGAGTGATGATTATTGGTTGATTTTGCGGTAAGTTCATCGGTGACTAACGGTTGACGCATGGTTGATTTAATGGTTTATGATAAACCATTTGTTGATAGACAAGATACTGTACCAACAACGTGGCTGTGCCGACCATCTTGGTTCCAAGACTAACAAATTGATGAGCCATTGAAGCTGCCATGAGCAGTATTTCTATCGAACATAATGCTGATGTGCAGTTGAAAAGAATAATTTGTCAGCATGTAAGAAAAAGGTAGGCAGTAGAAAGCAGATTTTGTGAAGAACTCGTAGTATTGCACGCTAACTAAATCAGAAAGAAACACGATGCAACTGAAATTCCATGTGCAGCGATGGAAGATTGAATGGCGGCCAAGACCAAGATCCTGTTGAAACCATGGCTGAGGATAGAGGCAGGGCAAAGACAAACCGATTCAATTAAGTCAATTTACCATTTCAATGGATCACATTTATCTAAGACAATCAGTTTGAAATGGTCAATTTCACGCTGAGTACCGTTTCAAACTGGTTGTTGTGCCGGCGTAGGAGAACAAGGCGAGCAAAGAGTGCAACCATCATTCACCACAATTAGCTATATCAACTCATTTGTCAAAAAACACATTAGGTACTGTAAATCATTACCACATCATCAAACATGTCCTTAACCAATATTGTTACCACAAAATCAAACACCATCATGAAACATAACCAATCAAACACAATCTTTGACAGTGCTCAACTTGCTTGGCTTGTTGCAGAAAATAAGTTGAAACCTATGGCTCGTCCAACTAGAAATCGCTGATGGCTGAAAGAGTGCAGGTATCGTGTGTGTGCACCACGCACCTTTACCCCCAAGTTTGAGCCCCAAATCCTGGAGAATTCCTGTCTTGCCAACTTCATGTCCACAAAGCCGTCACTTGGTAGCCAGCCTGACTTCAAAACCGGCGTTTTCCTCACCACCCACCAGCACGACATGCCCAGCTGGCCCTCGCCTTGCCCCACACGGGGTGCAAGAACTCCGGCGACATGCAATCTCGCGTGCCCGTTCTCTCGTTGTACTCACCTCAGCGGCTTGGAACCCGGGGGTGCTAACCAACCAACCAGTCGAAGAGTCACTGAGATATCGGGCTGGTTGGTGGTTAGCCAGTGGTTCAATATAATGCTCAATAATGGTTAGATATGTTTTATTCCCTGCCGTAGCCACAGTAGAAAAGACAAGTGGCCGTTGGCCATGCCATACTGTTTGCGTTATTATGACGACACTAGATAAAATCTGTGACACATTTTATGTACATGGTCCAGACAAAAAATGAAAAAAATGAAAAAGATAACATTACTGCTTGGTGGTTGAGCCATCCCATCATGAAAAAGATGCTTGTCAGCCAACCGTTTGTTGATATTGACTGGGAAAGAAACATGTTTGAAGCCACCAGCCAGACCTTTATCATCTCTACATGTTGATGAAGGGTGACTTTGAGTTACATGTCTACTACCATGTGGTGACCGGGCACTTCTGGTAGCTCCTGGCTGGGGGGCTGCCTATCACAGGGCTATAAGAATGCCCTGGACGGCTCCACCCCTGACCGGCATCCTAGCTTGACTAGTTCGCATGGTGATCCATTTTAATCATATATGGTGGTTTCTCAAAATAGGGGACCCCCAAAAATGGCTGGTTTATTACTACACATGACTAATAATGAATGATTGGAGGTATCCCCATTTCCAGAAACAACCATATGCCCATGGGTCAATAGTACCCTTCTGCTCACAATCTTTAATAGATGAAAAATTACCAGTGAAAAGGTAATGCGCTGTTTTGAGCCAACCCTCACAGAAAAGAAAACCCATCGGAATCCAGGCTCCAGATTGAGTCATGAAGGGTCCTACTGATCAACATCAAGCAGTACTGGTTGGTGATTGAACCACCTCTGTGAAAAATATGCTAGTCAACTAAGCCATAGTTTTGGCACTACTGGAGAGAATAAACAGTGTTTCAAACCACCAACCAAATTAGATTGATGAGCGCCATGACGATAATTACCTACCTGAGAAATTATTTTAGATATCCAAATGGACCATTGGGTCCTCAACTACTATTTGGTAGACTAACCTGGCAATGGAAAATCCATCATTTATTGGTGTTTTCCCAGGGTTTCCCTAAAGAGAGGGTGAATTTCCATTGCCAAGTTAGTTTACCAGAGGGTATTGCTATCAGTGGTGAGTTACTCTCTGAGAGGAGGGCACTCTCTAAGGGTAGCAATGATTGACCACCATGTATGAACCATCAATCATTGTACCATTGCTGTTGTATTTGTCTTAACCATTCTCAAATCATCATTAACATTCTTTGCCATCTTTGACCATCACCAACCATTGCTTAGAACTATTGGATTAGTGGCCATAATAATACCAGTCATTACGAGCTGTTAATAATACCAACTATTGTGTAGCTGTTATCAACCATTGTCAACCATGAAGTGCCAATCCAAATGGCCATTAGCCATCGATTAACTATCAAATAACGATCGTTAGCGCGTTGACAATTCATCCAAACCATCATTGACCACCATTGACTCACCAAGAATCAACCAGAATCATCCATCACCCATGGCTACACTATTGCGAACCATCATAAACCATCATTAATCATTAGCCACCATCAAGCATCAACCATCATTGGAAAACCATGAAGCATCACGGAGCATTGCAAACCATGATTCACCACCCAATTCCCAATATAAGCCATCTTCATTCACCGTTGGAACCAGCCACCAGCTATACACCACCATAAGTCCCCATGGTTAGCGCCGCTGGCTGGTTCCAACACCATCGCCAAACAGCACCTGGCCATCAGGCGAAGCTGCAGCCAAAGCTCGGCATCCACCCCATTCGAAGGTGGTCCAGAGCTGCAGCCAAAAGAAGGCTAAGAAGAAGGTCCAAATGAACCTGGTCTCAACCACCAGGGTGCCGCCAGACAGGTGCCACAGTTCGCAAGCCAGGACCCAAGTCAATCGGCTGGTGTTGGTGATTGTAGTGGCTAAGAATGGCTGATGATAGGGATGATAACCAACAATAATGGTTAAACAACTGCCAGTTGGCTTATTGACTATAAATGATTCATCTAGAGGATGATTTGGGGGTCCCCCATTTTGAGAAACACCCATATGGTCATTGGATGTTTACCATACTTAAAGATATAGTTAATATGGCTAAAGACGGTTATTGATGACGTTTGAAAATGGAATTATTGAATTGTTGGTGAATGGCTGTTTCATGGTTGGCTGATGATGGCCACAATGGCTAGAGTTAACAATGGTTCAATTTATAGTCAGGAAAAAAGTGAAAATGAGCAAAATGAAGTCCAAAGTGGGACACCATCCGACCCCGCAGAAATTCAGCAAGCAAGGCAATGCCGTGGGAACATCATGTCAGATGCAACGACAACAACCAACAACCAGGTCGGAGGAAACTGTGAACAGAAGGACGGCAAAACAAACTGCATTATGAACGGTATGTTGATGCTTATGTTTCATAGCTGAAGGGAAACGATGAAACGTACCGTGGCTTGTAAACATGACTATCTATTGAAACTACACATTGAACCAGGGAAAACATGGGGAAACTCTCTAGTGCACTATGACAGCCACTATAACCCGAGTGTGGGAAAAACATATTTCTTCAGACCGTGTACCTTCTCAAAACGGTGATGTCGAACTTTTCAGGCTTTGAAGGGGAAATATGTATGGAAAATATGGAGAAGGACACTATGAAAGATGACAATTAATTCAATTGATCCAAATCATATCGGGAACAACTTGTCAACCATCATCCTGATGACTCAACCGATATTTACAATGGATTGATTCAAAACGATTCAAACATATTGATCCCATATAATTGATTGTGTTGATTCACGCACGATTTAGCAGGCTTGAGCAAAGCGGGCATAATGACCCACAACAAAAAATCCAGCTGCGAACGAACCATGGCCAGGTTTAAGTTTAGCTGGTGATTCACCAGGATGGGAGACCAGTACAATGGATCGCAGTACAATGGATTGTGGGAGACCAGTACAATGAGTCTGAGCCATGAATTTCTGACCACAAATTGAACGGTACGGAAGGACGAAACATCAACCTGCCTCAAATCTCCCCAAAAACAGCCAGCAACAGTTCTGCTCACATTTCAACAGATGTTCACGCTCTCAGATTTTTGAGCAACTTCGCAGAATTGCAAGTTCCTCTGGACGAAAGTACATCAACGATTCAAGTTCTGCTCAGCATGATGTCATCCTTCCCCTGCTCCAGAAACGCCAACCGAATTCAGGACGCCACACTCTTCGCCGTTGCAATGGCATCAAGATACGTGTCAGCAGCCAGGAAATGGTCACAACTACCATCACGCCCCCGAGGAAAATCATCCATCCGTACAAAGGGTAGGGAGCGACGACCTGGGAAAAGGAGAAAATGGCTACAACGACAGTGGGTTGAAGGAAGATAATGAAGACAGCTGCTGTATTCTTCAGAAGCTCCAGAAAAGGATTTTTGGGTCTTGCTTGTGTGACCCGGCACACAGATATCAGGATATCCTTGTAACTGGGAATGACCAAAAGCCAAACGGTTGGACCTAGAAGCAAATAAGCAAAGCCAGTCCACAACCACCAATCTGGCCTTCGAAAATCTTCCGCAAAGCTGGCTACGAGATCCATGAAAGCCCACATGATTGGAGAAGTCACTGCAAGGATCCACCTGGTGCAAAAAACTCGGTCATTCAAATCGCGCGCCAAAATGTCAAGAACCTCTGACCGCAAAGTCTCTTCAAAGTTCTGCTGGCTGCCGAACCACCTCCGAACACATTTGTTCACAATCTTCCGGTCACAAATCATCGCTGATCCCAATGGGGATACGTGGTTTTGGTCACAGCATGTGCACCGAGCCCTATCAAAAGATATGGACAGCAGTTGTTGTTCCATCCGCTCTAAATCTCGGAAGTATCCGCGAAGGGTGCTCACGGCAAAATAACCTGCCAATACACCCAACAGCAGACCAGAAAGTATTGGGTAAAGAAATGTTGATAGTCCTTCTGGCTGCAAGGGCACTGTGAGGAAAGGGACAATAAAAGCAATGTAGGAAAGAAAAAGTGAGATGGACACCGGTCCCAAAAGAACGGGTCTTACCAGCAGGGTCTTTCTTGAGTTTTGTTTGCACTTCAAGAATGCCGCCAGTTCAAAAAGGCACCACAACCTCTCGGTCCAGGTCGGATCCCACAAAATGAGCATGGAATCCGATTTCGTCAAGAGCCCCGCGAGGCTAACGATGGCTTCGGCTTTCAATTTGCTATTGTTGCTAATGCAAATCCGGTCAAAGAAAACCTGGGTCTGCGATCGCCACAGACATGTAACCAAACATACCACCAGAACACCCGAACCCAGGCACCACACGGACCATTCATAATACCTTCCACGGTCAAATCCAGGGAGAAGATGGAAGCAGAACAACAGCATCATGACAAGAGCCGAAAGAAAACCTAAGAGAATTGCAGGTGTGCCGCTATAAATAATCATGATGGTCAATATTTTCTTCCAATGTCCTCCATGCCATGAATGGCTCCAGAACGTTGTGATCTTCTCACTTTGTTGGCTCTTCCCAAAGAGGTAGTCATCTCTGTGCAAAGGTGCTGTTCCCAAGCACCGAATAACCCGGTGCACCTGAGTCACTCTCAAGACTTCGGGATTGATCACCTCCATCTTTGCAATGTGACTGGCCAAATGCTGGACCATTTCATCATCATCATCGCTCTCACCGAGGTTCTGAATGTCCGCCTCCGTCTCTGGCTTGCCTTCAGGGAGACAAGGCACAGCTGCATGAGAAGAATTCACCTTTTATTGAACACGTAACATCACCAAATTCTAGTTTTGAACGTCAGTAAATATGAATGTATAGTAAAGATTAGTAAAGTAATTCAATCACTTATCATAACTACTTGAGTCAACATCACTGGCTACTTCAAGTCTCAAACATGGTGTTTCCTTTGTCACCATAAGTGCCACAGCAAACGACCAACAAATCCCAACCAACCGACCAAAGTCTCCAGGTGACCTGCGCCAGCGATCGCCATGAGTGCCACAGAACACGGCTGAGCACGGACTTCGAGCGAACCCAAGCAAACAGCAGTCCAAATACTCGAAGGATGATCTCGTATATTCACGGATGCCCATGGAATGCCAAGGCAAAAAACTGGAAACTCAGCGTGGCTGCACAGGAAGGTTTCAATGGGAAGTTTTTTAGATCGGTACAGGTAAGAGGCGATGCGATTGGAAACGTAGCTGCAACAATGAAGGCAGGATTACACAAAAACATCAATAAGTAGTTGGAAACTGATGCAATGGAACTGACTGGAGTTTGATTACTTCAAGAACTCATGGGAATTGACCTTTTCATTGCTGTTTTCACCATAGTTCCTACCATCTGTCAAAGCTGAGAACTGAGATTCTGCAGAAACGGGAAGTGCTGAAAAACCCTGCAGTTTTTCTTAATGTCCGGGTCTGAAAGGATGATGGAGATCAACCTTGAAAAGTTTACCATTGGCACGTAAAACCATCATATTTATACGCTAAAAACGTACCTTTTGTACGGCTTTAGTGGGGACCATGGTGGCTAGTATTTTCGCTGACCATCAAACAGCTTTGAGGCTTTGAGGAATGAAAACTCTCAATCCCATCACACGCGCTTGTGGGCAATCCACAAATGCTTGCTTCACTTGATGATGTCTTTTCTTTATGTTTGAGTAGTTATTGTCAGACCTCGTTTTAATCCACAGTTTCTATGACATTTGTTTTATCCCAGTTGGTTGCAACCACTAGTAATCCCAGTTAATTGCAATTTCGTGTAGTTTTGGCATAGATTGCCTTGCCGATTGCTCCCCACAATGGAGGGCTTTCCAAATGCTTTGCCCCTGGAAACGGCCTTCTCATCAACTGCCTGTCTTTGTTCTTCACAATTTGTGCTTTTTAGCTGGCAACCTGCTCAAACACCCAGGCTTTCAACCTCCATAGAACATCACTGAACATTGCTGTTTTTTGGCCGACATTCGCTGGAAGATACCCAGTTGAGGAAGAAAACTTCACCCACAAACGAGATTACAAAGTCCACTTGAATTTACTGAACCAACTTTGGTTAGCGGAAAACTGGGTATCTTCCAGCTACATGTTTTACTGAAAAACTGTTGGTTAGCGGAAAAATGGTGTACCATCTGTTGCTTCGATCGTCCGAATGTTTTCCTCCAAAGCATGTGCGGCTCAGTAGCCGCCACGGGCGGTGCACCACAACCGGGCTGGTTGAATCATCGCTTGAGATATTTTTATCCCCCTGAACAAATACTACCCTCTGCTTCCAGTTGCCATTATAGTAGGTAACTAGTTGGTTTCTACCATTGTTGTCTGGGGTTGGTTACCTATATTATAAAGGTAACTGGAAGCATAGGGTAAGTTAGCAACACTTTTTTCAGGGTGATCCAATGTATCTCAAGCCATGTATCTCAATTTAAATATTTTTGACAGGTTCTCTTTATCCCTTGGAAACCACCAAATAAAAAAACATGTCAACAGGTTTCCGAATTCTTCGCAGATTAGCTGCTTCGACTTCGAATCATTTGGATTAATGGGTTATCAACAAGTGACAAACCTTAAGGGACACCCAGCATGGACAACCAATAGGCAGCCCAAGCAGCAGCCATTCCATGAGGAGAATGGGTGCCTCAGATGGTGCACTGGCAGCTTCAATGACTAGGCTGACGCCAAAAGGAGGGCAAGGCTGGCGCAAAAAGGTCGGGTCATCATCCAAGTATATACCGTACTGAAATCAGACTTTGCATGAGCAAGCAAAACTCATGGAACAATTGACTGGCACAGTCATCAAAACTCGAACTCGATTCACTTGTCTTTGCTATACTTGACTTGTTGCATGATTCGGCCATTAACGGGTTGATTACCATGTCCCAATGGTACATCATTTTCGATCAAGGTTCACATGGCTGTGAGTCAAAACCCCGTACCCCTGGTTCCCCCACTACTATTAACCATTGTTTTCCCGATTATTGTTGGTGGAAATCCCCCATTAGTTGGTTGACTGATCTTGACCCATAGCCACATAATCAGCACCAAACTTGTTGAGATCATGATGGCTCTCCTGATGCCTCGTGGCTAAACACCTTACAAGCGCAAAGGCATGATCTCAAAAACAGCAGGGTGATATTACCTGCTTGGATGATCATCCCAGTAAGTGGTACATGTGACCATGGGAGTTGCAATCCATATCTACCTGACCACACTTGCACATTTAAGATGTAGCAACGAAATAAACGGTTCACAGGGTTGACTTGGTGATGAAAAACATCTAGCAAGGCGCGAAAAGTGCTCATACTGTGGTTATTGTATGCCTTCTCCATGGGTCAATATTAACCAACTACTGGAGGATAAGTTCACCAACAATAATAAGGGAAACAGCCTGGTTGATGATAGGGGAACCAGGGGTACGGGGTTTTGACCCACAGCCATTTTTGCACATGGGTCAATAGTACCCTTCTGTTCACAATCTTTAATAGATGAAAAAAAATACCAAATGTAGTTATTGTGTGCCTTCTCCTTCGCGACAAATGATGTTCAGCAG
>VSDK01019420.1:92411-116268 GCA_009767595.1 Symbiodinium kawagutii | reverse complement strand
TCATGGTACTGCTGCTTTGCTCGATTCACCTTCCTGGAAGTTGACCAACGAACCAATCAGCCACGGACGCACAAATACGGTTGACAATCATTGGTGATAATGGCTACCCAGGATGAAGCTAAACCCTAGGTTTATTAATTGGGGGGGGTACCATTCTAATGGGAAACCAAGGCGAACTTGGGGGATACCCCCCTATTAATCAACCAGGGGTTTATTAATCCTGGGTTACCATTACTCTCTACGCGGCATTCATCCTAATAAATAAACCAACACAATATCTGAGTTGATCTTCAGCTTGAAAGCTTCTTGGGGTCTTAGCAAATGGATCTCCCCTGATAAACCATTTCAACCATCATCACTAAGTGATATAAACCACGGTCGGCCAGCATGAACCACACTTAACCCCTAAAACCAAACCAATCAAGTAACCACTCTATAATTAGCATATTGACCAAATCATCATCAAACAGCTTAACCATCAAACACAAGCATATATAACTCAGCCCTGAGCTACTGGCCATGATATAACCCGTCATTAACGCATCAGGTACCCCTCCAAAAAACCGCACCATGGAGCGTTTCTCCGCATCGCCACGTGACGCAGCACAGCTGGAAGCGGAAGTTGCGCCGCAGGGTTCCACCGCAACGCAGCACCCGGTCGCGCCACCTGGTGATCCACGGCGCGGGTTTTGACCACGGCTGGGGTGGGGTGAAGGCACCACCTGGTTGGGGAAGATCTCATGGTTACAAGGCCACCAGCTATGTCTGTTGATTTACTGTATAACTTATAGCCAAGTTGGCCATAAGTTGGTTATAACTAAGTTAATTAGGATTAACAACCAGTTATAGCCCAACGATAACCAGTTTAACTACCACTTATAGGGGTTGAACTAACCCAACGAAGCAAAGTGCTGGCCCACCTGATAGCCGATTAAGAACTGGATTTACCACGGTGAATAAGGCTAGCTATTGGTTGGTAATGCATTGCATGTAGTTGATGGTGGTTAATGATGTATACCAATTATATATGGCCGATGATGGTTAGTAAGTACTACAATGATTCATAATGTTTAATGATCGTTGATTTGCTCGTTGATAGCTGATATTAAGTGATGGTAAGCAACAAAAACAAAAACCGGAGATATCATAACCATATATGCGGACGGATTGAGCAACCAACATGTCCCCGAAAATGGGTAGTAGTGAACCCATCCCCACAAATGGACTACTTCATGATCCCTTGTGGTGTGTGAATAGCTGGGTGCGGGGTGTTGACCCACAGCCATCATGTCTTATAGTACCAGTAGTATTAACTATTGCTTTAAAATGATTCGTTATCATGCAAACCCTGGCCTACCAACAATCCCTATGCTTCTAGTTGCCTTTAGAATAGGTAACCAGCTGCATGGTTTCTACCATCGTTGTTTGGACTTGGTTATATACCCACTAGAGTGGTAACTCGAAACATAGAGAATTGACCATGGTTCATAAATGTTCATAATTGGCACCTATGATCAACCAGTCAGCAACTTCACGGCATTCCACTGGGATTCCCGGACCATCGCTTCGAACTCATTCTCCTGGCGGGGGATACCAAGCAACGGTAGATGTTGCAAGCAATGTTGCTTACTGGTTGGTGGTTTCAACCCCTATGCAAAATATTCGTCAACCAACAATTTGTTGGCAATTCCTAGGGAAAATAACAAATGTTTCAAACCACCAGCCAGGCAACCATTGGCCTCTAAGATCCTAAAACAAGTTTGTTTTTAGCCCTTAAGAATATATGGGTTACAGTATACAACTGGTAATTTATAAACATGATATTTTGGGGGCCATTGCCTTGGGGAATACTTACTTTGCCGTACACCCATAGACAAACATACATTTGTAAATTACACGGGGAACGGCAACGGCGACTACACTATATATCTGTCATGGTTCTTGTCAATGATATAGATTTGGGTGTTTTTTCAAACTGAGGGAATCCCCAGTTGTCATCCTCCATTTATAGCAATAAAACAGCCACAACTTGGGGGTCCCCAAGTCCTGGCTGATTTTTAGACCAATATCCGCGGTAAAAACGCTAAAAATCGAAAAAAAAATCTTTCTTTACCGTTGGAAGGCGATAGGCGCATATTGCTTTCACCAATATCCGCGGTAAAAACGGTAAAAATCGAAAAACATATTTCATTCTTTACAGTTTTCCTGCGGGGGAACCTGTGGTAAAACAACGCACGCGAACCGGCTTAGCCGCCATCTTTTCATTGAAGTCGGACATGATCGCGTGCTTGGCGTCAAAGAGAGCGGCTGAACGGCTTCTTGAGAAACCACCATTGATTGTCGAGTCGTTGCCAGAGGATTTGCATCAGCTTGATGGCGACTGGAAGCCACAGAACCGCCCACTGACTGCACTGGTCGAGATGTAGATTTCTGAAACCCGCTTAGCTAGCTACCATTTTCGTAGGGAAACCAGCTTCTATCAGCTTGAAGCTATCATAGCTATCCCTATACTTCTACCTACCATTTCAGTAGGCACCAGCTGGTTTCTACCATTCTGGTTACCTACTAGAATGGTGCTGGAAACCAGCTATAAGTATATCAATACCTACCAAAGAAGGTAGAAACCGTAGTCATTGGTTACCTACTAGCATTGCAGCTGGAAGCATAGGGATAGCTATGTTTGCAGCAATCGTAAATTTCACCCATTTTTGACTGAGCCATGTAGTTGATGTCTGTTCATGGCAAGCCAGCATCAATTAAACCCATTATCAAGTATTATGACCCCCTAGCATGATTCATCAATGAAGCTTTGGTTAAGGATAGATTCTACCCATTCAGGATCCCCATATACCTAACCATGTAATTATATACTGCAGTACAATCAATTAGCTAACAATAGATCATAGATAGTTCAATTCATTAGCAATTAATCAGCCAATACGAGTATATATCTATGACATACCATGACTACAGTATAATCAACTAGCCAAATTAGCCAATTCATCATCAGTGCTTCACCGTCGATTAATCCTCGTATGCTCATCATTCAGCCTACCATTGTGAACCATCAGCCATCACCACAATCCACCGAGCCAGCCATCATCCACTACTAACCAGCTCATGAACCAACCAGCTTGTGAACGGCCACTTAGTATCACCAGTTCCGTGCTCGGGTTAAGCAACCTAGCAATAGAAAATCCATCAGTTTATACCGGTTTTACCATGTTTTACGTAAACAAAACAGTGAGTTTTGGCGCAAGCAGCTTAGTTTAACCAGCCCAGTTTAACCATCATAAACCATTATTTTTACCTTGTATATCTTGCACTGTTGGCTATCTCTCCCCTATACAATCAACCACTAGAACTGGTGAGTTTACCAGCTGGTTGACCTCCTCAGCAGCTCGCCTGGCATGGCTGAAGGACACCTCGCTGCTCACTTCGCTCACGTGGTCAGCGGTGCTTGCCCGAGGGCTGTCGCACGTTCCGCGTGCGGGACGCCTGATGCGCAACAGTTGTGGTGATGTGAAAAGGGTCCATGGGAAGGGGCAAATGAAATGATGGTTTCTTGATATATCGCAATTTGACGAATGGTTGGGTTACTATTTAAAACATGGTTCAACTATAGGGAAATCTTCTTGACAGTGGGCAATTTTGAGAATGGTTGGCTTACTATTTAAAAAAGGGTTAAGCCACAGGAAAATTTCATATGGGGTGCTATTGATGGGGTCATCAAGCCATGGCGAAACCCCAAAAGTTATGGTTGGCGTTAAGTTGGCTTCTTGATATAGGATGTTTTAAAGAATGATTGGGTTACTACGTGAAATGATGGTTTCTTGATATAGGATTTTTTAAAGAATGGTTGGGTTACTACATGAAATGATGGTTTCTTGACACAGGGCAATTTTAAGAATGGTCGGCTTACTACCAAAAAAATTGTTAAACATGTTAAACTATAGGGATCTATCCGGATATCTCATATGGGGATTTTTACTATTGATGGGGTCATCAAGCCATGGCGAACCCCCAAAAGTGTGATGGTTGGTGTATTACTGAAAATGATTGAACAAAATGATAACTGGGGATACCCCAATTTTGAGAAACCACCAAATGATGGTTCAGAGACTGGAAGTTCAGAATGGTTCATGATCAGCATAGTTGGTCATGGTTGAGTTGATGATGAACCCCAGTCTGCGCGCATTCTGCTTACCAACGGGAAACACTCCCCACAGTTCGTAAGGATTTATTAATCACGAAAGGAATTGAGTGATATATAATCCCAACATCTCCCACCCCATGAACCAGGCGATTCCACTACCTCCACCTATCAAACAACACAAGAAGCACACATTCCATGTGGCACCAGTGCTGTCTTCCAATGATATCTACCCTCTGGCAGCATGCCTTGGAAATTGCTAATTTTATTTCTAGTTTCCAGGTTAGTTTGCCAACTGCAACTAACTAAATTAACTGCTAAAGCCAGGAGTGTACCAATGACATGAACCAACTGCTTTAGCGCTGGTGGATCAGCGGTATAGAGGTAACAAGTGCATTGCAGGTATAGATGGTTCGTAACCTCTCAGACAGTGTGTGTTTAACCCGCACAAACCATCATCAATCTCTATCAAAGCCACTCTCCAACATAGCTTCGCAGTTTGTTAAAATCACTGTTGTTGTCCAGCTATGTCCAGCTGACAAACAGCAATTCACAGAAATACATCGATCCAGCTTACTCACACCCTTATCCATGAAAATGATCCAGTTCATGAAACATGATGCATGAAAACCAGCTGCATAACTTTGCAAAATCGACGTATTCACCGGCTGATTGACCAGTTTAGTGACAACTACCGCTGATTAATAATCAGCTGGTATATTTTTGCCAAATTGGCGATCAAGTCATTGACTAAATCGCTGATAGACCATTGATTCGCTAGAATTAAACAAAATCGACTATGTTTCACCCGTCAACAACCAGCTCAACCAGCTTATGAACCAATACCACCACTTTTTGCAGACCGAAAAGCTGGTCATAATCTAATTGATATCACATTCCTTTCTTCACAGT
Organism: Symbiodinium kawagutii; assembly: GCA_009767595.1. Classification (NCBI taxonomy): domain Eukaryota; class Dinophyceae; order Suessiales; family Symbiodiniaceae; genus Symbiodinium; species Symbiodinium kawagutii. The sequence continues at coordinate 111,203 of VSDK01019420.1, read as the reverse complement.
CTTTTGGTTAGTGGCAATTCCAGGTAGTTGCCGTCCTGCTCAGATCACCGCTCGGCCAGTTGCCTCGGCTCCTCAGCCTCTTCACCTGGGTGTTTCCCAAAATAGAGGACCCCCCCAAATGATCCTTGTCTTGGTGGCTTATAGATCCCTTGCTAAAAAAAAAATAGTGGTATTCTATGGTCAATCAATCATATCCCAAAAACACTAAAAACCTAAGTTAGTGGGTATAAGCCATCCAGTTGTTGAATCATTTATACTAGTATGGTGGCAATAAACCACCATTTAATAGTAACAAACTATGTAATTATAAACACCAACCATTTATAGTAACAAACTATGTATCCATGTTGGTGGTTTCCCTCATCATAAGAAACCTCCACCTGTTTGATCCACCAGCACTCGCGCAACTCGCGCCTGGGGGCGTTTTGCGTCTGCCAATGATGTTGCAGCCGAGTCATGACCTGAAGGACGCGGGACGCGCCACGACGCTGCACCACGGAACAACGACCGCTGTGTGATTCAGCCGGGGGCAACCGAGCGCACAGTATGGTGGTTCCATTGGAATGGTATCATTGTACCTATGCTTCCAGGTACAATGAAATAGTAGGTAACCAATCCCAGTTACAACAAGCTGATAGAAACCAGCTGGTTGGCTGGTTACCTATTATACGGGTAACTGGAAGGGTAGGGATTGGTACAATGGTTCCGTTGGAATGGCAGCCAACCAAATGGTGGATGGTGGTTCCATTGAGAATTCCCACGACCTGTGTGTTGTTCCAATGTATGGGGATTCCCATGTATATATAGTATTGACTTGCTGGTTGATCAGCATTGCATGGGTAATCAATGTTAGTACTAAGCAATCTGGTTGGTGGTTGAACCACCCCTATGAAAACAACCAACCTACCCAAACCATTGGAGAAAGTAAGCACGTTTCAATCTACCAACCAGCAATAACTGCTTGCCAATGATGCCCAACAACTGATGGCAATATTCATGATGACAACCAATGATTATGGTTACAGCGATAAACTTGTTGCTGAGGTTCATGATGATGATGGCTAACCCATGTAAACACTAAGTTGGTGAATCAGCTGGTTACTGACTAGTAGTCAAAGAGATGCTTATTTCACCAGCCTGTTCACCGATTGAAAGTGATGATTAGCTCGTAAGCAGGTTTTGTGAAACACAAATTATTCAGCACCAATTGCTTTCCCTATACCAGTACTACCCTTGGGACTGGCTAACAGCCAAGGCCAACATTTCTTTGACACTTTGATGTGCATCCCCGCTATTTAGTAACTAGCGACATGAAGCGATGGTTGTAGGCTAGGGTTTAGTTCATCCAGCAGAAATGGATTCAGCTTACCATGGCTTCACTGGGACCCAGGGCACTAATCCCAAGAACGCATATCCAAGTAGCTTCTTAATCATCATTAAGCCGTCATTGCTAACCATCATTTTCCACAGAATTGACCTCTAAATAACCATTTTCTACCATCATTACCAACCTGAATTGCGGGTTTCTATGATTGTAGATGGTTGATCTGCGCTTTTCCGGCGTCTCCTCGTTGTGGCCCGCCTTTCGATGCCCTGCGACCCCACCCGGTTCCACTGGGACCTCGAGCTAAGGCCTGGTTCTCGGTGATGCAAATGCACCTGGAGCGCAGCGTGCAGCCGTGGGCGGTCCACCGCGGGAGTCCACCAGAGACACAGTCCCCTGGCCCCGAACCACGGCGAGACGAGCTGCTGGTTCGTTTGCCTATCTTGACTGAGCTTGACTACCAGCTATAGGGATTAAACATGATTAAACTAACCAAAGTTACAAGTGTTGGGGGGGCCCACCTTGTAGGGAATGATGATGACAAAATGATGCTTGACAACTTGTCACAACTATGGTTGAAAACTATGATAAGTCTGACAAAAAGCTCCGCAAGGGCTTAGCTAATGACAAGGTACGCACCAAGTAAGGCGAGAATGAGAGAATCAGGACATATCAGGACAATTGCGAGCAACTATCAAAGTCTGCCCCGTGGCTATGTTGGGAAAGATGGTGACGAGGACAACTGACAACGAACAGCATCAAGTGACAACAACCATGATAACTGCAATAGAACAACGAGTTGTTTGTCGTTTCAAAAGCTGTTTATTAATACACCAAGTTCCAACAGCACCAGCAAGTATACAACTCCTGAGCAGCACCGTGGGTGACCTGACCCTGAGCTGCGTGTGACATTTCTATTGCATCGGCTATTTAACACCAAAACATGTGTCTGAACCATTGGGCAATCTCGGGTAACGGACAAGTAACTACCATAGGGACATCCAAACCCTATGGTCAACAATTCCCTGGAAAACTATATAATATACCTGAACATTACAACATTTGGCGTGCAGTCAAATGTGCCCGATACCGATGTTTCTCCTCGCTTGAGCTTCGATGCTTGCTTTGATGTGTCTTATGACTTTTTATGCAGCATCACACTAGCCTGTGCTTGTCTCCTGGCATCGCAGTGCAAATCATGGTCCGTTAGGGTCCAACTTTACAAACTTCTGGACGAATGTAGAAACAAAAACGATCCAAACTATTCTGAAACACCACTTCTTCTCCCAAAAAACAAAACTTGCAACTAGCAACTTGATAACTAGTAACTATAGCTGCTAGTTGCATGCTTGCACATCATAACTACCAACTAGCTGCCGGAATCCCATGCTACCACTGCCCCTTCCTGGATCACAGCTGAGGTGGCACACCAAGTGATCAGCAGCCAGGAGAAGAACGGCATCAAAGCTTTGTATCTGAGTGCTGGAGCGCCATGATGGCAACCATCCATCAGGGGGGCTCGAAACGATCAACCCCGAAGGTGGGTCGAAGATCAGGATCGTCCACAGGCCCAGTTTTGGGTGAGATCGGTTGCACAAAACTATGGAGATGATATAGCTGGCATTTTCAAGCATTCACCAACGCCTCAAAGAAAACAAACAAAAGCAACAATGACAAAAAAACAGCTCCCTGAGAAGTGCCATAGCTTTCTTGGATCCAGGCATTATATTGCTTGACCAAAATGCCTTTCAAGCAGTCATCACGACCTCGAACTCACCTGTTCGGATGATTTCCTACGCTTTTGATCTGTTTAAGAGAATGAATTGATCAACGACAACATGAAACCAGAGAATCAAGAGTAGAGATGGATGAGAATCATTCCGAATCCCAAGTTGGAACCCTCCACTTAGTTTGTTGAAGACCAAGGTCACTACCAGATATGGCTACCCATGGCTACCCAACGATTACCCCGGGGGGTCCCAGCTCCCCACAGGCTGAGCGCCCGACTGTTGTGGATCGCTCCACTTGATGGCTGTGCCCACTGTAGAGCTCAACGCCAAGAAAAAGAGACCCACAGAGAAGGCAACCTGCAAAGGAGTTGTTGGGGTTAGTTGCTCCCCCGTGGGATGTAAGGCACCACCATGGGGTTACAAGGGTTATAAGCATATCAAAGGTGGCTCCACCACAGGGGTTTTAGGAACATAAGGGTGGCTTATAACCTGTGATGCACCCATGTGGTTCATGATGTAACCATGCTGAATGTGATCCAGTGACTGGGGGGTGAACCCTGGGAGGGGAACACAGAGCAAGCAACTGGTTGGTCCATGGTTGCTGCTGGTGGGCCCTGCAGTTGGATTTGTTGGGTTAGTTCAACGCCTATTAGAAATCACCCTCAAGTTAGGCAAATAAACCTACTCATTAGGTGGTTGGGGCCCACCTTGTGACATTCCTGGCTGGGCGATTCATTGGTGAACATAACTAGGGGAACCACCAGGCGAGGTTGGTAGATATAACCACACTTGTTGTGTATGGCAAGTTTTGAACAATGGGGGGGGGCCCAACCGTTCGAATCCGTTGGTTTATACAGGCTTAGAAGTTGGTAACCACCAGTTCGGGTTGATTGAACTATAATTACCCTCTGGGCATCTTGCAGTCGACTTGTCTGCCGGTAAGAATCAACACCGTTCCTCTTGGGAAACTCCTTTTGCTGGCTGAGACTGAGACAGATTAATTAGGTTGATGTCTGAGGTAAAAGACCGATGACATGTTAATGGGCTCGTCAGGTCACGGAATGTGATTGACGAACCGCGAACTCTTGTTGCGGAAGGGTGGAGTGATTGAAGTACAGTTAACGGCGAATCTTAACCAGCTGATAACTAGGGGAGCCTTTTGGAATGATGATGGCGGTTGAACGGTCACCAGTGATGATGGGAAGGATGCTGGTTGAACCCGTGTCTGAGAACTGACGATTTCGGTAGATTGCACTGGTGGTGCACTGGCTAGCCTTCAGGGCGGTTCATTGTGATGATAGTTTTCAGACGGTTCCTGTTTGGCCTTTGACCCTATTAACCAACCAAACAATTTGTAGTGAACAAACCAACAAAAACTATTTTGTCCGTTATGGGATGTTCACCAAAGGTGCAGAGTTTTGACCCATAGCTCATATCCGTTTAAGAACGGTTCATTTTGTACATGAGGACCGTGTCGAGGGGACATATCGGTTCTCAGTTCTCAGCTAAGAAAAATCACGGGCAATGCTTGATAATGGCTACTAGCGGCCACTCATCAAATGGACAATGGTTGATAAGCTTGAAAACCGGCTGGTTCATTAAGGCAATCATGGCTTTGACGGTTCAACAGGATTCGATAATCATGCAAGGTGGGCCCCCAACAAACTATCTGGCTCGCCTACCAACTTACATCTGCTGGGAGACCACCTCGTGGTTTGAACACTTCGTGAATGATCGATCATGGGCAGGGTAAACTGACAGCTATCCAAATATCCGCAGGTCGCCCTTGCCCTTGGCCAAATGCCAGCAACAACCAAGAACTACAGCGACAACAACAGTCATACCCTTTGGTAAACATGGCTGGCTGGAAAATCCACCATTTGGTTCGGAAAATTCTAGGGAATTATCCTTTGATGGTGGATTTTCCATTGCCAAAGGGTATTCCAACAACAAACAAATGGTCGTTTTTTTGTTGCAGACTTTTGATGGTTGTTTCGCAAAATAGCGGTGCCCCCAAGTCATCCAATATCACATAATCAATGATAAGTAATAACACCTGTTTTTTTCGGGGTTCCCTATGGTTGGAGAAACCAACATGTATTTCAGGTTACCACCCGATGTGATCAGTGATATATATATATATAATCTGATTATGTTTGGATATTTTTGGGGCACCCTTTCAAAGAAACAGAAAGGGGGGTGATACAGGCCCCATTTTTCCACGTTTGTAGAAATGCAGTGTTTTCATGTTTCAAAGTTTTCCTCTCTTGAATTGTCGGATTTCTTGTTTGGCTGTTTGATCCTTGGCAATTCCTTGGACAGTAACTTGCCAATACTTACTTAAATTGAAAATATCAAAATTTGGCTTCAATTTGCAATTTCATGTGGGAATGCCATTTAGGAATCTCGTCACGCATATGGTATTCAAATTGCCAATAGAAAAAATCAAATTGCCAATGCTAGACTTAATAAACAAAAAATCCAAGTTCAAAATTGAAATGCCAATATTCAATTTTGAATGCAGGCATCAGCTTTGAAATTAATTTGGGTTTGAAATGGAGAAATAAAGTTGCACATATTACTAGCTGCAGCAAATCCCGTGTGCACTTCGGCACTAACAAACCATATAATACAACCATGTAGAAATATAATGTGTGTCATCCCATATGACCCAGCTCTAAAAGAAGAAAGGCAACCATCGATGATAGATTGCAACCAGGCATCATAGAATGCAGCTTTACCCATGGGAACTTTGGTATTAAGTTTAGAATGGAACCCAACCAAGGCTTTATACAGTGTCACCGCCACTTGGGGATTCCATTGCCAAAATGGCATGTAAATTGCCATCAAACTGAAGAACAAATGAATTAAAATTGCAAACATTAGCAGCTGTAGCGAATCCCACATGTGGTGTAGTTAGGCATTAGCTCAACAGAGAGTACAACGAGGTAGCAATATAATGCGCGTCATCCCATATGACCCAGCTCTACAAGAAGGAAGGCAGAAATCCATGATAGATGTCAACCAGGAATCAATAGAATGCAGCTTAACCCATGGGTACTTAGGCGCGGGTTGTGCAATAGAACTCAACTCAAGCAATTTAAATATAAATATAGATTGAATAGAAACACAAATTTAGGTATAAATATATATATATAGAAATCAAAATGAACATACATTATTGTATACAAAGCTACCAGTCCTGGCAAGACATATGTGCATTATAGATTGCAACCAAGGGGCAATGTATTGCGTGTGGCATGAAACCACTTTAATCCATAATTAAGTAGTAAGCCATAAGTGCATGAACATGATAGATTGCAAGCAGATCTGCGCAGGCTGCAAACTGTGCCATGGGTAGTCAGGCTCTAGCGAATCATGTGGCTCAACTAATGGCGATATAAATCCTATTAGGCTTAATTACATATTATCTGGTTATCCCAGCAGCTGCTTTCATGGGTAGGAAGCAAAGCATAAGCACACAATAGGTTACAACCAAATACCAATATGGTGGCAGAAGTGCGAGGTAGATTTCAACCAAAGACCAATAGAATGCAGCTGGATCCGCAAGTAATAATGCATCAGCGCACACAGGTTCCAACCAAATATCTACAGACAGCACCAGAACGTACTAAACCCAGGGTGGTAGGATATAAGTGCATGATAGATTGCAACCAAATCTTTACAGGGGAAATTTTATCCAGTGAGTAGTTGGGCACTAGCTTACCATAGGCTACCAGATTGCAACACAATTAATTTTCTCCCATATCACCCAACTACACAGGAAGCAATGCAGAAGTGAATTGGAGATTGCAAGCAGGTATCAACAGAGCACAGTTGATTCCAAAGGTAGCATTGCATCAGCATTATAGTTTCCAATCTGGCATCCATAGAATGTAGCCCAGCCCATGGGTACTCAGGCATTGTGAGATTCTACTATTCATGAATACATGTAACAACTTCTTGATATGATTTGAAAAAACTGTTATATTCTTATAAATATATATGGACAGATTTCATGGTTTATTTATGGCTTTAAGAGTTGAATGCAAAAGGCTTGCAAGGGATTAACATACTTTAATCTTATTTAGCTATCTTTGTTACAAGTATTTAGAAATCATCCTCAAAAACCATGAAACATTGGGGCCTGTATTATCTCCGCTCTCTTTTTTAAGAAACCATCCTACGGAGCATCATCATTGTTGCTGAACTTTGATGACCCCTGTGGCCCAGCAGTTGCGCTACGCGAATCTCTCACTTTACCAGGGTGGCTCGTGATTGGTTGTAATCTACCAAGAAGGATCAACCATTGGTTCAATGGTGGTTGAATCCCAGAGTGACTGTTGGCTCAATGCCTACTAGCCACCGATCTCCGCGGAAACATGCGCGGGTCTACCGCCAATGTGATCAGCCACATTGCAAACACGCAGAGTTTGACCACGCGAAAAGCCGTTTCTTTTAATCTTCCACTGGCAAGCTTGCAATTACTGTAGGCGAATCATGGGACAAAAAAAGGACTACGTAGTACAATCAAAAAGGATCAAGAAGGGATGACCCGAACCCGAAGGACTGATGCAACAGAGCCTTCTGAACTGCCATGATGCAAAAACAAGGTCAAATCACTCGATGCCAATCAGAATGGAAGCACAAGCAAAACTGTGAACACTTCTAGGTAAAACCAACAGCTCCAAGCTCTGCATGAAATTCTCGCCCAGGGTCAAAGTTTGCAGGTTGCTTGGCAAAGTGACACGATCAAGGCTCTGGTTGAAATTATGGCCAAACGACAAAGTTTGCAGGCTGCTGGGCAAGGTCACCCCATCAAGGCTCTGGTTGAATGCATCGCCAAAAGTCAAAGTTTGCAGGTTGCTGGGCAAGGTGACCCAATCGAGGCTCTGGTTGAATGCATCGCCAAAAGTCAATGTTTGCAGGTTGCTGGGCAAGGTGACCCGATCAAGGCTCTGGTTGAATTCATTGCCAAAAGTCAAAGTTTGCAAGTTGCTGGGCAATGTGACCCGATAAAGTCTCCGGGATAATGCCAAACAAAATTCAAAAATCAAACTCTCCGCATCAAGGCTCTGGTTGCTGTCAAAATTCAAAGTTTGCAAACTACTTGGCAAATTGACCCGATTAAGGAACTGGTTCAACATCCCGCCAACAGTCAAAGTTTGAAGATTGCTGGGTAAAGTCACTTGATCAAGGCTCTGTTCGAAGCCAAAGCCAAAAGTCAAAGTTTGCAGGTTGCTGGGCAAGGTGACCCGATCAAGGCTCTGGTTGAATCTACTGCCAAGAGTCAAAGTCTGGAGGTTTCTGGCAAAAGTCACAGGATCAAGGCTCTGGTTCCAATCATTGCCAAAAATCAAAGTTTGCAAGTTGCTTGGCAAGGTCACTCTATCAAGTCTTTGATTGAATTTATCGCCAAAAATCAAAGTTTGAAGATTGCTGGGCAAGGTGACCTGATCAAGGCTCTGGTTGAATGCATCGCCAAAAGTCAAAGTTTGCAAATTGCTGGGCAAGCTCACCCCATCAAGACTATGGTTGAACAACGTGCCAAGAGTCAAAATTTGCAGGTCGCTGGGCAAGAGGACCCAATTGAGGCTCTGGTTGAATGCATCGCCAAAAGTCAAAGACTGCAGGGTGCTCGGCAAGGTGACCCTATGATCGAAGTGAGCGCCCAGGGTCAAAGTTTGCAGGTTGCTTGGCAAGGTGACACGATCAAGGCTCTGGTTGAAGTAATATCCAAAAGTCAAAGTTTGCAGGTTGCTGGGCAAGTTCACCTGCTCAAGGCTCTGGTTGAAATTATGGCCAAACGTCAAAATTTGCAAGTTGCTCGGCAAGGTCACTCTATCAAGTCTTTGATTGAATTTGTCGCCAAAAGTCAAAGTTTGAAGATTGCTTGGCAAGGTGACACGATCAAGGCTCTGGTTGAATCTTCCACCAAAAGTCAAAGTTTGCAAGGTGCTGGGCAAGGTCACTCTATCAAGGCTCTGATTGAATTTTTTGCCAAAAGTCAAAGTTTGCAAGTTGCGCGGCAAGGTCACTCTCTCAAGTCTTTGATTGAATTTGTCGCCAAAAGTCAAATTTCGAAGATTGCTTGGCAAGGTGACCCGATCAAGGCTCTGGTTGAATGCATTACCGGAACTCAAAGTAGCCAGGGTTCCAGGAAAATGGTGCAAACACTCACTACATGGTGTACCTTCTATATGTGTGATGCCTTCCAAATCACTCTCTCCGTCAGAAACTGAGAACCCTTTCACAAATCTCCATGCAGCACCTACGTCTGTGGGAATGTAGGTGCAGGACAATGTCGCAACGTCACCGCCTATACCTTGCCCTTGCAATGTTTGCTGCAGGATCAGGGGTGAAAGGTTGTGTTGGAGGGTGGGCTTTGCACCTCTCTTTGGTGGAAGCTGCGTTGAAACCATGCGAAGCACTTCGATTCCCAATGTAGAACGGCAGACGCTCAAGATGATCTCTTGGCCGTTCAGGCAGACCACATGAAGCTCAACAAGCGTGTTGTTAGCAGATTCATAGCCACCACCACTGCCAGTGGCCATGTCGGAACAGACTTTCGCACAGCTGGGAGTAACTCAAATTCCGTCACTTGAGCCGCAGGTGAGTGACAGTTGCATTTGCGGTTCATTGCCTATACAACCCCCCAGCCACAACGGGGATACAACCACAAGAAATAATGGGGGTATCACAATAAACCCCGTTATGTAACCCCCCAAAAGAAATGTTTGCAGTTTTGCGATAAGCCATTTGCTACCAGCTATCACCAGTCATTAAGCAGCTTAAAAGTCCCATGTTATTCCCTGCCCATCCACTAGATTGAAAACCCCGGTTTTTGCTCAGCTTGCTTGGATGTGCAGCTGGGGTTAGTTCACCATAGTGACGCCGTATGTTTGGTAGCTGAACTACCCCCGTTACGAAACCCATGGGAATCGCCCTATACGGTAGCTGAACTAAGCCCTAGAAAGCATGGCTATAGTGACCACTTGCTAACGGGGGGCGCACATCACAGCACCGGTCTTGCTACAGCTACGATCCCAGCTGGAGCCAGCAGGAGGCTGGATCTAGGGTTGGTGAGGTGAATGACGAGCCAATTTGTTCAGTGGACATAGGGGCCTGGTCTCCCAATCGTAGTGAATGGCTGGCAAAATTCAGGTCGCCAAGAGTGGTTACAGTATCATCCCTCCAATTTGGAAGGTAGGCGAGCATCCTGAACTCCATCGTTTGCGGTCCCCATCCTTGACCCGCCCCAAGCTCGGCTTGCCTAGGAAATCTCTCCATGATTCAGCCAAAGGTCTGCTAGATTGCAGGTATATCAACCACGATCAGCCAGCATTGCCCCTACCCTCATTGACCTCGGACCAACTATTCCAGTGACGATAGCCATTGTCATGCGTGTCAACTATCAATTACTAATGTTCATGAACCTTTCCCAGCCAACAATCAACCAGTATCCAGCACCAACGGTCATCAACCATGATTAGCCAGATCATCATTAACCAACGGTGCCCCACTGGTTGATTATACCCTATGCTTCCAGTTACCACTATAGTAGGTAACCAACCCCAAACAACAATGGTAGAAACCGGCTGGTTACCTACTATAGTGGTAACTGGAAGCACAGGGATAGGTATCAAGGCCAGCAATAGTAAATGATCTGTACAATGAGTTGGGTCGCCGCTGTAGTCAGCATTGGCTTCGTCAGGTCAAGCCATGACACCAGGACGACTTGATCAAACTTCAACATCTTCATGCCTGGTTGGTGGTTAAAATCCATCGCCCCAAGATAATAGTCAATCAATGATCCCAAATCCAAGGGAACACGAACACATGTCAATCAAACCACCAACCAATAGTACTAGTCCTGATGATTAGCCAACTAAGACCAGTTAGTACCATCCTTTACCCAAAAGTACCTTCCTCAAATAAGACCAGTCAGGTCACACCCGTTGCTTATTATTCCTTATGACTAGTCCCAAGGCCCTGTGTTAATACAAGGTGGGCCCCCCAAACGTAATAAGTTGATTAATAAGCCATTTAACTATAGTTATATCTACCATTTGCCTGGTAGTTACCCTAGTTATAACCCAAGTTAGCAGTTAGCTAACTAAGGGGGCCCACCTTGTACCATCCCGTCTTCCCCAGTGCCTTCCCAGTCGTTCCCCACTTCCATTGGCGCCTGCCAAGCGAAGGACCAAGCGATGGCTTCCCCGAATGCTTGATGGAGCCGGTCCTGGCCGGTTCGGGGTTCGGGAAGACCTGGTGCTAAAGACCAGCATATGGCGAGCTGGGTCAAGGCTTTAACCAACCAATAGCTGGTAGCTGGTTAACCAACCAATAGCTGGTGAATGGTTGATAATAGGGGATGATAACAAACCATTTGTAGGGGATATATACCAACTATAAGGCTATGGTTTATCAAAATAGGGGACTCCAAGACAAAAGGTTGGCTTGTTACTATAAATGATTGAAAAAACATGACTTGAGGGGTCCCCTATTTTGAGAAACCAACATATGGCGAGCTGGTCAAGGCTTTAACCAACCAACAATGGGGGATAAGTTCACCAACAATTTTATTGGGAAAATCATGCTTAATAGTGGGGGAACCAGGGGTACAGGGTGAACTGACCCACTGCCACATCCCTGTGCTTCCAGCTGTCATTATAGTAGGTAAATAGTTGGTTTCTACCATTGCTGTTTGGGGTTGGTTACCTATTATAAAGGTAACTGGAAGCATAGGCTATCTTATGGGTGCTCTCTGCTAGTCCCAAACGTGGCTGGAAAATCCAGCCTTTCAATGGATGATTTCCCAGGGTTTACCTTGCCAAAATGGTGGATGTTCCATTGCCATGTTCGTTTTGCGGAGGGTAAACCAGCTATCTAGTTCTCTATGATGGATTTTCCTCTAGATTAGTGACGACCAAAGTGCACCGAATTTTGCTTCAACCGTTTCTTTCATCCCCAAAGTCCCAACTCAGCAAGCATATTCTAAGTTCATAATTGACCTGTTTTGGCAATAAATTTGTAATCATTGACATAGCTACCCTCGCCATTGGAAGCAATTACCAGGCAGTGGTGAAGCAACCCAGAAATGGTTTCCACTATAGTTCACAACAGTATAATGGTCAATAACGATCAGTTGTTATCAACTTGCATGAATCAATGCTAATAAGCTGATGGTTGATCTGACGGCGAATGTTCTCAATCAGCATTACAACATCTATATATGAATTCGAATGAATTGTGCGATGATAATGGTGAACCACAATATTTGCACTGTATATTTATGTCACTATACTTAACATTGGCCTTAACAATGACAGAATTACAACTAAGTGGTTAACATGGTTAACCCATGGTCACTGGTTCACCTATTGTCACTGGTTCGCCGATGGCCAACAACCAAGGGATACGCAACCCATGGGTTCACACCCCCTTGTGGTGCCACCAGGTAGTAACCAGGGATTTCACGGCGACAAACCAAGGTGACGCGACCAGTGGAGTGGTTGCTGAAGTGGTAAGTTCAGTGGTTAATACATTCTAATTAAGAAAACAATGGCTAGTTTACTATGGTTAATGAGGTAGTAACAGTTGTTCATGATAATGGCTAATTAATCATATAGTTAATCATAATTTTCTTCAATAATCCTTGGGATATGAACCAAAAACGTTGACGGGCACACATCTCAGAACGCCAAACAGGGCTCCGCAATGGTCAACAACCATGCATCATGGCCCATAATCCATTATGAACATGCTCCACTATGAACAGTCACTAACGACCCGTAGTAGGCCGATTCATAAAAACCATGCTCTATCACATAATCCAGCTTCAAGGTTGATCTGGACATACGCCAAGAAACCAAGAAAGGAAGTCGTCCGGCAGTTTGCCACCTGAGCTGGGAGGCGCAGTTACCGTTAGACGGATGGAGAACGCATGGGAAATTTGATTGGGTTTGTCCATCAGCGTGCTGAATGTGTCAGTAGTTGAAATGGTGGTTTTTATAATGGGTAGTGATGGTTTAACTTTGGTTGATAGTGATTGAATAAATACAAGCAACACAACTTGTCATTGATTTTTCCATCAATGGTTTTACGTACAAACATACCAGTTCATAACCATTATTCATACAGACCACAGCTGTTTTGGGAGTACACCGTTTTGTGCAAAAAGCCATGTGTTTGAAACTATTGGTAATGTAAAAAAATAGACAAACAGGCGGTTAATACGTGGCAGTGACGTATTGTACACAACAAGCAAGCCATGGTAAGTATAGAAGCATCGAACAAGAACAACACATTCAAAAATCAGCTCTTGGTTCGGTAATTTGCCTAGCGTTGCTCCGAACTTGTACCTGTTGACAATGGATTTCGTGAATATCATCGGCATGTAACTCTGTGGGCTACAATCTACCTGTTGGTAGAGTACACTTTGGATAACCACCAGAGCAGGCCAGCGAAACATGGTAGAAGTGGCAAAAGGGGCAAAAGCGTGGCCATCAAGTCATCTATAATTTCCTGAAGAAACAAAGAATCATGGTTTCCCTCTGAATGGTCATCTTAGGTGGGTTCGAGGTACCTCAACTTTTAGATACGCTCATTTGATTCATTTGACTCATCTTCTTTTAACTCTAGCTGACTTAGCTGCAAATCCAGGTGAACCAGACCCCAGCAGTCCAAGTCACATACAAACAGAGTAATCTTACCTAATTTTAGCCGGTTGGTTGTAAAACAACGATTCGACTATAGTCATATCTACCATGAAAGCTGATGTTCAGCACAGAATCAAGAAATCAGTTAGGTCTAAACTTTTTTAAATTCACATTTGTTGGTTATTTCAACTGAGTTGATTCGTTACGGCAGCCAAGCAACACGTCTGACCGTTTCGGTCTCGATGGTTTGGTGGGATTTTGTAGCGTGCGATTAACATCTGCAGTTTTTCCACGTCGTCCTGTTGGACTGCCACGAAGCTGTTCAGCATGCCGTTTTTCAGCTTTTTTTGTGGATTTGCGCCGAGCTGGATGGAATATTCCATCGCTTCCTCTCCTGGCAGGCCGCCGTGAACATCCTTGTCCGGGAAACTGGCGGTGGTGCGGCGGATGGCCACACTGGTGCTGTCGTTTGTTTGTTGCCATTTGCTACCAGCGCCCTTCTCGAAGCTGACCCACACTTTGTCCACTTCCCCTGTGTCGTGCAAGTCGATCTGCTGAACAACACCCCTGGCCCCGTTGACCAAGCCATCTTGCACGTCCAAGTTCTTGCGCAGCATGACCAGTTGTTTGGTTTGTACTGCAATGACAATAACCCTCTACATCAGCTTGCCAAGCAATCTAGGAGGGTATATTCTCCAGGCACTCTAGGGGGTTATAGTCTCCAGGAACCCCAGCCAATCAACAGTTGTTTCCAGTCCGTAAGTCAACCAGTTCTCCAAAATACTTCAACTTCTCACAACTTTTGGGTAAGTCCATAGCCTCATCCAGTTACTGCGTCCTACTACACAGATCAATCCAATCCGTGGCTGCTTGGCTCACTACCTGCCGTTGTCGGAATTTTTGATTCCATAAATTATATCAACCGGTGAACTTTTAGTCAACTTCCTGAAAATAATTATCTGCAGTTATTCGGTAAAACAAGCTCCCCGAAATTCAACCATTCATGAATCAACTTCACAAAATATCAAGTACAATTTGGTTCGGCCACTCCTGGTAGCTCCAAATACTTGTGGCTCCAAGCAGCTCCCTCGGAACCACCAACCAACTCCCCTGAAAAATCCGCCGATGCATCAGCCACTTCTCCTAACATCATGCCCCTTCCCCCCAGCAGGCTGAAGCTCACGCCCCCCCCTCAGCGCACCAGAAGAACTTCTCGGTGTAGCGCAGCTGTCGCATTTTGGGCGCCGGCCCAGCGTGTTTCAGCAGCGCGCGGGGCAAAGTGCCTCAGTGGCTCAGCTGTTCCTTCCCAAGGCCCCTGGGAGGCTCAGCTGTTCACACCGTTCATCATACCGGCCCCTATACAGCTCATGAAGGTGACCCCAACATAGCTGAGTTGGTTTATAACTATAGCGTAACTACTTGCTATGGTAGATGCAACTCTTGTTTGAAAGCCTCGAAACCAACATGCAACTCGGGGGCCCCATCTTGTACTCAAAAAGGTGACCTTGTCCAAAAAAATCGGGTTGGATAGCACCCATCCATAAGCCTAAGACCTCGGTATCACCTTGAGAATGGGCTCCATGATGGGCTTCCCAGTTGTGCTGGGTGACTCGCTAAAGCACGGGGACCACCGAATGAAGGCTGAGTGATGGTTTAGTAACTACCATGAGCCCCCAAAACCTTCATTTTTACTGGTTATAACGAATATTTTGGAAGGCAAAGCCTACCTTTTTTGGGGTTTTGGTTGCTGATGGTACCATTGAGTTCTTGGCCACTCCATTTCCCCAGATGTTCTGGCGGTTGCAACCACCCAACTCCCAGGTGGAGGGGGGAGCAGATTTCATGCTGCACCTGCTTTCACCTCCCAGGCACAATCATGGAGGGGCCACTTCTGCAAGAATCGGCCCTCTTTCCTCATCGGTGCGGGTCGGGGGGGAAGCCCTAGCAGCAGCCCCAGCAGCCCTGCGGCGTTGCTCCATGACTCTATGGGTCTGGACCTGGGAGTTGACGATGAATAAATTCCACGACGCGAGGGTAGCGGGCAAAGCTCGCTTCACATGTTAGCATTTCTGTCAACCAACCAACCCGTGTTTTTCGCGGCATCTGTTGATGGAACCAGCTACGTACTTCGTAGCGTTGGTTGCATGTTCGGTATCGGAATTGCGCCCGTAGAGGTAGGGTCAAGAAGCAGACTGCGGGTTCTTAACTTTGCCTCCAACTCATTTATGTACATGGGATTGGCCAGATATTGGAGTAACAGCTTGGATTCTGCTGCAGCAACGCCCAGTTGTTGGGATGGTTGCTGCTTTTTGGAGTAACATGTAGTAATGGGATGTTGAACATTTGGTCAGCCTCTTGCGAGCTATGATCATGCTCTCCTACGAATTCACCATGGTAGTGATAGTTTCTTTACAGCCCCACTATGTACTGATGGGGAACATGAATAAAAATGAAGCATGAATATACATTGGGAACTCTGCAATTCAAGAGAGTTGGGAACCGTATAGTTATTTGATGTTATTTGGACAGGTCTTCCATTTACCGCCGTCTGGTTTCGACCACAACTCCAGAGTGTTCTTGACATCTCGAGCATCTGCATGCATTTGCTCCTTGGTCATAGCAGCAGCTGTCTATTTCAATCATCAGTTCTACATCTTAATTAATGAATTTGAATAAGCTTTTACCTGTGTGGTGAACATCCCCCAAATGACCAAACTAGTCCAACTATTGGGATATGACTTAACCTCACCCATCTTTTTGGATCGCTATGTCCCATAATCATCTACTTGGCACACTTCCGTGTTATTTTTGTTGCACTACCAGCTAATATCAAGCATTAACCACTACATGGCTGTGGGTCAGTTCACCCTGTACCCCTGGTTCCCCCATCATTAACCATTGCTTTCCCCATGAAATCGCTGGTGATTACGCTCTGGTAAACTAACATGGCAATGGAAAATCCACCAACTACCAGTGGTTTCCTAGGGAATCTCTATAGAACATAGTGATTTCTCATTGCTATGTTAGTTTAATTCCCAGAGTGTATCCCCAATAGTTGGATGGTCAATTACTATTGGCCCATGTTGGCCCATTGCCATCTGTTGGTCGGGTGGTCGCGACCCATAACGAGCCATACTCAATACATCACTGGCTTCGCAGTCGCATGCCTTTGTTTCCACCATGGTACTCCTGAGGATCGCCCACCATGGCCACGACACCACGGAGCGCAATGACGATCATCCCATGGCGAATTTATCGCAGGGTTACAGGGGTTAGTTCAGCTACCTTATGAGTTTGATAAACGTGGTTAATTATATACCAGTCATCAGCTACGTAGGTGGTGAACGCAACGCTCTTCACCCATTTATCAACGGTATACCTCACAGAAAAGTCGAGGTTCAGCAATCCCCAGCCCTGGAAGACGATCATCCAATTGTGGAGCCCCAACAACCTTAGGTGCCCTTCGAAAGCTCAGTGGCCATCCAGAGCTCTGCAGGAAACCATCCACGCGTTTCCGGCACCTCGAAATGGGCGCCGTGTGTTGCCGTGCATGTTACCAGGGGAACCCGTCTAGCAGCGGTGAATCATGGTTGATCCATGGATAGTAGCAATGAATGAAAAGTTCGCAACCGTGGGAATGAATGAACGAGTCATGCTTGCAAACGGCAAAACATTGGTGAAATAACCAGTGGTTAATGACTAACAATGGTTGATTAATGGTCTGAACCCCTAGTTCAACATAGTTCACCAATGGGAATTCAACCATGGCAATACATTATCAAGGGATGGGAAATCGAACATGTTTTGATGCATGGGAAACATATAATCCACTTTCAACCACCCAAAATCAAAAAAAACTACACATGTTCACCAATATTCAACCATTCCCTATGACCACAATGATTATCTTCCACCATGTGCAAAGAAAACAAACATTATCCCCATCAAAACCAGAACATTACCAGCCACTAATTAAGTAGTCACAACCATCATCAATTGACGGATGTTTCTTCTGGGGATCAGCATCACCAACCAATACTAATCCGACAAAAACACCGTACGCCATTGTTAATATTGTTAAGCCTTTGTAACCATCTTTACTCATCAACAGTCAATATCAGTCATTATTATGGGCCAATGATTCAGTATCATTCGCTACCAACGACTTTAAACCTCTTTCATCATTATTCAGCCAAAAATCAATCACTATTAAACATGTCATTAATCGCACTTCATCAGCTAACCATGGTTTACCATCAATTCACCATCGGTTTGCCATATAGAAGATGTTTGACAACCATTTAATTGACCACTATCAATATGCGATGGTAAATGTCAAACAAAATTATGATTGTATATTGTAAACTTACTAAGCACTATATCTAAACCATCATTATTTGCCCGTGCATTCACAATCAAAAGTCCTAAATTGTCAATGTTCATCATCATTGCAAAAAACTACCGGTTGCCCATCATTTAATCATCACGAACCATCAATTGACCATAATTCAACCATCATTTGCCAAAGAACTCACCATCACCGACCATCACTTGACCATCATTTAACCATCATCAACCATCACTAACTTAGTGCCACTGACCATCAAAATACCATCACTTGACCATCATTAACCATCACTAACCACCACAAACCACTGGAAAATCCATCACTTCACCATCACCACTAACCACCATTGATTTTTCTTGCCATATTGCATGCTATCAGGGCACTAACCACCATAAGTTACATGGCAGTGGGTCAGTTCACCCTTAGTCCCCCTGGTTCCCCCATCATTAACCAGGCTGTTTTCCCTTCTTATTGTCGGTGTAAATCCTCCATGAAAGTTGGTTGCTTGATCAATATTGACCCATGGCCATTTGTAGCTGGTATATCCCTATAGTTGCTAGTTGTTATTCCCTATTATTCACCATTAACCAGCTAGTTAACCACTGGTTGGTTGATCAATATTGACTCAGCTCGCCACATGAAAAACCACCATCCTTCCACCCTCCTTCACCCTCCCGGTCACCAGCGGTCGCTTCGCCGAGCGTCTCCAGCAGCAGCTCCGCTTCCGGC
>VSDK01019420.1:31891-79066 GCA_009767595.1 Symbiodinium kawagutii | reverse complement strand
CCGCCGGCCCCCCCGCCATGTCTGGGTGGCGACCTGGAGCGAACCGGGTCAGGAGGTAGGACAGGTCTACGGATGAGTGGAACGGTGAGATGAAAGGGTGCAACCTGAGTGACTTCATCAGTAAGAATGAGTGTTTTTTTGTATCTTCATAATCATTGAGGCAGGTCTCATCTCACCTGATATAGTTAATAACCTGACTGAGTTAATCATTGAGAATGAGTGTTTTTTTGGTGTGTTGATAATCGTAAAATGGGTTAGTTACACTGATTGCAAGTTCAAGAATGAAGGTTATATCCGAGGCTTATTACAATGGTACTATCCCAGTTAAATCCCAATTGCATTCCGGCAAACTAATCTGGTGGAAAATCCACTATTTATAGTGTTTTTTACCCCAAAAAATTGATTTCCAGCTTCCGTTTGCCAAAGAGTGGGTTGAGTTAAGTCATTGAGAATGACTGGTTGTAGTCCTAAAATGGGTTCGTTATGCAAAGGTTGGTATTGGCATAGTTTGTACTGCAACTCATGGATTAGTACTGAGATCACAACTAGCGTGGTGCCAATGTGGTATACTTGGTTCGGATACTAAGCCCTACCCTTCCAGTTACCTCTATATTCGGTAACCAGGGAACCCCTACTTGGGATGGTTGCATATTATATACTTATCTGAAAAAAGTAGGGAATTGATGGACATTGCAAGTATACAAATCAGAATGAACGTTTAATGATTAATGCAATTATTTAACCATCATTGAAAAACCATGTAAAAGCATCCTGCATCTTCAATGAACTGGTATCCCTTGCTATCAGCATCAATCATCTTCAATCATCTTAACTAAAACTACTTGCCATTGTCAACCATCATGAACCACGTCACTATGAACCATCAATGATGGTATTTGCCATGGTAAGCCAGCATTCAATGTCACTTGCATCGTTTGCAATTTTGGTCTGTTCTCAGCAAGCGACTGGTGGAACTCAAACTTTCATAGTACTTATGCCAACAACCATCATCGTTGTTTTCCACAACCACGCATTTGCCCATCATATGCTACTGTACAGGTATCTCACCATCACTAGTTCCCCAAAAAAACTCAAATCCTTTTAAGGGTCTGACTGCGATTTTACCATCATCAATCCAAAAAAATGCTAAGGGATCCTCAGGGTCCACCACTGCGAACATCTGTCCGAGATGATTTCGTTTCACCCCTCCAAGCAGTGGTAGACGGCCTGCTACGCCCATAAGGCGAAGGTGCCCGTCCCTGGCGAGGCTTCAGGTTGTGAGGGTCTCAGGTCATAGGAGGCCCTCACTTATCATCCAGTTTATTGACCATTTAAAATATAGGAATCAAACTTCCGAAACGTTGGGGTCTAGGAAACCCCGAGATAGTTGGTCTATTACCTGTCTTTGTTGCATATTATCCCCTATGATGAACCGCTAAGCGGATATTAATTGGCTTTACAAGTGTGTCAAATGCATTGTAAATCCGATCATTGGTCGTCACAATAGTCCGGATTCTCAACATCCAAGAGTACATGGCTGTGGGTAAAAACCTTGCATCCCTGGTTCCCCCATCATTGACCATTGTTTTCCCACTGGTATTTTTGATCAACTTATCCCCCATAATTGTTGGTTAATATTGACCCATAGCCACATAGTCATCCACTACACTTGTTTCAAGCCCCACAGTTGGTGTTTCATCTGATCAACCTGGCCAACGGAAAAGCGACCAAGCGATTGCTAGGAATGCAATCGTTCCAAGTTACGCCCACACCGAGGATCCTCAAAACAAGAAGGCTATCATCAATCCCTACCCGTCCTGTGACCTATATAGTGGTTTCTTAGAATAGGGTAACCTCAAAATCATCCAATATTCATCCTTTACACCAGTAAACAATCTATTCTTGGGGCCCCCCATGGCTTCAGAAACAGCCATATAGGTAACCAGCAAACCCGTGGCGTATGGATGGTAGAAAGGTAACTGGAAGGCTAGAGATCTGGGCGGCGGATCAACTCTTTGACATTCGACCGCCGATCTCATTGTTGTAGCCACTCTCCAGTAACCAGCTTGGCCAATGGACATACGTTGAGATGGCATGAGATGGCCCTAAAAAACATACCTTAAGATGGTCCTAAAGAAGGGAAAAAGAAAGGTCATCAAAATAACCATTTGGGTGGTTCTGTTTTACTTATGGTTCATGATTTCGGTACAATGGGCTGGCAAATGACAGGACGCTATGGTTACCACGTTGGTTACTACGATGTAATGGTTGATATTGTGTGATTGATTGTTAGAATCGTCTGATGTACCGTCTGATTTGTGGCAGCTAGTAGCTAAGACAATTACTGGAACCATCTGGATCCTGAACATGTGGATCATGTTCGTGTTGGCACTTGTTCGCCGTTGTACCTTTCTGACATGCTGATATGAATGGCAATTATGTGTGTGTGTGTACAAATTTGTGATTTTTGGATATTGTTTGTTGTTTCCAACACTGCGATGCTTATATGCTTATGATTGTTTTGTCCATAATCGTTATCATTTACATATGCAACCACTGTTATCAAAATCGTGATCAGCTGGTATCCACCTCGCCCGTCAGTCGTTGCTGTCACAGCTGTCACCATGATTTTCATGGCAAGAATGATGATCATCATTCAAAAAAATGTAACCATTGTTATTGACAATGATCATTAAGCATTGGCAAGAGGTTATAACCAGTACTGTGCCAACATTGATATTTGTCTGTTAAAAACTGACAGGAAAAATAAATATTGGTCAAACATAAATGACCATCTTTGACCATGTCAAAATATAGAATTGTTGTAATCGTCACCAGCTCCTCTTGTTCTGGTGGCATCATTGCCATACATCGGACCATTATTGACATTGACCATCATGGTTTATACCAAGATTTAATATCAATAATTGACCAGAATAGACCATATGGGCGTGTCTCAAAACAAGGAACCCCTAAAATAAACCATTGACAACAAACAATCAATATTTCTATTAACACATATGAAAACACTGACAAGTAACAATACATATGAACCAAAATTAACCATCTGCGCCTCTTGCTTTCGCGATCTTCTTCTTCGACGAGAACGCGATCGGCTGTGACTTCTCCCTGTCGGCATTCGGGGAAACCGAGGTCGGGGGGGTCATGAATGTTTCGTAACTGTCAATGCGAGTAAGTTGGATGAAGATGGTCCTTTGATAACTATAAATGGTCAATTCTGGTGTTCTTCTTCTTGTTTTAACATGACATTGGTAATGATTCCTATGGTCAATGTAGTTATTTGATGATTAAGGATGCTTACTGGCGGTATTTGAAGTTCATCTTGGTAAACGATGTTTTCGCTTGGATTTTTGGCAATAATAATAGTTTTGGGATGGTCAATGGTTATTCCATGGTCAGTGATGGTTGTTGACTGCTGTTTGATGGTCAATTATGGTTCATGATTCTTCATGATGGTTTAAAAGAAAGGATGTAATCCGAATCGTTGGGATAAGCTAAGCGACCGGTGGGAAATCATGTAGTAAACCAAAACCAAAATGCCTTGATCAGGATAAATATAACAAGTACTTTCCATAGTTGGGGACAGTTATGCATGCTAAGTGACAATCATTTGGATGGAACACCGTGGGAAAAAAACATGGTTAACGATGGCGGATGATGGTTGATAGGACGGTCAGTTCAGGACCTGAAGGTTCAATGATGGACCGCTGAGCAGCCGGCTATATTGGGGTTGTCATGACAGTTCATGCTTGATAGCGGTTGATAATGCTAGATGGTTGGTTGATATGTCATATGTCATGCATGTAATCAAAGAAATGTCATGCATGTAATCAACGAGTGGCCGTGGTACAACGAGTGGCTTGGGTAACAATCCGCTTGGCCCCCAGAAACTTCACGGGCCGAAACCCTGGCAGATCTGCGACCTCTGCGGCTTCTCGATCTGCTACCTCAGAGAAAATCGAACGGTCGCAGCAAGCAGCAGCTGATGATTTTCTATGGTTAAGAAACGGTTAAGAAGTGGCTAATTACCCTCCGGTAAACTAACATAGCAATGATAAATCACCATATTTTGAAGAGAAACCCTGGGAAACCATCATTAATTGGTGGATTTTCCATTGCCATGTTAGCTTACCAGAGTGTAATAGTTCATGATGAATCATCATGATTTATTATGCTTTGTTGTCTGGTTGGTGGTTGAACCACCCCGTCATGAAACATACATGCCTGTCAACCAACCAACCATTTGGTATGACGGTATGACAAGGGAAAATAGAACATGTTTGAAACCACCATTCAGTTGTGGGTAAGACGTGTTTAAGAATTGGCTAATTGATAGTGAATTGTTGGTAAATTATTGGTAAACCAAAAATTGTTTATGGGCTGCTTTGCTGTTAACAGTTAACAATGTCTTGATGGTTTTAAATCTGCAACCATTGGTTGACTGATTATTTGAACAAAATACTTTGTCAATATCGGTTCCTGGTTGGTGTTGGTTATTGTAAATGGTGTGTGGTTGTTAATGTTGTTTGATACCTAATGGTCAATCATAGATGGTGAATACTGGCCATCGATGTTTCACAGCAACAACAACAAAGTAGTAAAAAGTAACGATGGAACTACATGGTACAAATAAAAAAGGAATCAACCACTCACAGTTGGAATGAACGTCACTAAGGCTAGATACCTACACAACAATCAGAGAACCGTTGCAAACACAAAGATTCGCCATGGCTTGCTGGCTGATGGTCAACCGGGTGAGGTTTCATGCTTAACACTTGGGTCTTGGAGTAAGCAAAACATCAAACACAAACACAGAACACCCCAACAATGACCTCCAAGGTGGGCCCCCAGCCACTTAGAGCTGTTGGTGTGCATGGCTCACTTAACTGGCTAGTCAGGGATAACTGCCAGTTGTAAGTGGTCTATAACTACTCATTCAACTGCCGCCTTGAACCACCATGACCAACCTCCACCAGCAGTGCAGCCCAGCGGCGCCGGGCCGGCGCTGGAGCAAGCGGGGCAGCGCCGGGTCCGGCTGGTCCCGCTTCGGGCCTCGAGCTACGAGATGCAGACTGGTGGTTTCGCTGGAGCTCAGTGGGCCTCCAATGGTAGGTGTTGAACCATCATTAACTACCATCATTACCACCATTTGGTGAAACATTACTTAATAGTATGGTGAAATTTGTTATGATGGTGAATTATCTCTTATTCATCCCCATCATTAACTACTATTTGTTTGCAAGCAACAAAATATCCATGTTAGATGCAGCGGCTAGCAACAAATAGATTGTCTATAATTAAATGCAAAGTCATGCCCTATGTCCCCCTGGCCAATATGTGGGCTGCTGGATACTCCTTCAACTCAAAGGTGGAGTATGTCCCACCCTCCCTACCCATCTGCAAGACTGGAGGCAGAGAGGATCGGGTCTGGTAGAGCTAGCGATGGAACAGATTCTACGGGGCGATCAATCAGCACCATCAACCACGTTTGGTCCTCGCAACATCGATCGCAACTGCTGACCACCAGTGACCCAGCGATCCAGCGCCTTCAAACAGCCTTGGCAAGCCTTTCAGCTTCCTGTACCAACAGGGCGGCCTCTTCTGCCAGATCCTCCAGCGATTTCTCAGTTTTCAGGGACTGCAGGGCCGTCTGCACCAACAAAGCACCTCCTCTGCAGGTGCAGGTCTGTACCACATGATTCCAAAAAAAATCGGCGGCCCGTTGTGCAAAATAAACAGTAGAAATTCATTGATCTCCTAACTTGTTATATATTGTCTTTTTTTGTTGTTCTCGTTTTCCATGTTTCTGACACACAGGGACTGCAGGGCCGTCTGCAACGCCTGAATGGAAACTTCTTCTTATTGGCCTTCTGACACAAGTCAGGTTTCTCCTCCAGTAACCTGGCCATCCTGTCAATCAGGAAGTCGTGCAGCATCTCTTTCGCTTTCCTCACAGGCTGTAGTTTTGTATCCCTGGAGCCAACCATCAGCTTACTTTGACATCACTAAGAATCACTGGCATTTGCATCGCAAGAGATGAGTGCGCCATCGGCATTCTTCTGCATCAACTTTGCGCCCTCCATGCATCCTCGGATCGCTGACAAAGCGCTCAACACCACATTTCTCAGAAGGTCCTTGAACATTACTTACCAGTTGCCTGTTCTCTCCTGCTTCTTCCCATATTAATAACTGATTAATACTATCGTTGGTTAACCTGTGGTGCAGCTGGGTTTAAACTGGGGCTAACCATCATAAAACCATTACAAATCATAGTTAACCACCATTTATTGTAGTAGTTAATAATAGGGATTGATAAGAATAATAAGAGATAATTCACCAAATCATATGGTTAAACACCTACTATTTGGTACTAGCTGGGTTGCAACTGGGGTTAATTATGATTTGTAATTAATGGTTTTGTGATGGTTGATAGTGGTTTCTCAAGCCATACGCCCCAAAGTTGTGGCTGGCTAATGCTGGTTTAGTGTAAATGACTGATATTGGATGATTGGCGGGTACCCCAATTGTGAGAAACACCCATCGATAAGCTGATTGACTACCGGGGGGTTATTCAAAGGTAGCTATGGCTATATGCTTTAATATCGGGGCTTCTTAATGGTTGAATAAGGGAATATAAATGTTGCTAATGCTTAATGATTGGGAAAGCGTCGGGTTTTCTATGGTGAATTTCTCAAAGTGGGTGTTTCTCAATGGTTTTATAAGGGATTTACTTGTGGTTAATAACAAAGGACAACAACCGTTGCAATGTTAGTTTACCAGTGGCGAAGGGTGATTGGTCATGATTTATACTGGATTATTCTAATCGATTATCACATTGCTTTATGATGTTTTTTTCATTGTTGTATCATTTATAAGAGGTTGCATCATGGTTTTTATAATGATTACACAATAGTTTTTAAACTGGTTGTGTAATGGTTTAGAATGGTGTGCATTGGTTTTATGATGGTTTAGAATGGTTTCTCAAAGTAGGGGTACAGGATCCGACAAAATTTCAGATCAATTTTTTGTGTGTTAAACACCGGGTTTGAACTGCACATGCTACACACAAATTTCACACCAAATCGACAAATTAAACTACCGAAGATGTTCTATAATTATTTTGTTGTTCTATAATTGATTTGTTAGGGGGTTGCCAGCTTACCCATGGCTATAAGTGGTTACATACGGCGAGTGGTTACCCGTCGTTACCTATGCTCACCCATCCGATGGTTACATACATATCCGTGGTTATCTGTACTTACGTCGGTACCATGGTGATTGGTGTAGTAGTTGACCAAGGGGGACCTTGTGATTTTTTGCAACTTTGTGCAGGGCAGTCCAAACCACACGGTACCGACACAATTATAGAACATGCAGTTTTTGGGTCTGCAAGGGAATTCCTACAAATATGCAGGGCATCTCAATTACGGAACACCAGCAGGAATTTTAGGACAACCACTTGCCAAAGTGCCGATTTTAAGAAAAGATCCTTTATAACTTTGATCCTATATATGCAGGAATAAGGAATTTCAGAACAGACCTCCCAGGATGACCATTGGGTATTACCCGGTCCCTTGACCCACAAGTTCGCCGTTCTAAAAATTTGTCGGCTACCATACCCCCCTAATGGTTGGCTTACTGCTATGAATGGGTAATCAATATTGGACCTGCTGGCTCACAGCGGCTACCCTCAGGTAGTCCCCAACTTAAATATGGAAAATCACATTAGCAATGGAAAATCGACAATCTTTTAATAGGAAACCCTGGGAAATCAGCTATTTCTAGTGGATATTCCATTGCCATGCTATATAACCAGAGGGTAACGTTGACTGGTCATGGTTTAGAAGCTGGGCCCCCAGCAGGTACAAATGGTTGGAAACCCCTACAACTGATAGTCAACCCTACCTAAGTTGGGCAATCAACGAACTCATAGATGGTCCGTTAGGGGCGCACCTTGTACAATGTTTAAGAATGGCCAACGAAGGTTGATAATGCTTAATTAACGAAAACTATGGGTGACTAAGTGATCATGACGATACTTAAACATGCCAAATCAAGATTTTCTCGAGGTCAATACTGGTGACTAGCCACCCTGTCATTATATAATTAATTAGATATAGTTAGCAAATAGTCGTGCAAGTCATTGCTGCTTGTAGTTTACAAGTAACTGGCTACGGAAGTGGTTCTTCATAGTTATTATCCAGCAAAAAACAACAATTCGTGAGGGTTCCAGCAGAAAGACTCCAAGCTCTCACGACTAAGAAAATGGCTTTGCTGGGTGATGTCCTATGCTTATTCGATTTTATCTGCCATGTGCCATGTTCGGTATGCCAAAGTGAAATTCGACAGGTCATGCCTGGCTCCCCATATTTTCACGGTCAGTTCCGGGGCTGCTCGAGAAGGTATGGAGCAATTGCTTGAAATTGGCTACTTGCACTGTGACCAGTCATTCAAAGGATCCGGCACCGATGTTGTCCATGAATAAAGTGGTACCTTCTACCCATCCAGTTATAATTACTACTAATATAAGGAAACCACCAGTCTTGGGGGTACACCATTTTTGGACAGCCCCATATAGCGATTTGTTGCTCAGCGCAAGCTCCTCAACCATCCGACATGACCTGAACCTGCCCCGGTCCCCTGCGTCCCAGTCCCGGGCGGTGGTGGATACGCGTCCCCTGGCGCGTGGCCATCAACGGTGTCGATGGAATGGAATGATGGTAAACGACAGTCGATGGTGATAGTTGTTACCCTCTGGTAAACTAACATGGCTGGCTGGAAAACGACAATCTTTCTATAGGAAACCCTGGGGCTATCAGTGATGGATTTTTCATTGCTATGTTAGTTTACCCGAGGGTAAGAAATGTTGAGAATGGATTACAGAACATCACAATAACCAAACAATCGTGTTGATGAGTGAGCTTGTCATGATAATGGTTGCTCGAACAATGCATAGAACATGAAGATGCGTGAATCAGCAACGAGGGGTGTTCATAAAGGTGGACAATCATGGCCAAACCAATCCGGACCCCGAGCAATCCAGCAACTATCAGGCATTAAAACATGGAGGATACCTGACAGTCTATGCCACTGAAAAATGGCAGATCTAATCCCTGATACATTTGACTCTAAACCAACAGCTTTACATGGACATATTGAGGGTGGTTTATTGATATGGTCATGGGCCAAACTCCTAGTACCGGTAGTGAACATCCCCCAACCCCCTGAACTAGTCCAACTGTGGGGCTGTTCACCTGCCCGTTGTTGGGATACAGTAGTTGGGATAGATGGACCCATCCCCATCGTCGATTGCGGGTTATACACTGTAACCTTTGGGTGACCAACAATACCCAGATTGCCTTGATGCGCACCCCCACTTAGTAACTGGTTGCTCAGCATGTTTAACTGGGGTTAGTGACTACTTTCCATGATTACATAAATTGCCTGGGCAATCGGATGATCACAGCTCGATCCCCCAACGAATGATGGTCCCTGGTCGGTTGACTTTTACGAGGATCACCCCTTGAGTCAATGCGGCGACCCGATGCCCTTGGGCTACCTGACTTGGCAGTCCTCAGTATAGAATTACACTCTGGTAAAGGAACCTGGTTGCGTGGAAAGTCCACTATTTAGATCTATTTGGTAATTTCTTTAGCCATGGGTCTACCCTAGTTCCCATGGGGGTACCCCAGTTGTCATCCTTGATCTTAATTATTTCCTAGCAAGTAATAAACCGACGATTTTTGGGGTTCGCTATTTGAGAAACCATCACTTCGTTTCCAAATTAGGTGGAGTCCACTATGTAGCCCACTGGTGGTGTTGAGAATCTACCCGTAAAAATAAGATTTTTAGTTTCCAGGACAATTAGCAAAGGGTAACCATCGAGTACTCGGATGAATATTGTCCGTCCATAAAAGTACAAAATGGAGAGTTGGACCTGGGGCACCATCCAAATCGTGCAAGCATCGCGATGACTTTTTTATGCCTGCTGGCTATGTGCCATGTGTTGACAACCCATCTGAGAGGGAGTTTGTGTGTGTGTGTGCGCCAATGTCAGGCGCTTCTCCTGCTCCAAACCGCTTCTGTCAAAGGAAGAACATGATAAGTTGATTGGCGGGTGTCTCTTACAACAAGCTCTTTCACCACCATGATAGAAACAACCATCCCATGTCCGTCAAATCCTCATAAATCACCGTTCTTTTTCTACCCAAAAAACATCATCAACCTTTGACTTTCTATAACTGTCCAAGCAAATAAAACCAAATAATAATCCCCTACGTTTCCAATTGGGTACAGCTTGTTGTTGGCGTGACCTAGGGTCCACTGACTGGTACCAATCAAATAATCATCCCCTACATCATCAACCTGACTTTCGTGATAATTATCCAAATCTGGGTGTTTCTCAAGTCATAGGGGTACCACTAAATCATCCAGTTTATTAACCACTTGTCATACTAAACCAACCATTTTCCTGGCTCCCTATTTTGAGAAACCTCCATCTGGTTTTCTAATAACCCTACAAATAATCAAATAACCCTACAAATAATAATCATCCCCTACATCAAATAATCATCCCATAAAACCCTACGTTATCAAATCTGGTTTTCTACCAGCCTGTTGTAACTGGGCTTGGCGACCAGCCCCGGGTTGGTCGAAACATCACTGCTGCACCGGCGCCTCGGGGAGCTGGCGGCGCCACATCGGCAGGCAGCCGTGGGGTGCCCGCGAAGGGTTCACCTGGCGCTGTTGTCATCAGCCGGAGATCTGGCAGAATGACCCTCTGGTTGGTGGTGCTCACCACCCCTGCAGAGTGGTACACCCCAGTTAGCTAACTCAGGTTATAACTGGAGTAACTACCAGTTATAGAAGATATAAGTATACTTAGGAGGCTTATAAACCAACTTATCACTAGGGGGTACCACCCTGTAACACCATGGTTCACTAGTGATGAACTAGTGGCTGATCATGGTTATGAAGGTTGATAATGATCATTGGTTGGTGGTTGAACTCCCGAGGGTCATGAAAAATATGCCTGTCAACCAACCATTTGTTAATCATTACTGGGGAAAACAAAACATGATTGAAACCACCAACCAGACCCTTGTTTGGGCAGGCTTGACCCATAAAAATTGAGAACTTCAGCAGCCAAAACAAGGGTCGTTTTTGGCTTGGAAATTCACCAGCGAGCATCCCTGGCCTGGAAACTCAGTGCAGCCATCAGGGTCACCAAACATGGGGGTCAACCAGATCTGAGGCTACACCATGAACTTGGGCAGCGTTCTCTCCGCGCAGGAAATGGTCCAAGAAATGATTCACCAACGTGTGCGATCCCAGCATCATTCACCACTTGGAAACGGATATAAATCAACTAACCAGCATTACTGCCCACTATGAACTGGATATAGATCACTATATTTCCAGTCACAACTGTTGTAACAACCTCGGGACCTCAACTTGTTGGTTGACGAGTGCAACGCCGCCTTCAGGATAGAGCTCTCGGACTGGAATATGTCCTGAGCTTCCGGTGATGGACCAGTCAACACGAAAATCAACAAGTAAAACACGAACATGCAATTTGCTTTATGTGATTTGCCTATATCACATATCTGCTCAACATCATGTCATCATCGACCATCATCATCGAACATCATTATCGACCATCATCAAAGACCATCACTGGTTGGTGGTTGAAAGTGTCAACCAAAAATATGCTTGTCAACATCTGTCAACCAACCAACCATTTGGTAACACATTTGCCACAATCACAAAGGAAAATGAAACCACCAACCAACTAATCAACATTCTATCTGTAGCATTTTGTAGTCATCATATATGATATAGCAAATATGCAAATGATATTGATGATACTACCTTGAACAACAATACTATGAATGGCACTTAAAAATATGATTCTATGACCAGTAGCAACTCATCATATAATCTTACTGTTGGTGGTTTCAACCCCCCTGAAAAAATGTTTGTCAACCAGCCATGTGTTAACAATTACAAATGGCAGTTGGATCTCCATACTCTCACCAGGTAGAAACCTGATCCAAATAAAAACATTGCTGATTATCATCCCTAAAATTGCGAAATATCATCCCTAACCATTGTTGATTATCATCCACCATCACAAATCAAATCATTGTTGATTATTATGCCCAACTTATCCAAATTAAACCCTGATCCAAATGGCTGTCTCTCAAAATAGGGGTACCCCCAAATCATCCACTATTAACCATTTGTAACAATAAACCAGCCATTTTTGGGGGTACCCCCATTTTGAGAAACCACCAAATTCACCATCATGCACCACGAGCCATGCTCGCATCACTGAGCTCGCGTCTCTTCCAGCTCTCGAGGCGGACGATGAGTTGATCGCCGATGGGGAAGTAGCCGTGCGCAAACCTTAAGGAGCGACGAGCGACGCGTGGAGCGTTCACCGCAACGGGAACGGGTGGAACGGAGGTTCTGAACGGGACACATAGGAAGGTGAGATGATCAGTTTGGCTGTAAATCTGGGAGGATGTGAAATGTGGGTACAGTTTGGTTCCATCTATTTGGGCTTAATCATGTGCATATCTTGTTTGCATCTGAGTGCTTAGGCCTTGATTGATAGGTAGCTGTCTACTTCTTTCGCGTCATCACCACTATGTCAGTTGCCAGCTCTCAACTGGTCCCCTGGGATCAAACCATGGCAAGCTGAACCCAACAAAAGGTGGGTGAACATCCACCCAGATTAAATCATGGTGTCACCAGTCACCAACTCGCAGGGGGGATGCGCTCACGTCCAAGCACACCCCTTCTTTTTTCTCTAAACAATTACTTACCATCATTTATGATGGTTTCCTAGCATTTTTCTCCTGTAAACCACTCGGTTGACTCATTCTCCACTGGTTATCACCCCAAAGTTGGGATGCCAAACCAACTCCAAACAGGAAAAGGAACCCACTGTACAGGTGGGTGAACTGACCCCACTACAAGGTGGGCCCCCTACCACTTACAAGCTGGTTGTAAGTACCTTAATTAAAGTGATTTCCTCCGGTTTTAGGGCTTTATAACCCAAGAATTGGTTGATTGACCTATATAACTGAACTAGGGTGATTTCTAGCAGTTATAGGGGTTGAACTAACCCAACAAATCTAACTGCAGGTAGGGTAAACATGGATCAACCAGTTGCTTGGGCTGTGTTCCCTTCCCAGGGTTCACCGCCAGTCACTGGATCACATTCAACATGGTTACATCATGAGCCACAAGGGTGCATCACAGGTTATAAGCCACCCTTGCGTCCCTAAAACCCCCTGTGGTAGAACTATACCTATGATATGCTTACAACCCTTGAACCACCTGAACCTGGTGGTGCCTTACATCCCTCAAGGGCAACGAAGCCCAGGGTTCAACGCATCGCCCCGCCCCTGGCCCCGGGCCCCGGACCATGACCTCATCTTATCTGTTCGGAAAGGCCCAAACTCCTGGCCACTTCGGTCCAGGTAAAACCTGCGCCGCGAGTGGAGGGTTGAACTGGGCGACGTTACGCACCAGCAACAGCAGCAGCAACACTGCAGTTGGTTAATAGGTTTTCTAGTGGTTGATAATGGTGATTAATAGTGATTAATAGTGATTAATTCCAACAACAACAACAACAACAACAACAACAACAACAACAACAACAACCAGTTGGTGGCTTGGTGGGACAGTTATATGGCTATGGGTCAATAAGTGAACCATGGCTACATTCACCACTGCCATGGGATGATCGTCCAAGCAATAAAGACTTGGCGGCTGAACTAGATCCCGGATGCTCAAAGTCTAACGGCTTTAGTGGCGAAACATGGTAAATCAACCGTATCCCAAAAAGCCGAACCAAAGGTAGCCGGTAGTAGCTGAGTTCTCCACCCAGGGGGTTGCTGCTTAAGGTTCAAGAACAGTTGATACATGGTGATTGGTAGTGACTATCAACACAACAGCAACAACAACAAGCAGCAGCAAAAAGACACATATAGATCAAAACAACAAAAAACAAGCAACAACCAACAACAACACCAACACCAACAAAAACAACAACAAGAACAACAACAAGAACAACAACGACAACAACAACAACAACAACCACGACAAAAACAAAGACGACCAGGACATCAACCCTTCCAAGGAAGAACGACAATCAATACTCAACATGGAGGATGATGCCTTTCTCTGATAGCAAATTGTAACACATAGCCAAACGAGGATACATTTTGTGACCACTTGGTGACGAAACCAATGGCATTTCAAGCATGGTTGAAATGACCCTAGTAAGCCTGACAGCAAAGCATGAAATGATTGGGATCAAGTCTCCAATTGATGAACTATAAACTTAGAACATGTCAGATGGGTGTGTTCATAACTGCTATTCGGTTAGGCCAAAGTGCCATAGGGATACCCGGATACCCCTGTCTCCTCAGCTCCCTCACCACCAGCCAAATAATCATGGCTATATCTCCATACATGAGGGCTCACCCTACACAAAATTCAACCACCAAAAACTCAACTTTTCATGAACCAAAAATGAACATATTTGGGCTTTAACAAGATCGCGACAACTCATTGATCCAAACCCAAACGCCTACACGATCATTTTCCGGCAACAAAATCATGACAACTAATGAACCCAAATGTAAATGATCAACTGTACCATATTCTAACTATATCAAAATCCTAACCTTACTGATCATCTAATTATATCAATAATCCGAACATCCCAGACCTAAAAGATCAACTATGTCATTCCCTAACCCAACTGATTCATTGAAAATCTCAACTACATCATTCCCCAACGTGACTATATATCATTCCCTAACGTTACTGAGCATCTAAGTATATCAAGAATCCTAATTCCACTGATCAACTAACTATATCAAACCCCAACGTGACTATATCATTCCCTAACCCAACTGATCCATTAAAATCTCAACTACATCATTCCCCAACATGACTATATATCATTCCCTAACGTTACTGAGCATCTAAGTATATCAAGAATCCTAATTCCACTGATCAACTAACTATATCAAACCCCAACGTGACTATATCATTCCCTAACCCAACTGATCCATTAAAATCTCAACTACATCATTCCCCAACATGACTATATATCATTCCCTAACGTTACTGAGCATCTAAGTATATCAAGAATCCTAATTCCACTGATCAACTAACTATATCAAACCCCAACGTGACTATATCATTCCCTAACCCAACTGATCCATTAAAATCTCAACTACATCATTCCCCAACATGACTATATATCATTCCCTAACGTTACTGAGCATCTAAGTATATCAAGAATCCTAATTCCACTGATCAACTAACTATATCAAACCCCAACGTGACTATATCATTCCCTAACCCAACTGATTCATTGAAAATCTCAACTACATCATTCCCCAACGTGACTATATATCATTCCCTAACGTTACTGAGCATCTAAGTATATCAAGAATCCTAATTCCACTGATCAACTAACTATATCAAACCCCAACGTGACTATATCATTCCCTAACCCAACTGATCCATTAAAATCTCAACTACATCATTCCCCAACGTGACTATATATCATTCCCTAACGTTACTGAGCATCTAAGTATATCAAGAATCCTAATTCCACTGATCAACTAACTATATCAAACCCCAACGTGACTATATCATTCCCTAACCCAACTGATCCATTAAAATCTCAACTACATCATTCCCCAACGTGACTATATATCATTCCCCATCTACCACCAAAGATCAAGGCCTTCCACCGGATGTGACTGGTCCAAGTGGCCATTCTAAGCTTTCCGGATCCATTGCCATGGAAACTTCGCCCTGAATCTGGGCAGCACTGCGCCTCAGCTCTGGTGTGGAAGAAGCACGCTGCTGAAGCGAGGAGTAAGGAAACGGTGGATTTGTGGTTGATTTGTGGTTGATTTTGATTTCTAGTTGATTTTGGCTGATTTCTGGTTGATTTCTAAGTGATTTGTTGGACAACTTTCGAAAACCTTTGAAAACCTCTCTTGAAACCTTTTGGAAACCCTGGAAAACTTTTGGAAACCCTTGGAAAGCCCCTGCATTCTTTTGAAAAACCCATTGAAAACCCTTGGAAAACTGAAACATCAGAGCTCACCAATGAGCTCGCCACTGCTCGGCGATCTCCGGGTCTCCGGGCCCCAACCATCCGCGCCGGGGGTCAGGCCGCGCGCCTTTCCCGCCAGTCCCAAAGTCTGGGCCAAGGACAGGATGAAGAAGCAGAACTGGTTGCTGGTTGTGAGCCAGACCTATGTTTGATGATGGTTCTAACATGTTCTAACCATAAATCACTGGTGATTGATATGGATTGATAATTGATATGGAACTGGTTATCATGGTTAAACATAAATATCTGTTGATTTGCCATTCTGGGTGTTGATAGGGATCTCCCAGTATGTTCGATGGTTCCAAATTGAAATCGGCAAGCTGAGGCAAAGCATAGCCTACAAGATCCGAGAAGAATACTGGTTGGTATTTTTTCGTCACACAGTCATGAAACTATGAACTCGCTATGCTTCCACTTCCCGTTGCTTATCAATGACAAAGGTAAGTGGAAGCATAGGAAACAGTATAACCTTCTGCCAGCATTCCCAACACCCTACAACAGATCGGCGATCGAGCCCATCCTCAGAAAACTAGGAATCAACCACAAGCACAAGCAAACTGGTGAGGTTGCTCCGATTCAACGATCCCAGTGGCTCGTGATCCTGAAACACAACTTTGTAGCTTTGTAAATTGCACCTCCCCAAAAACCCGTGTGCAAATGGCCAGCCCTCCAAACAAAACACAAAATAAAATCAGCCTGAGGAGGAACAATCCTAAAGAACCAATCAACAGTTTCTTGAAACCAACACGTTGGCAGCCAGTCGCCTGGATTGGAATTTTCCAAGGAGATCTTCCCCAAACTTGGTTGACCACTGGATACGTTCAGACGATCGTTGATTTTGCAAAAAGCTACATGGTGGTTTCTTAAAATAAGGGTACCCCCAAAATGGTTGATTTATTACTATAAATGGTTAAGAACTGGATGACTTGGGGGTACCCCTATTTTGAGAAACACCCACATGTCTAATGCTTCTATGTTGTGCATGTTCTGTCAGAATCCAGGTCTCTCATGAGTGTGTACGTTCACACAACGGCATTAACCATGATATTGAGGGTTTCTCAAAAATAGGGCAACCTCAAATCATCCTTAATATTGAGCATAGATAGTATTAAGCCGCCCATTTTGGGAGGGTTGCATATTTTCAGAAAACCCTCCGTGATTATATTGACCATCGATGAGCAAAACATGGGCCACTTCTCCGATGTCACCATTTTTCTGAACTCTGTTGGCGGTTTTTCGCTGTCTGAAACCGCCATCGGGCGGCTGCGAGGTTGCAGTTTCGCCAGGTTTAACCTTAAGAACTCCATGGTAGCAATTTCGACCATGATATGTATTGGTCAATGATGGGTAAGAAATGCGAATTCACTTTTAAACAACGGGTAATTCATGCTTAATGCTTCATACTGGTGAAGATAAGCATTAATATTTGGTTACCCTCCTGTCACAATCCCCTGCAAGCTCAGTTAATCACCATTTCGAATAGGCACTGTAAACGATTGTGAAAGTAAATTGTGGATTTTCCGCTCGACCAGGTCAGTTTACCTCAGGGTGTCTCATTGACCTAGTGCAACCAACAATGACTCGGCCTGTGTCGTGATCACTTCCGGCACTCAAATAACGACTCATGGGGAAAGAAACATAACCAACCATCGCGTGAATGCTGATTAATAATGGCTGATCCAGCTGTTGACTAAGCACCCCAGTCGAACGAATCTAACCATAAGTTGAAGGTGATTTGCCATTCGGGGCTTTGATTGATACGGATCTCCGTGCCAACGGTGACTTGGATGTTAGTACGATTCAGGATGATCATGGCATCGTTTTAAACATGCAACTTCCAACAAATCCACGGGATGTTTGGATGATTTGGCACACACAGGCCTTCCAGTTACCTTTATCATAGGTAACCAGCTCGTTTCTACCATTGGTGTTTGGGGTTGAATACCTAATATGGTGGTAACTGGAAGCATAGGCCTATAGTATATATGTAAACGGCACAATACACAGTGCTGATTATGCTCGACGCGAGAAACTTCTTTGGGGAGTTGGTCCTGAAGCCTCTATGCTTGGTTCACCCCTGTGAAATCTGATGACCATGGTCAATCACTTTGAAACAATGAGGAACTCTTGTATCTAGTAATCACGTTCCTATTGACCATCATGAACCATCATCAAAAACAACTATATGTACACCCATCAAGTGATGATTCCTCGCTACTGAACCATTATTGGTTTGTGGTTTCAACCCCTATGAAAGACATTAATCAGCCAACCAATTGTTCATAACTACTAAGGAAAATAAAACATGTTCGAAACCACCAACCAGATTATCATATGGCTGTGGGTCAAAACCCCGTACCCCTGGTTCCCCCACTATTAGCCATCGTTTTCCCTATCATAGTTGCTTAATATTGATGGTTAATATTGACCCATAGCTAGATTCACCATTCAGGACCCACCATTCAGGACCCACCATGCAACTCTCGAGCCAGTTGCAAGCTCCAGACCCCGGATCGGGGGAGCTTCGCTCGGAAGCTGTGCAGAAAACCAACCGAGCTGACACCACCCGCAGCAGGGGGGAGCTGAAGAGACGTCCAGGGTGCTGGGTCAAAGGGTTCAGTTCTACACTCT
The DNA here is from genome assembly GCA_009767595.1 of Symbiodinium kawagutii. Lineage (NCBI taxonomy): Eukaryota > Dinophyceae > Suessiales > Symbiodiniaceae > Symbiodinium > Symbiodinium kawagutii. The sequence goes on along the minus strand of VSDK01019420.1, from coordinate 60,258 downwards.
ACTGAGGCATTTTTGCACCGTGTTGACCATTTTTTTGGTATATCATGGTATATCCCTGTTGTTAGCTCTATACTTCCCTTTGCATCATTCTATATCATGATCGACCCTTTATCAAAGATGAACACCAAAGAACAACATGTTCTTTCAGAAGTGGCGCTTCATCATGATCAAAATTGGGCAAGTCCGGCCAGCTCACAATTGCTCGACACATCTGCTGACAATGGACCCATACCGGGATGATCATCCCAATTAGTAGGTGACTAAGTTTCCACGGTTTTTGAGAGCTTTACAAATGGTCAACTTGCTGGTGGTACTTATTCGCCTCTGTTACTAACCACTGACTAACCAGTTACTAACTGGGATGATCATCCAAGCAACCACATCTGCAAGTTTCATGATTTGAGATTGTGCTTGTTCCCATTGTTTGCCCATTCCCATGGCTTGTCATTAACCACTGGTTGGTGATTTTAAATCCTCTGAAACATGTAAGTTCGTCAATCAACCATCTGTAAAAATGGGGAAAAAACAACATGTCAATCAAGCCACCAAGTAAACCACTATTCCCACAGCTTGTCATCAACAAGTGTACTGTTGCTATTTCAAGTGCTTCACAGTGGTTAAGGGGTATATAACCACTATGATTCTTCCCAGAGGTTACCTAAAGGTAAATGGCTTACTTATCTAAGCCAATCATAAGTTTTTGTGGTGGTCCGTCTTTTTGGGGTGGCCCGTCTTTCTACCAAGTAGCCCGACGGCCCTTCATTGCAGCATCTGTGTGATAGTTTTTGGTAGTTCATTGTATAAGCCAATCATAAGTTGCCCTAAGTTAACTAACTGGCCGGTGCCACTCTGTAACCATACCAACCTTGGTTGCAACTCGATGGCAACGACGGCGGCAACGGAACCGACCGACCCAAAACGAGCTCAGCCCAGCATGGACTGCGCGAGCCGCGCGGGAAGTCGACTTGGGAGGGGGGTGGGTGCGGCTGTTGATCATGTTGGGTTGGTGCTTGAACCAGTGGTTATGAACTAGTGATTAACTAGTGGTAATAGTGATTAACTAGTGGTTGACTAGTGATTAACTAGTGGTTGACTAGTGATTAACTAGTGGTTGACTAGAACCATGCTCTTGACTAGTGATTAACTAGAGGTTGATCATGGTTATAAAGGTTGATAATGATCATGGGTTGGTGGTGCTCACCACCCCTATGAAAAATATTTGTCAAACCGTCAACCAACCATTTGTTAGTAATTACAACAGGAAAATAAAAGATGCTTAAGGCCACCAACAAACGTGGTTCAGGATTTTGTTTACAAATGATGGATGATGCTTAATGACGCTTCATTACCCTTCTGCTCAATGGTTCGGCCGCCACCCCGCCAGAGCAAATGGCGACTGGTTCTGAAAGCTGGATCAAACTCAAATGGCAACAGGTTTTTTAATGACGATTGACGATGGTTCGATGATGGTCAATGATGGTTCGATGATAGCTTACGGATGGTTGAGTGATGATTATCATATGATGGTCAAATTACAGAGAAGATTGGGACACGTTCATAACATGCAAGGGTACTGTATCTTATGATTGATTCTTAAAGATATTGTCAAACATGGCCAATTAATTACTAAATCATGGCACAATGATGCTTGTTACATGGTGATGAATTATGCTCATGTGGCAAAAGGGAGACACAACTATCAACAATCAACATGATGGTTACAGTAAACTATGGCTCAGGCACTGTTTCATGGTAAGCAACAATGATTCAGAACAGGCTAACAAAAGTTATATACAATCAATGCTTGTTGAGGTGACTAGTTATCGTGCATGCTGAAGGTTGCCCTTATTGGCGGTTCACAACCTCGGGCGACCATCGGCAATCTGTTTTTTCCTCGAATAGCATGCTATTTGTTCTGGATCAATCGTCGTCATTGATCAACTTGATCGACCATAGAAACGAGTGAGGACACGAATCAAATAAGGGTTTCTTCACCTTGGGGAACCCCAAAAATTTATGGGTATAAATGGCTGATATTGGATGATTTGGGGGTACCCCTATTTTGAGAAACATCCTATAGGTTTTACAAGTCAGCAAAGCCACACCATTCGGGCTTGTCCATGGCTGTCCCAAAAGCCGCACAGGAACTGGTTGTTTGTTTGGCAGCTTTTCTCTCTGGCAAATACACCTGGAAGTAGAAATTGTCCGTGCATAGCTGGTTTCCCTATTGTAACTGGTGACTTTTAGCTTGCAGGTTAGTTTCTCAGAGGGTAACTTTCAGTGGTGATGTGAACCAATAAGACGTACTTACAAGTCCATGACTGGAATCAATAAATTGACCCCACGAAAATATCATCATCAATGAACAGGTGGTTGCTGCGTTAACCATTCAGAACCACCGATTGTTTGCCATTATGAATTACCAGTCTTTAGCATGTTAATGACGGGTTACTAGCACAACCACTATCACAGTTGAGCAAAGTTGCTTTGGGGAACTGTCGGTTCTGGTAAACATAGCTTTGCGGAACCTCCTGAAGCTGCAGTATCGTGGCGCAGAAGGCCCAACAGGTGGATCCCGACGGTAACGCCACTGGCAACCCAGAAGACGACCGATTAGAGGGTCAGGAGCGCAAACAAAAACATCATGTCGGTCTTCTTGCCCTTGATCCCATCGATCCAACAGGTCCTGCCAGTCGAACCGGCAGCAGACAAGAGCCCTCACGGGCGACAAGCTCGGTCTGTACCGCGCGAATCATTTCAGAACCTGCTGTTGCGCGTACCATCTGCTACCGGTCTGTCCAGAAATCATGGCAGCGAGTGTGGTCAAATTTGCAAACGCTGTCAGGATCACTACCAAGTATTCGTTGCCGCTCAAATCAGCGAAGGAATTCGCGAGGAGGCCTATAACCATGGTTAAAATCATCATTAACTATTAACCATGTAAGTAAAAACTATCAAAACTCATTACTTTACTCCATATTAACTATTTTATCCCTGACTAACTACCAAAATCAATTACCAAAACTATTCTCACTCCACATCCACAAATCACCATCCATCCTTCCGTGCTGCGCCACACCTCGAAGCCCGAGATGGCAGCGGCGCGGCGGTTCTTAGCGCGCCGCACCATGACCGCCTGAGAAAGGCGTTATTGTTGGTGCCGTGCTGGGACGACCCTCCAGGGGAGTGGCAGAGCAGGGGAGTGGCAGAGGTTGAAGTTCGTAGATGGGGACACTTGGATGGAACTGATGGATGTTAATGTTGGTTTCTGATTAGTATCTACCTGTTGGTTTCATCTATTTTTCATTACTTTAGAGGGGGTTACACTAATCAGAAACCAACATTACTATGCTTGCTACTATGGTTGCTACTATAGTTGTTACTATGATTAATCACTCATCATCCAAATTGGTGAAAACTAATGACTAATCTTGTTCATTGATATAGTTGTTCATGAGGGTGCTTAATTATTGTAATGGTTGATACTATGATAAATTTCATAACTACCACAGGTTGTTAAGAAATGCAATAGTCACCGTTCGAAACTAACGATGAATCCTTGACCATGATAATTAGAACCATTATTGTCACAACTAATGATTTGCAACTTGGCGCTGATCTGATAGTGGTAATTGATGACTATTGGATAAGAGGTGACTGACAATTGGGGCAACTGGTGCCTATCTATAGCTGCGGCAACTGGAAACCATTTATACCCATGATAACAGAACTGGAGTAATTGTTATATTCAAATAAACAGCTCAAATGTCCACATTATGACGTGCTTCTATGGTTGGTACTGGTAAGGTGATACCCCCATAAGTGTAGGTGCTACAAACCTACAAGTTATATCAATCACACCATACCTATCCCCCAACTTGTTGCATATAGATGACTATAGAACCTACTATATGTGAAATCTACCATCTACTATTGTGGCTGTCTTTCGATTTACTATCAATTACGGTTGAGTATCAAGCGCATTGACGTGCATGAACATTCCATGCATCATTGACCCAACCGTGAGCTGTGAGCTTTGGTGCATGACTCACCTGCTAAACCTGGCTTGCTTGAGGGGATGTTCCTAGGAATCCCCCTGGCTCAGCTCCTCGTTTCTCCCCCAACGATCAGCCAATGCCGGAATCCGATGGCTAAAAACAGCGACCCAAAAAAACCACGGGTCAACGACCCGTCATGTCCGACAACAGCACCGTGCAGCGGATCGTGGTTCCTCTAGAGGTCCTGATCTGCCTTGTCTTGGCACCGCAATAGCGTCCAGCATACTGTCGACTGACAGTCAAAGTCGGTGCTGGTAAAATGGATATAGCTTGAGATTTTAAAATGGATATAGCTTAAGATTTTGAAAGTCGACTGACATTCGACTATATGGTACGAAGCTGCACTTTGAGCACCAGCATGGTGCGGTCGACTTCGCTGACGCGCCAGCGATGAGACTTGCACCCGGGCCTTCAACGCCCAAATTCGTCGATTGTCGATGCACCTCCCGAGTGGCGTACGGATCATCGGTCGTGGAATCGGCATCCGCCATCAACAAGCTTTGCAGCTGCGTCTCGTAGCAAAAGTCTTGCCCACGCAAGGCTTGGTGATCCTGGTTTGTGACGCAAGGGCCGCAGGTTGATCCTGCGGTTACTCTCTGGCAATTAACTGAATATAGCTGGCGGTATGATCCACCATTTGTAGATCACTTACCTACTAGGAATGGTGATTTCAGCTATGTTCGAGTACTGAAGTGCAATGGTTGATTGTAGGGGGCAAGACCCACCAATCATCAGCAATATGTTATTTGATATCATGGATAATAGCCACTAATTGTTGCTTGCTACTATATCAACCATTATCCATGATGCTTAACAAATATATATTCTTGGTGGTGTTTAGATCCCTTGCTAAAAGTCTAACTTTTAGTGGCTACATGGTAAATCAATCATATCCCTAAAAAACCTACGAAAGCTAAGGTAGTAGTTGTAATCCACCCAGTATTGCTTGATATCCTGGTTGATAACCACTAATAACCACTGGTCACTGGTCAATGGCTGAAACTGGCTGATGATTGATGTTTCATGATGACGATCTGCTCTGATCGGCCCACTAGCACCCCTTCTCGGCTCCAAACCGCCACAGAAGCGACGACCAAAATCTGAGCGGTGCAACAGGTAGCAGCGGATAATGGTTGATTCCATTGGCCCCCCAAACCCCAAAAAAGTAGAGATTTAGCCCCAAAATGTGGGTATAAACTATGAAGTTGATGGTTCTGGGAGCCAATGCTTCCGGCTCACTATGGCTCACAAGTGTCAAGAATGGTTGACCAAGGTTGATGATGATGATATATAGTACCATCTCATGATGATGACAAGATCCCCGAAGGTCCCGAAGAGCCTTGACTGACACATCTCGCACAGGCATTTGGCTGGCGATGTCAATGATAGAAGAACTGTTTCGATATGTGAACATGGGTTTAAAAAACCAAGCACTCAGGGGGAAAAACAACCGGTATACATGAAGTTCCTGGCGTTTCTGTTCAGCGTGGACGAACACCTTGTGGTTGACAAGATCAACTCGGATCTGAAACACAACAGTCTGAACTCGGCTAAATGCAATCAAGTAAACTGAACAAAACAATATTGAGAGAATATTAGTAATAAAATACAACCAAACAGAGCCAACTAAACAATGCAAACTCGCGCACTAAACAATTGATTAAACACATATCATCTTCTGATTGATGCTTCGTTGACATTATAATCATGGTTGAAAATGAAGCAATACATTTTCAACTAGCTAGTCATCAATAACCATGCATACTAGCCATATGGATTTTTCTCAAAATAGGGGTACCCTCAGTTATCATCCTATGTTAATCACTTGTAGTAGTGAATCACCACTTCTGGGGTTCCCTATTTTGGAAAGTCACCATATCAATCAACTAACCATGAAGCAGTAACTCATTAATAATATCTCATAATACCATACCCTGAATAACTATTAGATATTATCTATTATCATGACTCTTAGATGACTATAACTATTCATACTACCCATGATTCATCTCTTAATGGACCTCTAATAATACCGTTAATATAGAACCTCATCATGGTGATTTCTCAAAATAGGGGTACCCCCAAATCATCCACTCATAGTCATTTATAATGATCAACCAAACATTTTTGGGGTCCCCCATTTTGAGAAACTACCATATGGCCCATGAAGTAGTTAACCAACCAATAATAGCTGCTTAGTGATTGATAATAAGGGATGACAACCAACAATTGTAGGGAATATATACCAACTATATGGCTATGGGTCAATATTAACCATCAATAGTGGAGTACCCCTATTTTGAGAAACACCCATTTTGAGAAACTACATCATGATTAACTTCAGTCATCTCGACTTCCGCGCTGCTCACTGCCACTAACGCTCTCAGCGCGGCACTGTGATGCCCGCGAGGAAGGTGCCGTGTCCTGACCCCGTTGCGGGGCGCGTTGCGCGGGGCGCGTTGCGCGGAGCGCGTTGCGAGGCGCATGGCCACAGCTGGTGCATCTGTGGAAAATAACCAGGGTTGGTCAACCAACCAACCAGCTGTTACTACAAGGTGGGCCCCCTTAGCTAAGTTGGCTTAAGGGTAAAATCACCAGGGTTAGGTCCACCTTTTTGGATCCACCGAATCTGGATCCACCTTTTGGTCCCCATGTCCCCGGTGATTGGGTCATAAGGTTAGGTAAGGTAACTACTGGCAATGGAAGATACATTCAAAGTTGAATGGCGTATTGACCAACTTACAACTCGGGGGGGGCCACCTTGTATCAGCTTGTGATTTGAATCTCATTTGATTTAGATTGAACCCTTAGCGATGGGTAATGATGATCAGGGATTAACATGTGTTCATTGAAAGTGATAGTTTGGTTTTTGAAAGTGATAGTTTGGATTTGTGGTTGGATTTTTTTGTTTTAAGGGACCAAGCATCTGTAAAGATGTATTAAGAAAAACTGGAAATGTTCAAATTGCAGCAAAGAGCTCTGGGTGCTGAAAAAAACAAGGCATTAATAAGCAAACAACCCCTAATAAAGAAGTTGTGCTGCATGTAAAAATCAATATCATGTGGACCATGTGGTTCTACATATATATGAAAGTTGGAAATCACATTTTACCTTGGTTAACTGTGTTTTTGATATCAGTGTTCATATGAACATCATATTGTTGTAGCATGCTGTTGCTGTTCATGATTCCCAAGCAACCGTGATGGGAGGGAAGGGGCAGGGCATGCCAAAAAATAAATCTGTATTTATTGAACAGAAACTTGGTGGGCATAATAAAGTTAAAATGGTTGGGGAATTATGTGCGCAAAAGACGAAACCATAAACAATTACTCAGGCTTCATCAGTTAAGGGTTGGGATCAGGGAGGGTGTGGGTTTGTTTGTTTAATTTGGGTCGCCCCAAGACTTGGCATTCCTTGTCTTGGTAGATATCTTTATTTTGACACGTGGCATTCCATGTGTTAGAATAAAGACTAACTACTTCCTATTTTGACACTTGGCATTCCTTGTAATTAAATAGGTAAACCAAGACTTGGCTATTCCATGTCTTGGCGTAATAACCTTTAACTTTCTATTTCAATGCTTGGCATTCCTTGCGTTGAGATAGAAAATCCTAGACTTGGCTTTGTCCTGGCATATTTTTTTCTATTTCGATGCTTGGCATTCCTTGCGTTGAGATAGAAAGTCCTAGACTTGGCTTTGTCTTGGCATAATTTTTCTATTTCGATGCTTGGCATTCCTTGCGTTGAGATAGAACATCCTAGACTTGGCTTTGTCTTGGCATAATTTTTCTATTTCAATGCTTGGCATTCCTTGCGTTGAGATAGAACATCCTAGACTTGGCTTTGTCCTGGCATATTTTTTCTATTTCAATGCTTGGCATTCCTTGCGTTGAGATAGAAAGTCCTAGACTTGGCTTTGTCTTGGCATAATTTTTCTATTTCGATGCTTGGCATTCCTTGCGTTGAGATAGAAAGTCCTAGACTTGGCTTTGTCTTGGCATAATTTTTCTATTTCGATGCTTGGCATTCCTTGCGTTGAGATAGAACATCCTAGACGTGGCTTTGTCTTGGCATAATTTTTCTATTTCAATGCTTGGCATTCCTTGCGTTGAGATAGAAAAAACTAAAATCAAACCTATTAGGCCGGGTCACCCCTAGCATTTCTTCTACTTCAACACTTGGCATTCCCCTAGTTGAAATGGAACAAGTGCATCCGCTGACTAATTTTTATATAATTGACTACCAAACCTGAGTACAGATCCCCATAACTTGTTAATTTTCAGGGCCTTGGCATCCTTTGCTGCAACAGTAACTTAACTCAGTCAGCCCTTGTTCCAACATCATTTTCAGGTTCAACCTTTGGTGGGTTCTCCCAGGCGTTGGGATGGAAAATGCAACCCTTGGTTCACAGAAACCTTTCCATGGAACATTAAGCAACCAGTTGACTGGGTTTTTTCGTCTTATACAAGGAACTGGAATACCAAATTGAGCTGGGAATGAAGAATAAAGGTTTTCAGTTCTTCTGGTGGCAAGTTCATTGTTTGCTGAGTGCTGTGAAGCACACACACACACTTCATGACACAAGAAGTTTCATGGTCAAATTTGGTTTTGTAAGGACTGACCCCAATGTCAGTCCCTTCTGAGCAATCTGAACTGGATGGTTGCGAAAGGTTGGGAGGTTCCATTCAGTATGACAGTATGAGAAACATGTTGGGTGAGCTTCTCTTTGGTAGCCAGTGACCATCGGCCCTATTGGGCAGGGGCCGTCTTCAGTGGACCCTCTTGTGATTGTGTCCATGGGTTGCAAGAACTCTCAACTCTCCAGGATATTGTGGGATGTGTACCAAGCAAATAGCATCTTGTCCAGGGAAGGTCAACTGAAGGATTCTAGAAAAGGGGATGGGCAACCCTCCTGTCAGGTAATGATCTCTATATCTCTACCACTATACTATCTCTCTAATTCTTTTTCTTTTTCATTCTCTCTCTCTCTCTCTCTCTCTCTCTCTCTTGTTCTCTCTCTCCTCTCTCTCACACACCTAGCGTATAGTATGTCTCATACCTGGCAGGTACTCATTTTCACAGATCCTCTTGTACATACACATGCACACACACACACAAACCTCGGAAAAAGGGAATGACACCCATGGCACACACAAAGACAAGGCGCAAGTTGAAACTTGCCACATCTCCACAACCCTCCCACCCCACCCCACAGCAAGCATATATTAAATAAACGCTTGGAAAGCCAAGTGTTGTTAAGCTACAACATTTGGAACGCCAAGTGTTGTTAAGTTCCAACATTTGGGAAGAAAAATCAGCTGATATGTACAGTGATACCTTAACATCTATACTCTGCATTTACATGTGGATGTGATATATTCATGTATATGTATATGTAAATATATGTATATATATATATGTATATATACACTCTGTGTTTGCATATAGTCAGTGCATTGATCTCATCAAGCATGTTTTGTATTGAGACGCCAGTCCTTCTTGCAGGATCTGAAGAGGAAGAGGATGCGCAAGAATATCATTGCACCTTGGCAATAGCCGGATCTGTGGAAAAATCATCAAAATAAATGGCATAATCAGGCGGCATTTTCCATAAATCAATCAGCAACTGCAAGCATTGCAAGCCAAGGAGTTGAGAAAACATTGAGGAGCCAGCTGCCTCAGCTTTCAGTGCCTGAACAACATTGAGCTGTCCATGCATTGAGTTAAACACTTGGCTTTCCAAGTGTTTAAGTTTCACAACACTTGGCTTTCCAAGTGTTTAAGCTTCACAACACTTGGCTTTCCAAGTGTTTAAGCTTCACAACACTTGGCTTTCCAAGTGTTTAAACTTCACAACACTTGGCTTTCCAAGTGTTTAAGCTTCACAACACTTGGCTTTCCAAGTGTTATAAGCTCAACAACACTTGGCTTACCAAGTGTTATAAGCTTAACAAAACTTGGTTTTCCAAGCTTGCAAGTTTAGGAAGGAGTTGATAGTTTGCTTCCCAGGTGTGTAAACTTAACACTTGGTTTTCCAAGTGTTGAATTCAAGATTTAGCTCTGAAAGAATTGGGCTCAACATGGGGTGTGCCAAAATTCAAGCCCAGGTTCCGAAACAAGATGAGCAAGAAGTGGGAGTTCAATGCGTAGCCCGGCAACATCTGAAACCAAATGTTTACCTCAAACAAGAAAATTGTTTTTGCCGCAGTGTTCAAGTTGACAAGTTGAAACTGCTTTGCTACACCAGGATGAACAATGCTTTGGTGCACTGTTTCAGTGATATGCTGCGTCTTCCAAGGACTTGGCAGACTTCAGCAGCTTTCTCTCCCCCTGCGCATGGACCTTAGCTCAAAATTAGCTGTCAATGAATGTGGTGCAAACTGCATTGCTGCAAAGTAATGGCTCATTGCAAAGTGTGCTACGTGGCAAAAAGTTACCCAGTGCTACAAAGTACAAACATGATGTATTGCAAAATGCAATGTGTTGCAAAACACAAAGGTACTGCAAAGTACAAACATGATGCATTGCACGGTATAATGTTGGATTTGGGTGAAGTCACCATGATGTGGAGCATGTAAACTTAACAACACTTGGCTTTCCAAGTGTTTAAGCTTCCACGGCCCAAGTGATCAACAGTTGCAGTCTTATGCTGACATCTACCCAGTGATTGTTATTGTTGTAAAAAGTTTATTCAAGTTTACTGTGGAAGTTATAATGAATTTAAACAAATACAATATACTAAATGTAAGAATAACACTTGGCTTTCCAAGTGTTTAAACTCAACAACACTTGGCTTTCCAAGTGTTTGAGCTTAACAATACTTGGCTTTCCAAGTGTTTAAACTTAGAAAAAAATTCATAGTTTGCTTTCCAAGTGTTGAGTCATGATTCGATTTCCAGATCATAACAAGCGCTGTTTTTGCAGCTGAGGGTACTGTTGACTGACTTTATCTTGAATTTTGTAAATGTACTCCTGGACAGGTCCTTCTTCAGCAGCATGCCCATCCACTTTACTGATGCTGTCAAGGACTGCCTGCAACAGAAGCAGTTTGTCCATCTTTTTTCCCTGTTTGATCCCTGTTCATGTGGCATGCAGTGAGTGGTGCAACAATGATTGCAAAACTGTTAGATTTCCAATGTGGGTGAGGCATGCTGGGAAACTTTATGTCAAATGTTTGGTCGCCATTGCTTGGCTCAGGATTTTGCTTCTTTAAGAACAGGGAATCATCAAACAACATGGTGCAGGAATTGGTCAACCAAGAATGACACTTTTAAGATCCAACAACGAACAGGCATGCAGCATGGTTTGTCAGAGACCCTGTGAGTTCAGTGTCCCAATAATCGTCATAATGAGAAGTCAAGTCGTTGTAGTATGAAATCAGGACTTACACATCCCACATCATACCATCATACACCATCATGCCACAAGATCACATACTATGTAATACCGTATAGTAATACCTTAGTTCTTTCAGAGCCATTTGTGCAATGGCATGATGCCGGGGGAGCCTTGGCAACAACAGAGTTTTTGAAGCATGCTTGTTGTATGATAATCGGTCCCTTCCTTGTCTTGTGAAGACATTCATTGATGCACATTCTGTTGTAATTTGGCATTCCACTTCCAGCGTGTTACCTGAGGTGAAAAAGAAGCCCAAAACTCCGTATCACCGGAGAAGGGAAACTTGGCTTTAATTGAGTTGCCTTTTTGTTCAAGCTCTTGTTGCCCGTCAAGCCTGTTGCCTGTCAAGCATGCTGTGACTGGCTCTCAGGACTATGAGCGCAGGGCACTTCACTTTGGGAACGACTCTTGCCAGCAATGAGGAAGTTTGTTTCAGTTTGGAAGCATGAACTGCTTGCGCCATATTCATTATTGTCATTCAAGCCTTCCCAAGGATCCAGATGCCTTCACCCCCACTCTGACAGCGCCACTGCCGGTGGGGCGGGTTCCCACTGTCGCTATGCCGCAATAGTGCATGAGCAAGACAAGCTTTTTTTGTGTTTGAGCTGGGTTTCAATCATGTTCAATCAGCATTTGTTTGCACAATGTGATCCAAGGCAACTGCTCCAGCAGATCCTGGTAGCGCCCCACCTGGAGAAGCGGAAGCCCCACCTGTTTTAGCTGAAGCCGCACCTGAAGTTGAAGGCCAAGGAGATCAAGAAGAAGCAGTGGAGATGGAGGTTGAGGTCGCGGTCTCACCAACTGTGGTTCCATCCGATGACGAGGACTGTTTGCTTGCTGTTGGTGTATCTTGGTGGTTTGACTTTCTGTCTGTCTGCAACATCTTACTTATTCTTTGCCTTTAACATCTTGCCTACAAGGATGAAGTGAAGGACGAGGTTCCGACGGTCTTCCCCACGATCGAGCCAACGGTTGACATTGAGGAGGAGCGGAATGATTTGGGTACAGTTGGGGATGGTTTCACATGTGAGGAAAATTGCAAAGTAACTTTTGTAAGAGGCAAGGTTTGAACTGTTTGGCAAGCTGGTCTAGCACCGCAGGAGACTATTGTGCCAGCATCATCTTCTCGGTCTGCACCTTCTCGGCCTGAGCCATCTTCTTTTCGGTCTGCGCCTTCTTCTCAGCCTGAGCCCTTTGAGGAGACATGGCGCAACATGTTGTATGATGAGTGCAATGCAGAGCTGTTTTTTGAATCAGTTAGTTCAGCATTTCTTTCAATGCACCAGCATGTGCCTTCAGGACCTCAGCACGATCTCCTTCATGCGCCACGTCAGCAAATGGGTGAGATGCAAAGACTTCCTGTCTCTTGGCCAAATTAGATCTGAAAACCCTTCCTGTCTTGTGTGTCGTTGAAGCTTGTTTGCTGGAAGTTGTGTGTACTAACTAGATCTTTGACCCTTCCTGTCTTGTGTGTCATTGAAGCTTGTTTGCTGGAAGTTGTGTGTGTTGTTGATTGACTGTTGTTTGTGGCTTCAAACTAGGTGCTTCATTCCTGTGCGCATAGCATCGAATGGAGTCTGGGTCTTCATTGTCTGCGCTCAACGGGAGGCGTGCTTTGCCTGCAAATTGGACATGTGTCTTTGTGATGAATTTTTGGGCATCTCAGGTTTGCTCGACGGTTGTCCTGTTGTTATTTCAACTCTAAGGAAGCACAAGGAGCGTCTTCGACTCGCTGAAAGCCTCAGTGCGAAGATATCCTTCTACAACCCGAACTTCGGCGGAAGTGGCGAGCGCGAGTTCCTTGGATTTAATTAGAACTGTATGATGTTTGCTAATCTACAGGCCTGCAGGTAGAGATTTGGAATCTTTGATGATCTTTGTGCTTTTTTGTTGGAGTAATGATTCCTCATTTGATTCTGAGGCTGACAGACCTCGTGCGCGAGATCGCCACCTTCAAGGGCAGCACGGTGATCCACTGTAACAGTGGCATTCATCGAGCGCCACAGCTGGCTGCTGGGGTGGTGAGCCTTGTCGAAGGAAGGACCTATGCTGCATCCGACACTTGTTTGCACCATGCAATGGATGATCATGTTTGTTAATTCTCATGTTGCAAATTTTGCAGAAGGTTTGCAAGGTTTGCAAGGCTTGCAATTTTTGCTTACTGACAATTTCAATGGCTTACTTGCGTTTCCAACTAAGAAAGACATCGTGCGACAACACCGGCCTCCTGTGGAGTTCGGCGATGACTTGAGGCTGCTTGGCTGTTCAGTGGCTTCTTTCTCTCTGTGTTCTGCCAAAATCCAATCACTTAGAGCCCATAGAGACCCACACATGTTGCATCTCAGGTTCGGGGCCATGGTCGACAGGATGGTGCGGCAGCAGGGAAGGCGGTGACATTGGCCCAAAGCGGCCCAAAGCAGCGGGAGTGAAAACAGTGTGGCTGGGTACAGGGGCTTTTCTGTGAATATGCAATTTGCCCAGGATGCAGGACGGTCTCACAAGGTATGCAAACGCATTTGCTCAATGTGCAATTTGCCCAGGAGCTTCTTCAGAAGCAAGGGGCTCAGGCCATTTGTGACTTTGTTGGCGCATTGTTTTTTTTTGACATGCACCGGACACTACAACATGAAAAGGAAAGTTGTTGGTCATTTTGAAGAGTTTGATTGTCTTCTTTGCAGTTATGATTTCTCCATGTGGCACTGAGGTGATCTTTGCACATTTGCGTAAGGCACGGAAGGGCAGATTTGCTTTGAATTGTCCAAAGCTTCAAACTATTGTAGCCTCTGCTATTCCTAAAGATGTTTCTTTCCAAGCCATGCCTTTTTTTACAGCTTTCATGCAGGAATCAACCAATTCTTCTACACTGGCCTTTATGAGACTAAAGAAAAATGTAGCGAACTAAACTTGGCACTCCAAGTTCAGAAATCCATTAGGTTTGTAAGTAAGGATCATGTCATTATCCTCTTTGAACTGGGTTTTCCGACCTGAGGATTATTATCTATTCATGCATGAAGTAAAGACTTGGAAAGCCAAGTCTTAAATTTTGAGACTAACAAAATATCATACTTGGACAATAGGTTCAAGACTTGGAAATTCAAAGTGATTATGTTAACAACAGTGTAAAAAATCAACACTTGGCTTTCCAAGTGTTGAAGTGTAAGAAATGTGTTCCCTGATGCTTCAAGAACCTTCGCAATTTCCAACATCACTTGCCAGGTCCTGCACCGACGCTCCAATCTCTGCATCTCCTGGAGGACCAACCACAGTTGAATGTTTAGTTCCAACAGCACAGGGTCCATACAACAGTGTAAGAATTCAACACTTGGCCTTCCAAGTGTTGAAGTGTAAGAAATGCACACTTGGCCTTCCAAGTGTAGAAGTATGCAGACATGGTTTGATGACAGTGAAAGCTTGGCAGTTTCAGCTCAACAATATCATGAAATCTCATTGAGTTCTTCGATCAAAGCCAACATCTCCGCATCCCACTTGCCCATATCAATGTCAAGATTTAAAATGAGCAAGAACAAGCAATGTTTTACAGTAAATCATGAAACGTGAGCAGAGCAAGAACAAACATGTAAAGATGCAATGATCATGCGATAGTGTTTATTTACAGTTCATCACTGCCACTCTTACATTCATTTGCAAGTTCACTTCCTCCCACCTCGCGCTGGGCATCAGCCCGATGGCGGCCAAGAAGGCCACTGGGCGGCACAAAGAGGCAAACTGATGTGACCCTAGATATCCCTAGATCAAACAAGTGCATGAGGTGTTCTTCTGTTGCCAAGGTCAAGAAGAAGCATAAGCCCCCAGGTCGTCGTGCCAGAGAAGCTCGTCTCTTTTATCTTTGCAGCCAGCACACTAGGCATTTTTGGAGATCAACATTTGAGACAGGATTAAGCAAATGAGTGTCTAAACAACACTTGGCCATTTGTGCAACTAATTACTCTGAGGTCCGTCCACATCGGATTGAAACTGGGGAGTTTCCTGGCGCTTCCTCATCAGCAGAAACTCGTATGCAAAGTCAAGTCGAGCACTGCCGCTTTTGCGTTTGTTTTGGGGCTTTTGAAGATTGGTTTCTTTTTCTGCTCTTGCTTTGGGGTTCGACGTCCACCAGCCACTCCTTTGGCAACAAGCGGAGGACCACCATCTCACCCTCGTACTTTTCCCCAATCTTCTCATACAAAGCCTCAGAGCAATGTATGGACACAAACAGTGTTGGTAAGCTTGAAATTTGATTATACTTGCTACCGTTGAACACAATCCTTAAACAGCATCAATAGCCCAGGCTCGCCCTAGATGTGCAGTCAAGCAACAACAGCATCTTGCACAGATCCAGGACAACCCGGTAAGAACCAATGCACACCCTTGCATTGCAAAGCGTCCCCAATGGTCCTCCAAGTGCTCTTTTCCTCAACCTCGCAAACCAGACGCTCCCGGGTATACCAGTGGAACTGAATCGTAGAACCAGGGTAGAGTCGAGACATTCCTGGGTTTGAGCTAGGCCTGGCTTCATAGATCTTTTGCCGATCCCAAATTTGACACCCAAACTCACGCTTGAGCGGAATTGTAATCACTTGCGACATCCCGAATCAAAACCCCTTGAAGCAACCCACTTTTTGCTTTTCTTTGCACGTGGTTTGCTTCAATAATGTGACTTCCTTGTTTCTGTTAGGAAAGCTGTTCTGCAACTGCTTGTGGTGTAGCATGAACATGTAGTGTGAAAGTCTTCATGATCAAGCAATGTTCTTGAGCCCCACTGCTTCAGCTGATGCAGACAGTGGCATTTATCAATCAATCCATCAATCAATCAATCAATCAATCAATCCATGAAATCCATCAATGAAATTTACTGCACCAAGGATCCAGCTGCTGGATGTTGTCCACCAGTTCTTCCAGTTGGGCGTTTGGAGATGGCTCCTGCATCACCCATGGTTGCTCAGAAGGAATTGGTCCAGCCTGTTCATCTGATCCAAAATTCCAAACATGTTGTTACTTCCACCCAAGACTGGTTCATTTGATGTGAGCTGGATGGCACATTGTGCTTGACCATGTGCTACAGCTTCAGCTTGTTTAACTAACGTTCCTTTACACAATGTAAAACATGCCGTGTTGTGCGAGACCTAACATCTAAGCAAACTACTGCTCTGAGGCTCCATCAGAAGCAAGTTCCCTATTCGACGATGAGGGTCACCCAGTCCAACCTTCGATTCCAGCACCAACTATCCTGCCTGAGGACTGGAAGCACCCATGATTTTCTTTGAATTAAACATGTTCATGTTTGTTTTTTCAGTAAGCATGTTCAGTCAACATCATTCCAAAGCGAGCAAATCAAAGCATCACACATTTCTTACACTTCAACACTTGGAAGGCCAAGTGTTGAGTCTTTACACTTCAACACTTGGAAGGCCAAGTGTTGAGTCTTTACACTTCAACACTTGGAAGGCCAAGTGTTGAATTTTTACAGTGTTGTTGAACTATGATAGCTTTAAAGAATCACGTCCTTGGGCTACCAGGAGAACGAAGAGGTTGCAGAGGCTTCATCCGTGGCAGCTGCTTCATCTGTGGCAGAGGCTTCATCTGCGGCTGCACCAAAAGAGGCACAACATCAACAATCAGGACAGCATAAATGAATCAATGTTTGGCGCAAAGAATTTGGAATGTGGCCTAGACACATCTGATGAACAGGTCTGGAAACCCGACTCCATCTACTACCAGGTCATCACCGAGATTGGCAGATCTTGGGACTACCCGCGGCGTGGCTTATTTGGGAGCGTTGCGTTGGTGAACGTTTCAGTGCCAAACTGTAAATCACAAGATCCAAACCGTTGTTTACTAAGGGTATGGGTGCCACTACTGTCCAGCTCCACTGACGGTGTCTACATCTCTCAATACTTTCCCTACAAGCAGCTTTGTAGACAGAGAAGAACACTTGTGGTGTGTGCGGAAACTGGGAAGCAACTTGGTGATGTGAAGAACAAACAGCACAGAAAATAGCAGTTCCAGCGTTGAACATTCAAGTTTCCCATGAGTGTCAGAAAAAATATCACAACATAATGTCAAGATGGTTCTATGCTCCTGTTGTGTACCAGTTGCTGGTCAGGTATGCCTACCGTCGAGAAGAAGAACAAGAGGGTGTCGGCAGTCATGTCAAGCTTGTGATCTTCAACCCAGTCTACATGGGCCGGTTGGAGCAACGGACCCTTGGCACTCACCATCCCTGGACACATTGGACATGGATACAAGCAAACCTGATCAGTTGCAAGTTAAATCGTGTGTATAATTTCTTGCTGCGCCATCTAAGGACAGAGAGACTGCTCAAGGAGGTCTTCAACTACTTTGGCGAGGGGGATGTGGTGATCCAGAGTGGGGTTGGCTACAGCCACGCCGCGATGGTGGCTTCAATGTTGGTGATGGCTAGCAGGGAAACTACTTGGACGGACGCAGACTCTTTACTGCAAGTACTGAACCTATGCCTTGTTCTAATACTTTTGAAATCTTTTGAAACTTGGAACGCCAAGTTTCAAGCACCAAGTCTGGAGCACACAGTAATTCGTACAAGTTATTGTGACTGGGCTTCCCAAGTCTTGAACATAGGTTTTCTTCCTTGTCCTTCCTTGGGTCGGCAAGGCTTTCTATTGTGCATCAACACGTTATTTTCCACTGCTTGCAACAACAAGACAATACTCAATACTTGGCTTTCAAACTTGGCTCTCCAAGTTTTCAACTCAATTTGGTTTTCTACTTGTACTTGACCTGAATCAAAAGGAGTTTCATAATGTTAAGGCTTGGCCTCCCACATCTTCAACTCAAAAGTTGAATTGGAACACATGTTAATTGTTCAACACTGGTATGGCCTGTACAGTTATCAAAGACATGTCTGCCACTAAGAAACGGGTGGTGGATCATTACCGGAGCAACGTCGAGTGGGAGCCTGATGCTCAATCAGAGCCACTTGGATGTATTTTGTTGATCTTGAAAGGTGCATGTCAAAGGTTTGCTTTGATACACTGTAGCAGCAAATCATGGGCCCAGCGCAACTTCACCTGCACCACTCACCAGGTTTGGGTTTCGTGTTCATCAAATGAAAGAGCAGCTTCGTGGTATTTACAAAGGTTGTTTGTTAGAGCGGCAAAGAAGACAAAGTGCTTTGGCGCTGTGAAGTGAATGTTAGAGCGGCAAAGAAGACAAAGTGCTTCGGTGCCACGGTGCTGTGAAGTGAAAAATCTTCCTGCTGTGTTTCTTTGCTGCTGCCATTCTGTCAGCATGGAGCATGAAAGACTTCTGGTTAATTAGTGAGTGTCAAGATCTAGTCTAGTCTATGACCAAGCTTTGGATTATGTGCAGGACTCATTCTTTGAGGTCGCCAGCCTGGTCCAGGCGCAGTGGGTTGAGCCTTCTGCACTTCTGCCTTGGCTTTCCAAGTTTTGATCATCCAAGAGTTGTCCAGTTGTTGTGACTTGGCCTTCCAAGCCACAATTGAAAAATGGTTGGTTTAATGATGCGGTTGGTCTTCTAAGCTTGGGTTTCGAAGCTCCTTCTTCAACGCTTGGCATTCCAAGCATTACTGTTTTCTAGTAATTCTAGTATCATTAAAACTTGGCTTTCCAAGTTTTAATTGCTCAACATGCACCTGGACCTTGCAAGCCTTGACTGCGCCGTTAAAACTTGGCAGTCCAAGTTTTGATTGCTCAACGACATGTTGTCCTATTGTTGTAACTTGGTAACTGGTGATTAGTCAACTCTCAAAACATCACAAGACTATTTGTTATTAGTTTGTCTGGAAAATATGTTTTGCTGTCTGGAAATTGAATGGTTGTCTGGAAAACTTAGGAAAAACAGACAGCAAATACAGTTAGGAAACATTCAACAGCAACAAGGCATGCAAAGCAGCACGTTCCTTTTTTGACCCAATGACAACATCTGCTCAATCAAGCAACCTTTGGCTGCATCCACGATGGCTTCGGGGCCTTCACCTCCACGTTTGGTTTCGGTGGTGCTTTGCGCTTCTCCGATGCATTCGTGCTGCAGGCTGGTAGCAACCATGATGGTCCCGCAGCAGATTTCTCCACAGTGGCCTTCTCCTGGGTTTTCTTGGTCCGGTGCTTTTTTGGCATCATGTTTTTCTGCTTTTTTGCATTGGCTTTCTTTTTCATGACAGTACCTTTCTTTTTCATGACAGTACCTTTCTTTTTCATGCTGGTGGCTTTTTTTTTCATGACCTTCTTCTGGACTCTCTTCGCTTCTTTTGCTGGGTCGAATTTCTGCCATGCTGCCACAAACGCAGTACCCATAGCTGGTGGGTATTGGCCACTGATTGCCAACCTCTTCTTGATGCCTGTGCATCTCTTCTTGCCATGTCTCCACTCGATTTTTGAAGTTTTCAAATGGTCTCCACTGCATGGGCATTTCCTGAAGAGCTTTTGGACCCATGATCCCTTTGCCACAATGCGGTACTTCTTCCAGATGCGTGGGGGCTTTGTCCTGTCAAAACCACATCTGAACGTTGTAACGGAAGTCAGGCCAAGCTTCTCAATCACTGCAACCATTGGTGGCCAATGCCACACATAGCTCTTGACTGGATTCTCCATACCGGGTAGTACTTTTCTGGCAGCAGCAGCTTGCATCAAGATCACCACCCCGGTCATCATGTTGTTGCTTTGCTGCACACTGGAGTTTGCCTCATCACCCCAGTAGTTGTTGCTTTTTGTTCTCTTCGTGTTCGATTTGTTCAGGAACATCCATGGCCCACACCAGGGTGCAAGGAAATATACACCTCCCTCTTCCACCTGCATCAAGATCTTGATAGCATTGATAAAGCCTTCTTCGGACAAGAAGTCTTCCGCATCAGCAGAAATTGCTCCTGGTCTTTTGTTGTCATACTCAACCGCCTCCAATTTTTTCTTCTTGGCTGCTTTGTAGATACTTCCAACTCCCGAGAAGATCTCTGCCACCTTGATGTTGCGTGGGAGGCTAGTGAAAGCAAGGTTGGCTAAGATGCTTTCCACTGTGAAGCCATGGAAGCTGAGAGACTCTAAGTTCTTTGCCATCATTACCGCCTTGAGCCATGTACAAGCCTCACCAAGTAATCAATGAGAATATGTTGCCAAAATGCTTGTCTCAAACCGTTGGAAGACAACTGATTCTGATTCAGACTTGATGCAATGGTGCTGTGCAACATTCAAATGTCTTTTCATCACCAAACGCAGCAGCATCCTTTTTACTGGAATTTGACAAGCATGCGCCAAGTAATGTCTGGCAAATGCGGGAAAAACGGCCTGTCATGGATCTGGATTGGTGGTCTTTGACCAGCTGCTTCTGCAGCCATGGTTTCCAAATAGTTGTCTTGAGAAGGCTCAGGCCGCCTACCATTAGCAAAAATACGTAGCTCTTGGGAAGCTCGGTAAAGACCTTTTCGCCAGTCCTTGGTGAGCCCTTCCAAGCAATCTGCCAGTTCCAGCAAGTGAGCCCTCCGCTTGTCACCAAGGGGTTGTAAACTCGAGCCAGCAGGGACCATGGGCAAATCCTGAAAGCTTTTGTCATGAATCATCAAAACCGGAGGCTCTGCTGCTTCAGAACTCATTCGGGACTTGTAGATGCAAAACTCATCAAAGTCACTCACTTCGAAAAGATCTTCATGGCGACGTCGTCGGCCTCCAATTGCAGCAGCAATTTCATCTTCCACACTCTTTTTCTCAGCAGGTGTGAGATCCATGCGAAGCTTGAATGTGAAGGAGTGAGGACTTGAAATCCCTGCCCTTGATTGGAAACAGTTGTGCGGGATGCTTCGTAAAGTTGAAAGCCATGTCTGGTAGTCTCGGATGTGTGACACAATCACTGCATAGCAGCTGTAGCCTTTCGCTTCAAGAAGTGAAGTCATCCCAGCCTTTATTCCATCCACCATATCCTGGGGGCACAGAATGGAAGCTCTTCGCACCACACGTGCTAGGAGCAGGCTGAAAACAAAATCCACGTCCTCGTGCCTCGTGGGCAAAGGGCATGATAAATAGACACCCATCATTGTCATTTTGAAAAAAAACAAGACACATTATGCTGGGTGTCTATGATAAAGAAACATTATGCTGATCTTGATCAAGCTGCGTGTGACCTTTGGTCAAGAACAGCAGATTGCAGGTTTGGAAACCAAAACGCCGCAGGACGACACCCAAGAACAAGCATGTCCATTGGTTTTTGAGTGCAGCTACGGTGTTGTCTGACTGCAAGCAAAAATGCTTGCACATGGGAAGGCCACGTTCTTCCCTCATTTTTTTGACTCTGCTTAATGTTCTAACCAAGCATTCTAAGCAGTATGCTGCACCGTGGTTCCTGGATTCCTCGTCTGAGATGTAGAAGTCACATGTGTATCCATGGGCCATAGCCAAATGAACCTCACACTTTGGTCGCAAATATTTTTCGATCTTCTTTGGATTCCTGTTGAAGGGAAAACGAGGCCATGTCCATTTTGACTTGTCCATTGCGTCAAAAATGACACAAAGGACCTCTGAAGAGGCCAACCTCGATGCAAATCTCAGATGGTAATATACCAACCTGTCTCGATACTGCATCTTGAGATGCGCTGCCCACTCTTGGGCTTTGATTTTTTGTCCTGCGGTGAACCCTTTCCTTCATGGATGTAATGCGAGAACTCCCAACAGATGTCACATTGAGCATGTTGCATTTTGCCTCTCAATCCAATAATATGGCACCAGCCTGCAGGAACACACACATTTTTCCGGTATTTGTGAAGGTGTTTGCATCAAATAGCCCCTGGTCTATGTTTTTTTTTAAAACCCCTAATGACCTGTTCAACAAAACAAAAACATAAAAGAAAAACATTCAAAACATTAAAAGAGGGACAGCTGCACCATCTTCGCCAAAAGGTAGACCAGGATGCTGGCTTGTCAGATGAACGCGATCCAATCCATGCCAAATATAACCAGAAAAGGTCTATGACACGCTGATGCTGTACATACCGGATTGGTAGGGACGAAAAGTCTGTAGAGGCAGCCCGGATGTTTTGAACTGCAGACTTCTCAGGATCATTGCCGATCAATGGCAAGTAATCCACTTGGTCCGGTGTCTCCACATCCTCCATGCTATCCATCGCCTGATCAACATTGTTCAAATGGTAGTTGCAAACCTCTGGCAAAAACTCTGCGGTGGAATGATACAAGTCCAGAAAGAAAGCATCCACACCCATAGAAGAGTCTGTGGGGTTTCTGCGGTTGAACTGCCTCTTGTCTGGTACCCCATGGATCTTCTTGTAATGAGATCGTTGTGAAGTGTGTAGCAGCTCACACATGCGGGAAACACAGACCCGTTTTCCACAAAGGCTCCAATGGACACGGGTATGAGCATTGGAGTCAGCATATGCTGTCGACATCAAAACACTCTTCATGTTTGTGGTCATAGTCTCCCAGACCGCAAAGAATGTGTTGAAGTCGTTCAGCCACCCAACATCCAATTTTTCGCATGTGCTGCATCCAAGTTTCCCTTTGCCATGTTTACATGGCTGTATGATCTCTTTAGGTAGCTTGGAACCCTTGAGTTTGCTCAAATCCAAGTTTAAAGCAGTCTCACCACAGGCAAGGAGTGCCATTCCAACTGTAATATCGATCTCCGGTGTTTTGTATTTTGGCTGTTCAATCGTGAGCCTTTCACTGTTGCTTCCAGGGTCTGGCCTCATCCATTTTGGCACATGTGTGTGTTGTGCATCGTCACAGCTCCGTTTTGTTGATGTCATGGCCGCAGTATGTGAACCATGTCCAGCAGCTGCTTGCTCAGGAATATCAACGCTGCATCGACTTTCACATGAAGGGTTCAGCCATGAAGGGGAACTGGCAACAGGAACACGGCACCAACTTGGCAGTTGAGCCGACATGTCTGCACATGTAAACATCAGAATATACACAGCAACCAACCACAGAATACATAAAACAATGATGCTTGTTTATCCTGACACAAGGGTGACTCAGAGAAAGCGCAACCAAACCTGCAATTGTTTTGCTTCCACTCGCTCGACATCCGCAGTGCCAAAGCAAACACAACCCCAAAGTGCTGCCACATGGCATGGTAAGATGTCAGACAATGATTAAAGTCTGAAGACAAGACTATCAAAAGTGCTGCTGCTCAGCATAGAAGTGATCCGTTGGATACATCTACTTGGTTGCTGCTGAGGTCTGGCCAAGCTGCTGCTTGATGGATGTTGACCAAGCTTCACTGGCCGCTCTGAGCTCTAACTTCCCCATCCGCTGGCTTGGCTTGTCCGCACCTTTCATCTTGGGAAATTTTGACTTCAAGTGGTCGCGGACATGCTTCCAGTAGGCGAACTGGTTGGCACTTTTACCGATCTGCACTTCCTTGCCGGGGTATTTCAGCATCAGCTGGTGCCTGGTTTGTCCATACAATTCCTTCTTGAGGGCGAAAATCTCAGCTGCATCCGGATCTGATGGGGGCCGGTTCCCGGCAAATGTTCCTGCTTCACCTTTGGCTTTTCTCTTTTTTGTGGCCGGCTCCTGTGGGTCATCCTGCATTTCCATGGGTTGCTTTGCCGGTTGGATCTTCTCCTTGGTGGTGGGTTCCTCGGTGGGTGAAATCACCTTTGCACCGCTGGCTTCCGGGCGAGCATTCTTGGGCTCCTTGGCTTCAGTCTTGCTGGTTGCATGAGTCTTAGGCGCATCTGCACCGCTGGCTTCAGGGCGAGCATTCTTGGGCTCCTTGGCTTCAGTCTTGCTGGTTGCATGAGTCTTAGGCGCATCAATTTGCACCCCAGTCTTGCGCAGCAAGGTATTTGCCTTTGTGAGCTCCAAGGCAGCTCTGGATGCAGAAGCCATCTTTGCCACCTCAATCTCCTCCGCGGCTTGGGCTTTCTGCATCTCATAGAACGCAGATGATGCATGCTGATCCACAGCCTTGCGCTCCTTGCTTGACAGCTTGGCCACAGGGGCAGCTTGGGAGGCCACTGGACGACACCAATCTTTCCAAGCTGATGATGCCATGACCGACTTCATAGGATCATTTGTTGGACCCTTGGGAGCTGTGATCACCACAGTGGACACAGCTGAAGAAGCAAGCCCCGAAGCAGCAGGTGCTGCGTCGAACCAATCATCACCAGAGTCTGGCAGCATGTTGCTATCATCTCCACCAAGAAAGAGAGAAGCCATAGGAGCTAAGAAGAGGAATTTGTCTTCTGTGTGTGATCACTAAGTAGCTGAACTCAAATGGCTGCAGGAAACATGCACCACCTACAAGACAATTAAATGTCAGTTGCTCATGGTCATGGCGACAGCAAATCACTGCATGATTGGGAGTACGTATTGTCATGAACAAGCTACAACACTTGGAAAGCCAAGTGTTTGATGCTCATAGGTTTCATGCTCATAGACTCAAAGCCCTTTCAACAGCAAGCCTTGCCCATGCACTGCATACATTTTTTCACGACCACAAACGCGAAGCAGATCGTCGTCTGTAGTTAGCCTTCTAGCAAGGGCTGCAGCACATGTCCGACATGGACAAAGACACTTGTCAGCGCTGCACCGCATGCTGTCTGGTTTCACTTTGTGTGGAGCGCTACCACTGTGTTGGCCTCAATCAAGATGTCTTCAGCCGGCAGGACAGCTGGTTTCTCAGGGTTCATCTGAAATCCTTGCTGTCCTTCAGTGAGGACCCAACGTTGCATCATCTTGAGCTGGTCACCTGGTAGTTTCAGAAGGCTTCCACAATCTTCCCATGTTGGAGGTTTTGTTGATGCAACTTTGCGTGGAGTAGCCTGCGGAAGAAACACAATGGGCTGCTTGTCTTCAATCACGAATTTCCTCCTAGTGCAATCACCTGCTGCATCTTTCTCGACAGCTGGCTTCACCTTCATACACGCAATTTCAAGCTGCACAACATCTGAGCCATCCTTCTCAACCTGTGTCAACCACTGTCGCAAAGGCATCATTGCCCCACTCTGCTCATTGGCGTCAGATTTGCGGAACATGGCTTCAGTCTCATCCGTGTCAAAGCCAACAATGAATGAGTCAGGTTTGTCATTCAAGACCTGTTCTGCCTCCTGGTTGATCTTGAAGGTCCCATAGACCAAGCCAAGGGGAGGTCCTGAAGAACTCACAACGCTGTCCTTCTCACCTGCACCGAACCATGCCTGTCCATCACTGGACACAACAAAGGAGCCACCACTTTCATGTGGAACAATGACCACCTTGTGCTTCTTGCTCAAGGATTCAATGGTTTCCTCAATGGGATCTAATTTGCGCTTCACACCTCCTTGACGACCATGGCCACCACCAGCAACAGGACCACTCATGTCCTCTGCTCCCTCCCATGCCTTCCCAGATTGGTTGAACATCTGGTTGTGGTTCTTCACAATCTGTGACCATTCTTTCAAAGCATCTTCATCTGTCAACTTTTCGTCCATCAGATTCAAGTAGCTTGCTCGGAGAGGCAATGTCTCACTGGCACTTGGGAATGTGAGCTGGAAATCTTTGTCTGACAGTGTGGGCATTGTTCGGGACTCTTGGAAGCCTTTCGTTGCACTCCACGATGGAACAGTCAGCACTCCTTCTTCGCACAACTTTTGAATCCGACGCTTGATGGCCAGAGTCAACCACTGGGAGATCTTCATGTTGTCAAGGCGCTGTTCTTTCACTGCATCACCTTTCTGCCTGGAATCATCTCGGCTATTGGATTCTGCCCAAACAGTGCCGACATACATCCAATGTGGAGACACAGCTGCCATCCTCATAACCCCTTCAGCGCATGAGTGGTCGTAGCCAAAGACGTCGATCATGGCCTCAACCCATCAACCCAATATGCTTTTAATATATTATTGTGTGTGTGGTGAACCAAAATGTTTTCGGAAAACTAAATGAATTCCAACCAGGTCACAGCCAACGATGATCTGTCAATTTGCCCTGGCAGTCCAGCAAAAAGACCATCCATGATTGCCATTGGAATGTTGCATCCAGATAGCCATTGCTTTCTCCTGGCAGGCTTGCTCAGGTCTGCTTCCATTCCCTTGGCTGTGGAAAAATTTCTGCGGGGATCCACGTAGTTCTTGTGTGCATTCATGGGGATAGGCTTCGTGCTCGAAACACATGGAAGCACTTGACGCTTCCACAATGCACTGTGTGCAAAGATGCTCATCAGCTCATTGTCTTTAACTTGATCACTCAAGCAAAGATACCATTTGTGCACGGCCGGGCGTTGGCTCTGTCCAGGCATTGAAGCTTGGTCAAACATCTGGGTCACTTCCTTGCATAGGAATCTCTGGTCAGGATGGCGAAGGACTTCTAAGATCCTTGTGCCAATGTCTTGCGCGTCCATGATGTTGTATTCATTTCCCCATGAGCCCGAAGTGGGGCAGGACACGATCATGCAACAATGCTGGGGGTCGGATGCGATCAGTCCTGCTAACTGCTTGGCAGCCAATGTGACTCCATTCAGGGCATCGTATCCAAGGCCTTGGGTGTTCAAATAGTAGATCTTGAATGCCGGGGATCCACTCATAGCTTCCTGATTTTGGTACTTGTTGACAGCCGATTCCACGAAGGTACTCACATGGCTGATTTCCATCAGGTCTCTCAATGGGAAGCGGCATTCTTGAAAGTACGTAACAGCTTTCCGTTGCTTCTGTCGCTCCTTGTCCATCACTTCAGCCTGCATGGCCAATCCTGCCTGCTTGAAGTCTTTCAGGGACTCATGGTACTGCATGAACTTTTGTTGTTCTTTCTGCAACTTTGCAAGAGCTTGCTTGATCTCTGCCTGTTGCAATTCTTTGCTGGCCTGATTCTCATCCACAGTGACTTCCATCTTGGATTTGATTCCAAACTCACCCAAGAATCTGAACGATGTTGGCACCGAGTCTGCTGTTCCAAGGCGGAGCTTTTCCATCAGCTCAACGTCGAGGTATCCTGTGCAAAATTTGGATTCCAGCTGCTGGCATTGCTCTGTGGTGAGCAGTTGCTGCCATGCAGGAAGGAAATGCCCGAAAATTGAAGCCAATCCCATTGCAGTTTCTTCATCTCGTGGATCTCTCAAATGGGTGCTGCCGGTATTGAGGTTCACTCGTTTGCGAAGGCGCTGAGCGTCTGCAATTTTGTGAGTGAAGTACCTGATCTTGCGGGCCACATAGTAATGCCGCTTGCTGTTGTTGATTGCCAAAATTGCTTTCCAAAGATCAGAGTCAACACGAGGCTTCACTCCTTGAAAGACATACTGGGAGCCAAGAACTTTGTATGGGATGCCGGATTTTTTGACCTCGAAATTGGACCAATGGTATTTGATCAAGGATTGGGTCTCTGGCAGCAATGATGGAAATAGCTGCACAATGCCCTGCTCCAACTCGGTCAATCTCTTGGACTCCAAACCAGAAGCTGCGTTGAATTCTGCCATCAAATCTTTGCAGCCTTCCTCCCATGTCTTTCCCATCTCTCCAACTGTCTGTTGCAGAATAGTGGCAACCTGCACACAGTCAGGTCGGGGGCGAGCAGCCTCTGACATCTTTTCTGCTAGGCAGGTGAAGCGGGCATCTTTTGCAGACTGATGATGTTTGTAGACACAGCGGAAGCTGAACAATGCTCGAATCAGTGGAGATATCAAGATTAGTTCTTGATCGCTGAGACCTACTCGCACACAGCTGTACAATACCAGTTTCATTGCGAGTGACTTGGTGTATCCGTTGGCAATGGCCAAGCCAAAGCTTCTGATGGGCTGTCCCGGTTGCTCTTTGTCCAGCCACAGCCCGATGGGATTGGTGGTTGAATCAAACGGCCGCTCGAGAAAATCATGAAACACCCGCAGGACAAAAACCATTTTGGCCGCTCCCTTCAAGGAATCATTGGGAGACCAAGAAAGCTGCCATGGTTGGAAGTAAGCTGACTCTGTTGTACCCGTTAAATCTGGAGCAGGAAT
>VSDK01019420.1:0-31875 GCA_009767595.1 Symbiodinium kawagutii | reverse complement strand
CGAAGACAAATGCTGGGATCAAGCGTTCCAAACGGTGCATCAGATCTTGGAACATGGTCTGCAGAACTCCCGGGTTAGTGCCAAACATTTGCTGCAAGTGATCACCTTGGTGACCACACAATTTGATTTGCTTGCATCAGACTAGTACCACGTATTAAGCATGATTTATATCAAACAATACAACAGCAAAGCATTGAGGCTCAGACAAAAGTCAGGACAGTCGCCCAGCTCTGGGTTCCCTGATCCAGAGAACTGGTCAGCGACAAACCCTGTCAACTTTGCCACAACATCCTTCTGATCTCGGGTGGGCTTCCACATTGCCGAGAGGCCGTCGTGTGGCCCAGATACGGTCTACCTCTTTGTTTGTTGGATCCAAAAACCTTCAGGAAGTGACACATTGACAGGACATGTCAAAATGGGTCAGTTCCCAGATGTTACTGCCAAATGTTGAGGGGTAAGAATCTACCCTTAAGAAATGGCACTAGCCAGGCCTGTTAGTGCCATTTCTCAATGTTGTCTACATAAGAGCTGCCATTTCTCAAGGGTTAAACACATGGGCTTTACAAATGGCAGGTCTTACTAAGGGAAGACATGGAAATGGCACTAACAGGCCTGGCTAGTGCCATTTCTAAAGGGTCAACACACAAGGGTCATGAAATGGCACTAACATTCCAAGACTCATTAGCTTTAAAAGAAACCTACTTAGTGCCTACTAGTCTACAATTGTACTAAACAAATTGATGTTCTAAAAAATTCAAATTTACCACTATATAAATTTAAAAAATGTCAAACAAAAAAATAGAAACTCATAATGATAATGAGGTTGGGAAATGGCACTAACAGAGTCTGTTAGTGCCATTTCTAATCCCATTATCATTATGAGTTTCTATTTTCTCTGGGCGCACCAAAAAAATAAACAATGGTCTTCAGTAGGAATTTGGTGAATTAGAAACTCATAATGATAATGAGGTTGGGAAATGGCACTAACAGAGTCTGTTAGTGCCATTTCTAATCCCATTGTCATTATGAGTTTCTATTTTTTCTGGGCGTACCAAAAAAAAAACAATGGTCTTCAGTAGGAATTTGGTAAATTAGAAACTCATAATGATAATGAGGTTGGGAAATGGCACTAATCTAGTCGTAGGGTTATGTCTCTCATTTCTAAATTATCATGGTCTTTGATATACTTTTGATTTGGAAAATCACAATTTCACATTGTTCATAGAATGAAACAATGACTGACTCTTATACTAGCAAACTGTATGGTTATCAATTTCATTTTCATCATTACTACTCTGAACATTCATGCACCTAAAAGATAATCTTCTCTGACCGAAATTGGAAACAAAATGCACTTTGATGGTAAGCAACTTGACAATGACTTTGACAATGCTTCATCCATTCCTTGGTAGTTTCTCAAATGGATGGCACTTTGGAACCAGAAGCCCAATCTCACCATGATCACAAACCCAAAATGCCATTGACTGCCCAGTCCGCTAAGTCGCAAGCCCAGTTTAAATACAATTCAGTTTCAATACAATAACTAGTTATTATCTGTCATGAAATCTATTCTAACATGATATCTCTTTACAACATTTTTTTGGCAAAACAAGAATAAAGAACACAAAAAGTGTAGTGAAATGTAGAAACATTTTCTGATTTGGTTTGTTCTATGTCTTGTGCATCATGTTGCAGCTGATGCCAAAGGACCTGTGATACAGTTAGATGACTTCCTCCACAATGAAGGTTTAGGGTTTTTCCTCTCTGAAAAACAAAAAATGGATCAATTTGGTGTCTGTAGCAGGTGTCTGTACCATGCATGAGTTTCAAGAGTCAAGAACTCCTGGCTATGAGCAATGTGTGGTTTGGAAGGTGTGGTGAGTCATTATTTCTCTTCACATATGTGTTCGCACATTGATGCTATTTTTGTTGTTTCAAATGTTTTCTTTTTTCGACCTTGCTAGAATTGGTTCCTTAAGTATCATAGGGCACCACATATCAAACACTGGGAAAGCCAAGTGTTGTTAAGCTACAACACTTGGAAAGCCAAGTGTTGTTAAGCTACAACACTTGGAAAGCCAAGTGTTGTAAAGCTACAACACTTGGAAAGCGAAGTGTTGTTAAGCTACAACACTTGGAAAGCCAAGTGTTGCTAAGCTACAACACTTGGAAAGCCAAGTGTTGTTAAATTGTAAGTTTAGACTCTTATAAATGTGCACGCATATAGCAATTGAATTCTAGCAATCAGTTTTTTTCCGATGTCGGTACACTTAAGATACGTTATGTGTTCGCTGCGTCAACACACCCAAACAAAGTAAGATAGCCGAACCAATGTCAAGATTAGCCAGTGCACCAAAGTTGCACAGCTCAGCTGACTAAGTTGAGGTGCGCAAGCTTAGGCATAACAAACTGTACCATGTTTTGGAGAGGCTATCTCAAAGTATTCTTGTCATGCCATTGTTTGCTTGCAATTTGTTTTGCCTGTCTATGCAAGGTTGATGGTGGCTAGCAAATCAATTTTGTGGAGACCAAGCAAAATAATCTCATTAGGAATGATAGAAGGCTGCGTTCAAATGGATACAAGAGGACTGTCAGAGGCTGATCTCTTTGACGAACACATTAAACAGTTGACATGCTGATCTTAGTTGCTCAATGTTTCTTTTCTGATGGCTACCCTCAAGCAGCAAGATCAGCAAACTTGTCCTTTTTTCAGCGACCCAGTCTGCGTACACATCACGCAGTGAATTAATGCTGTTGTCTGCAGCAAATAAAAGACTTAAGAGGTAGCCCAACAGGGATCACACACACACTTTTGGTTTCACTAAGTTCAACCCAAAGCGGACCTTTCCTCGAAGATTACATTTTTTCGAATCTTTCAGTTGATCCTTTCTGACCTTTCTTCGAAGAACATGACTTTCAAGCTTTAATCCATTTGCAGAGAACTCTGCATGCAATACTTCAGGGAATGTGAGAACACGTGCCATCAGGAGAGCAGTCCTTGCATTTTCCCTCAGGATGTAGTAGCGATCATTTGGGCCTATGGAAATGGTAGAGATGAAGTGTCCAGAGAGAAGATGCACATCCGCAGATTCACCATGGAATAAAATCTGAATGATCGCCTTGCCCAAACCCTTCACCAGAACTGGTGGCCTTGCGAGAGGCAATGTGTGTTCAGAAAAAAAATGATGGATTTGCAAAACATCACATAGTTGATGCCATTGGTCTATAAATAAAAGATCTTATGGGACATTCTCTGCCTACCCCTGACCAGCCTCTTGTCACAAGTGAGCATCCAATAGCATTCCCCAAAGTGGTACCAGCCATACTTGACAGTGACAGTCTGCAAGGTATTGTCCTTATACCGATAGCGCAGTGTCTTACCCACGATGGACTGGACATCACGAAGGCCTTTCTTTGGCCAACGGTCGAAGTTCCCCTCCCACATTTCCTGCAAGTTGCAAAACAGACAGGATCAGGAGTCATATCAATCCGTGAGATGTGCAGCAAATGACATCCTCTGTTTCCTTTAGTTATTTGGAAACATGTTTTGATCACCCCATGTGTGTGGCACAGGGAATGAAACATGGCATGACAAATCCTCGCGCCTGCCACCCTTCTTTCTTGTCCCAAAGTGAAGCATATCGGATCGGCGCTGGAGTCATGATGTCGGAGTATCCTGTTGGAGGTACCTCCTTACATTGCAGCAATCTGCTCTGTGTGCTCTGCCGCTCCATGGCATGCACAGTCAGCAATGTGCTTGATATTCAATAGTTTTAATGCATGCCAATGCTTGATCTTCACAACTGTTATGATAGCATGAAGTGAAGTAAGTAATGATTGCTGTTTCGGTGTCTCAATGCTGCCAGGCCAAGAAACTCTAGCTATACTGTTCCACATCAAAAATGTTGGATGTAAATCATGGTGTTTCCATTCATTATTTTCATTGTCCTTGGAACTGCAATCAAAGCAACGTTCGCCATCTCAAAGCCCGGCCTACCTTGAAAACAACACGCATCAATTTAGCAATGCACAGTTGGTCTGTGGACTGGCTTAGGAAGCCATGCGAACCCCAAGGCCACTGCTGATACAGTGTATTGAGCAGTATTCCGCCTACTCCTAGTTTTCTCCAGGGCTCACAGCAAAAGGCAGTAGAGCGAAAAACCAAAGGAAGTGCCCATCCAAGAAGCCCCAGAATAAGCAGCAACCCAAAGAGAGTTCCAAGCAAATAGTTTCCCCAAGGTAGGGTTTAGAATGGAAAGCACATTCAGGAGAATGAACAACATGAAGAAGTGGACTAAAAATCTCGAGTTTTGGCCAGTTGCGGCATGCTTGGTATGAGAATACAATTTGTATATACATATGCTTGGAACAATTGCAGCGCGCAATACCAACCAAGTTTATACCAACTCAGTTCATCAAGAACCATGGTGTGGAAATGGAAAGGGTCTCCTGACTGATGGCTGCATCCATTTTTTTTGGATGATGATTCGATGGAGGAATATGTTTAAATAAAGGCTAGAAGAATATGATTCAATGTAATCCAGTTTTGTAGCAAGTTTTTTTCAATGCAGTTTTTAGATTACCTTGGCAGCTGTCAGCAGTGGGGATTGTGTCTGTTTACAAAATTTGAAAAATGACACAACAAGCAAGGTTAACAGAAAAGGTTATGCCTTGAAATAGGGTGGAAGGCCTCCAGCAACATTTGGATGGGTCCCAAAGTCTTGAACAAAGGATGATTTCTGCAGCAAAGCAGTGGTTCAAAGAGACAGGGGCACTGGGAGATATCATGACACAATGATGCAGTAGTCATATGTACGAAATGTTAAGTAAGTATTTTCTATTGTCTATTATACATCCCAAAGAACATGTGCCATGAATGGAATGTAAAATTCCATAGCTAGGGATAGAAACACAATTTTAATTTAGTGTAGTCTGAAACAAACCCTGGACGGATACATCACAGTGTCTCATGAAGCTTGCTTGTTGATCCTTCGGGTGAACTTTCCCGGAACAAATCTTGCTATGTTACATTCAATTTCTACTAAAACTTGCCCAGTTTGGGACTGTGACAACTGGACCACAGGGAACGCTCCACAGTGAAGGCTTTGCTGAGGTTTGGGGTTTGGTGTTCCAAGTTTTTCGATACTCAGGCAATGAACTAAAAATTGGATTTTCATTCCATGTCTGATGATCGAAGACCCAAGATCCAGAATGCCAGGGCAAACAAAAATGAAGCACTGGTGGTCATTCAAAATTATACTACCAACCCGTGTTTTCCATAGTCTGTACACCTCCAAACATAAGCTGGCATGAAAATCTGGAGTAAACAGCGCAGACCAAGTTTTTTCCAACATGCTTGGGAAAAACAAGGAACAGCACTATGTATGTATGTATGTATGTATGTATGTATGTATGTATGTATGTATGTATGTATCTATCTATCTATCTATCTATCTATCTATCTATGTATCTATCTATCTATGTATCTATGTATCTATGTATCTATGTATCTATGTATCTATGTATCTATGTATGTATGTATGTATGTATGTATGTATGTATGTATGTATGTATGTATGTATGTATGTTTGTATGTTTGTATGTATGTATGTATGTATGTATGTATGTATGTATGTATGTATGTATGTATGTATTTATGTATGTATCTATGTATGTATGTTTGTATGTATGTATGTATGTATGTATGTATGTATCTATATATCTATGTGTACATGCATTCATGTATGTACATGTATGTATACATGTATGACCATTTTTCAGAACACTCTCAAAGTGTCTTTTTCAGAACTTTTTTCGGGCACCTTGTCGTTGCAGCTGGCTACCAGCTAGCTAAGGCTAATTTTGAATTGGGTGACAACACACTAATTAAACCACTCACTTGGCCATCATATCTATGTATCCAGCAAATGGAACTGTGGGCAAATCACGCACTGGTAGACGTCGTCTCATCATCTCCTTCTTCACTTTGACAGCCAATTCGTGCGCTGCTTTCCATTTCTGAGTTGCTTTCAAGGTAGAACTAAAAGAAAGGTAAATGGTTGAAGAACAATTGGTTACACTGAGGAGTCAAATAACACAAACAGACGGTTGATTCCAACAAAAAACTGCCAGAAAACTTTTTATACATTTTGCCCAAACACACTTCGCATCAAGTAGATATAGCGTGGTCTCAAACGATCAGCTGCCATCGATCGCAACACATACGACTGCTTGTCCATTGCAGGGCTTGGAAGAAATGTCTTCTTCACAACAGCACGTGGTGGTCCCATGGATTCCCCCATCTTTGATGTGCACCTGCGTGCCTTGATCCACAAAAACACTTGTTTGCTTCATGTATGAAAAAACACATGGCTGTTTTCCAGTTATTGGCAAGATTCATTCAAATTGAAATAAATACATATTATATAAAGATAATAATTTCAACGCAGACCAGACCAATATCTCCCACTCAGACTAAAAACTTCCCCCTGCTGTGTGGACCCTGGTTGGAACTGGGCGGAAACTTGGTTGGACATTGGAAACGGAGCTCAGCTTGAAACTAAGGTCATAATTTATGTTAGCTGGTAACCTCAATGAAGAATCCTCAATTGGAAACGTATGTAAGCTTATAACGAAGGTCATAGTTTATGTTGGCTGGTAGCCTCAATGAAGAATCCTGACCAGCATTTAACTCCGCATTGATCAACAGGTTGCATCTGTCTTTTCTACTGCGCTCAATTTCTGAAGTTGGTTTCCACTCGAATTAGGAGACAATAATTAGCAAAATGTCTTGCATCTACAGCAACTGCTTGGAAACCAGAAAGCAAGTCAATTTGACTTGACTCACATCACAGGCAGACAAGAAAGATGAAATGGATGTCCTTCCACCAGCCACCTTCATCATGTGAAAGAAACGGACACCATCCATATGGCTAATGATTTCTCTGTGTACATGTGGCATGTCCAGGCCGCACATAGGAGGATGCCCGTCAAGAAACCAAGTGCGTCGCACTTCTGTAGACAATGGGCAATGTTGACCAAACTTCATTTGGACAGCTATAGTAGCACCTGGATCCCTGGAGGAGTAGTCACGAAGATGAGCCACATAGTAACGAGAATCCATGGCAAATGACTAACGCAATGAACTAGGCAGGGGCACCGGAAGGGAATACACAAGAGCCAATGTTTTTGATAGACTGAATCTGAGTGTCTATGTACCTTTGCAAAACACAGTGGGAAATCTGACTGATGACTCAATTGCATCAAGGCTGAACACTCTGTAGATTGAAGTTTGTGCATGACAATGTGACAAATTTTCAAAGGACAAATAGCTGAACCACCGAGGTCCCAGCCAGAAGAGGCAAAATGATTGAATTGCTTGGAGGCCTGGTATTTTGATACATCCACTGTGTTCACTCAAGTTTGTCAAGTCATATTACATTCATTTACGGTGTATCTCTGCAAGTATTTGTGGCCCAAGAAGTATCAAGCCCTGCACCACCAACGCAAAACTCCATGGTGAAGAAGTCTCGAGCTGGTGGCCTGGCAGCTGCCGGTGTGCGACAGAAAGCGAGCAAAGGTCCTCCAGCTCAGAAGACAATGAAAAGACGACAGACACAACCTGTCCTGTACTCACGAACCTCAAGCAGAACAAACCAGTACAGTGATTCCCACAAACGTCAGCTGAAAGCTGGCCTCCAAGCAATGCAGTCATATGGCCTGCCACAGAAGAATCGCAGGCAAACATTGAAACGTGTGACAGAATGCATTTCTGGTATGCTTCCTGTTCGGCAAAGAAAGAAGTTGCTTCAACTTGTCTCAGGAGACTACAGTCATGTATTTGTGGAGTCTATCAGGTCACTGGCACGAAAGAGTGGCACAATCGAAGACCTATATAATGAAGCCAAGAAGAATGGATGCCATATTGTTGTTGCAGACACAGGGGCGGATTTGTTCAAGCATGATGCCACACCTGCTCAGAACTTTATGCGCAGGGTCCTCGCTGCTGTCACAGAGTTTGAACGTGACATGATCGTGCACCGCCTGACATCAGGCCTATTGCGTAAGAAAGCTCTCTTGCAGGCAAAGACAGGAAAACAAGAAGTGAAAGTGAATGGGCGGAAAAGCTACCTTGAGCACGCCATGCAAGAGTGTGGAAAAAATACCAAGAAGCAAACTAGAATCAAAAAAAAATCACAACACTTTGTCGAGATCAAAAGAAAGGGCACATCAGTGTGCGAGAGCTTGCAGCAAGGGCCTCCAAAGTGCTGAAGCTGGATAGCCCAATGGGCAAAGATGCAGCCCTGACGCTTTCAAAACAGCTAGGAATTGCGTGACAAAGGGTTTCAGTTTGCCCAAAGGCCGTTCTATTAGTATCGACCTTGCTGAAGGCCATCAAAGCTGAGTTGATTGTTTGCCAATGTGCAAGGAGTAGCTTGAATTCATGACTGACAATGACATACAATACTGCCCATGCTGTAGAAGCATGAGGTACAATATGTTCCGTGCTGTTTCAAGCGAAAAACCAAGTGGGTTCCCAGAACCATTCACAACTTGTCTCATTGAGTTATTTCCAAGCAGTGAGTCTGACACAGTACTTCTTTTGTCGCTCGCTTGGCAGTACAGTCACAAGTTCTTCTGCGATCTCAGGCCGTTTCTGGTCGACATGTGAAATCTTGAGCTTCAATACGTTGGAGATACAGGCCAAACGGTTCAAACTGCCATTGTCCTTACTGATCCAGGTCCACTACTTGGTGATCAACGCAAAGTAGAAAAAAAACTTTTGTAGCAACTTGCAAAAAATATACTTGACAAACAAATCCAATTCACAAGGGCAAGAAGCCATCCAGAAAGTGCCATGCCGGTCTTTGCCCTGTAGAGGTAGTAACTACATGCAGGGCATTGTTGTACGGCACCACCGTGTTGTTCGGGAAACTGTGCTGGTTCAGGATTTGACAAAGATTTTGGTCACCAGCATGTACCTGCACCAATGTGTCCTTCTCTCTGTGCGCATTCTGAAGGAGGTATTGCCAGGAGATCCTTAGAATCGTAAGTCTGGAACATGTCATGACGCCAATGCACATGAGGTATGCAGCAAGCTTGAAACCAAGAAGCCGAAGCAATGGGTGTTCCAGTGCAGCATGAAGAGGAACAACAAAATTGCCTTCGCCATAGGACCTGATTTCAATCAACAGCTGAGTAAAAGATTAGCAGTCACTGTAGATCTGAGCCAGTTTCAAAACAACTGAGTGAATGCACCTCTTGTGGATCTCCTGCACTGTCCCAACATCTGCTGAAGCTTCTGCACACAGTTCAAGAATCCTGAAATGCGCAAATGGCTGTCATGGGAGCATAACACAAACCAAGAAACGACGTGCTCTGGCACCATGATCATTTGTTTTTCAAAGATGAGCCAGGGGGCGCTAGAGTAGGATCTCCTGACTGGCCGGCAGCTAACAACGATTCTGGGCGAATCGGGCTCTCCAAGGCGTACTCCACGGCAAGGTCCAACGAGATATTGATTTCCATGGCTGCCCCCCCCCCAAAAAAAAAACTATACTGCACAGAGCCAATCCTGCACAGAGCCACAGAGCATATATGAAAAACTCATGGCTTGGTAGATATGTTCAATAACAAAATTCAATTCCTATCTCAACTTTGGTGGAAAGAAATGCATTATGCATCGCAACAATCTCAAAAGAGCAAATTGATGATAACCTCTGCATGAAACAATCAAGAAAATAACCCACATTCGGCATGATATTATCTAAGTCCATATTGATGGAATGGGATGAGAAAGAATGTGTAAGTTGCACAAACAGTTTGGAGCACGAATCAATCAATACAGTGTGAAGGTAAGATTTTTTTTTGCGGAAAGGCTAGTCCCACTGCTACATTGACTAAAGAGCGAGGGGCTCAGTTCATACAACATGGCATACATTAAAGGATCCATCAAAAGCCATGACATCCAGCAAGAACAGACAACAATGTTGGAAAATACGGTTGTCAACAAGTATTGGCCTATACCCTATAGTTGTCATGAAAAAAGGATTCTGCCTCCATCTAATCTTGTCTTGATTTCCTAAGTTTTCCAGACAACCATTCAATTTCCAGACAGCAAAACATATTTTCCAGACAAACTAATAACAAATAGTCTTCTGATGTTTTGAGAATTGACTAATCACCAGTTCAAAAAGATATGCCAAGTTACAACAATAGGACAACATGTCGTTGAGCAATCAAAACTTGGACTGCCAAGTTTTAACGGCACAGTCAAGGCTTGCAAGGTCCAGGTGCATGTTGAGCAATTAAAACTTGGAAAGCCAAGTTTTAATGATACTAGAATTACTAGAAAACAGTAATGCTTGGAATGCCAAGCATTGAAGAAGGAGCTTCGAAACCCAAGCTTAGAAGACCAACCGCATCATTAAACCAACCATTTTTCAATTGTGGCTTGGAAGGCCAAGTCACAACAACTGGACAACTCTTGGATGATCAAAACTTGGAAAGCCAAGGCAGAAGTGCAGAAAGCTCAACCCACTGCGCCTGGGCCAGGCTGGCGACCTCAAAGAATGAGTCCTGCGCATAATCCAAAGCTTGGTCATAGACTAGACTAGATCTTGACACTCACTAATTAACCAGAAGTCTTTCATGCTCCATGCTGACAGAATGGCAGCAGCAAAGAAACACAGCAGGAAGATTTTTCACTTCACAGCACCGTGGCACCGAAGCACTTTGTCTTCTTTGCCGCTCTAACATTCACTTCACAGCGCCAAAGCACTTTGTCTTCTTTGCCGCTCTAACAAACAACCTTTGTAAATACCACGAAGCTGCTCTTTCATTTGATGAACACGATACCCAAACCTGGTGAGTGGTGCAGGTGAAGTTGCGCTGGGCCCATGATTTGCTGCTACAGTGTATCAAAGCAAACCTTTGACATGCACCTTTCAAGATCAACAAAATACATCCAAGTGGCTCTGATTGAGCATCAGGCTCCCACTCGATGTTGCTCCGGTAATGATCCACCACCCGTTTCTTAGTGGCAGACATGTCTTTGATAACGGTACAGGCCATACCAGTGTTGAACAATTGTAACATGTTTTCCAATTCAACTTTTGAGTTGAAGATGTGGGAGGCCAAGCCTTAACATTATGAAACTCCTTTTGATTCACGTCAAGTACAAGTAGAAAACCAAATTGAGTTGAAAACTTGGAGAGCCAAGTTTTAAAGCCAAGTATTGAATATTGTTGTTGCAAGCAGTGGAAAATAACGTGAAGCCTTGCTGACCCAAGGAAGGACAAGGAAGAAAACCTATGTTCAAGACGTGGGAAGCCCAGTCAGAATAACTTGTACGCATTACTGTGTGCTCCAGACTTGGTGTTTGAAACTTGGCTTTCCAAGTTTCAAAAGATTTCAAAAGTATTAGAACAAGGCATAGTTTCAGTACTTGCAGTAAAGAGTCTGCGTCCGTCCAAGTAGTTTCCCTGCTAGCCATCACCAACATTGAAGCCACCATCGCGGCGTGGCTGTAGCCAACCCCACTCTGGATCACCACATCCCCCTCACCAAAGTAGTTGAAGACCTCCTTGAGCAGTCTCTCTGTCCTTAGATGGCGCAGCAAGAAATTATACACACAATTTAACTGGCAACTGATCAGGTTTGCTTGTATCCATGTCCAATGTGTCCAGGGATGGTGAGTGCCAAGGGTCCGTTGCTCCAACCGGCCCATGTAGACTGGGTTGAAGATCACAAGCTTGACATGACTGCCGACACCCTCTTGTTCTTCTTCTCGACGGTAGGCATACCTGACCAGCAACTGGTACACAACAGGAGCATAGAACCATCTTGACATTATGTTGTGATATTTTTTCTGACACTCATGGGAAACTTGAATGTTCAACGCTGGAACTGCTATTTTCTGTGCTGTTTGTTCTTCACATCACCAAGTTGCCTCCCAGTTTCCGCACACACCACAAGTGTTCTTCTCTGTCTACAAAGCTGCTTGTAGGGAAAGTATTGAGAGATGTAGACACCGTCAGTGGAGCTGGACAGTAGTGGCACCCATACCCTTAGTAAACAACGGTTTGGATCTTGTTATTTACAGGTTGGCACTGAAACGTTCACCAACGTAATGCTCCCAAATAAGCCACGCCACGGGTAGTCCCAAGATCTGCCAATCTCGGTGATGACCTGGTAGTAGATGGATTCTGGTGTCCAGACCTGTTCATCAGATGTGTCTAGGCCACATTCCAAATTCTTTGCGCCAAACATTGATTCATTTATGTTGTCCTGATTGTTGATGCTGTGCCTCATCTGGTGCAGCCGCAGATGAAGCCTCTGCCACAGATGAAGCCTTTGCAACCTCTTCGTTCTCCTGGTAGCCCAAGGACGTGATTCTTTAAAGCTATCATAGCTCAACAACACTGTAAAAATTCAACACTTGGCCTTCCAAGTGTTGAAGTGTAAAGACTCAACACTTGGCCTTCCAAGTGTTGAAGTGTAAAGACTCAACACTTGGCCTTCCAAGTGTTGAAGTGTAAAGACTCAACACTTGGCCTTCCAAGTGTTGAAGTGTAAAGACTTAATCAACACTTGGCCTTCCAAGTGTTCAAGTGCTTTGATTTGCTCGCTTTGGAATGATGTTGAGTGAACATGCTTACTGAAAAGACAAACATGAACATGTTTAATTCAAAGAAAATCATGGGTGCTTCCAGTCCTCAGGCAGGATAGTTGGTGTTGGACTCGAAGGTTGGACCGGGTGACCCTCATCGTCGAATAGGGAACTTGCTTCTGATGGAGCCTCAGAGCAGTAGTTTGCTTAGATGTTAGGTCTCGCACAACACGGCATGTTTTACATTGTATAAAGGAACGTTAGTTAAACAAGCTGAAGCTGTAGCACATGGTCAAGCACAATGTGCCATCCAGCTCACATCAAATGAACCAGTCTTGGGTGGAAGTAACAACATGTTTGGAATTTTGGATCAGATGAACAGGCTGGACCAATTCCTTCTGAGCAACCATGGGTGATGCAGGAGCCATCTCCAAACGCCCAACTGGAAGAACTGGTGGACAACATCCAGCAGCTGGATCCTTGGCGCAGTAAATTTCATTGATGGATTTCATGGATTGATTGATTGATTGATTGATTGATTGATTGATTGATAAATGCCACTGTCTGCATCAGCTGAAGCAGTGGGGCTCAAGAACATTGCTTGATCATGAAGACTTTCACACTACATGTTCATGCTACACCACAAGCAGTTGCAGAACAGCTTTCCTAACAGAAACAAGGAAGTCACACTATTGAAGCACACCACGCGCAAAGAAAAGCAAAAAGTGGGTTGCTCCAAGGGGTTTTGATTCGGGATGTCGCAAGTGATTACAATTCCGCTCAAGCGTGAGTTTGGGTGTCAAATTTGGGATCGGCAAAAGATCTATGAAGCCAGGCCTAGCTCAAACCCAGGAATGTCTCGACTCTACCCTGGTTCTACGATTCAGTTCCACTGGTATACCCGGGAGCGTCTGGTTTGCGAGGTTGAGGAAAAGAGCACTTGGAGGACCATTGGGGACGCTTTGCAATGCAAGGGTGTGCATTGGTTCTTACCGGGTTGTCCTGGATCTGTGCAAGATGCTGTTGTTGCTTGACTGCACATCTAGGGTGAGCCTGGGCTATTGATGCTGTTTAGGGATTGTGTTCAACGGTAGCAAGTATAATCAAATTTCAAGCTTACCAACACTGTTTGTGTCCATACATTGCTCTGAGGCTTTGTATGAGAAGATTGGGGAAAAGTACGAGGGTGAGATGGTGGTCCTCCGCTTGTTGCCAAAGGAGTGGCTGGTGGACGTCGAACCCCAAAGCAAGAGCAGAAAAAGAAACCGATCTTCAAAAGCCCCAAAACAAACGCAAAAGCGGCAGTGCTCGACTTGACTTTGCATACGAGTTTCTGCTGATGAGGAAAGGCCAGGAAACTCCCCAGTGTCAATCCGATGTGCCATCCGCCCTTCGTCCTCAGGGTAATTAGTTGCACAAATGGCCAAGTGTTGTTTAGACACTCATTTGCTTAATCCTGTCTCGAATGTTGATCTCCAAAAATGCCTAGTGTGCTGGCTGCAAAGATAAAAGAGACGAGCTTCTCTGGCACGACGACTTGGGGGCTTATTCTTCTTCTTGACCTTGGCAACAGAAGAACACCTCATGCACTTGTTTGATCTAGGGATATCTAGGGTCACATCAGTTTGCCTCTTTGTGCCGCCCAGTGGCCTTCTTGGCCGCCATCAGGCTGATGCCCAGCGCGAGGTGGGAGGAAGTGAACTTGCAAATGAATGTAAGAGTGGCAGTGATGAACTGTAAATAAAAACTGTCACATGATCATTGCGTCTTTACATGTTTGTTCTTGCTCACATCTAATGATTTAAAACATTGCCTGTTCTTGCTCACATGTCATGATATTTTGAACTGAAACTGCCAAGTTTTCACTGTCATCAAACCATGTCTGCATACATCTACACTTGGAAGGCCAAGTGTTGAATTCTTACACTGTTGTATGGACCCTGTGCTGTTGGAACTAAATATTCAACTGTGGTTGGTCCTCCAGGAGGTGCAGAGATTGGAGCGTCAGTGCAGGACCTGGCAAGTGATGTTGGAAATTGCGAAGGTTCTTGAAGCATCAGGGAACACATTTCTTACAGGTCAACACTTGGAAAGCCAAGTGTTGATTTTTTACACTGTTGTTGAGCAAGTAAAATACATGTTAACATGAAGACTTTGAATTTCCAAGTCTTGCACCTATTGTCCAGGTATGATATTTTGTTAGTCTCAAAATTTAAGACTTGGCTTTCCAAGTCTTTACTTCATGCGTGATAGATAATAGTCCTCAGGTCGGAAAACCCAGTTCAAAGAGGATAATGACATGATCCTTACTTACAAACCTAATGGATTTCTAAACTTGGAGTGCCAAGTTTAGTTCGCTACATTTTTCTTTAGGCTCATAAAGGCCAGTGTAGAAGAATTGGTTGATTGCAGAGGCTACAATAGTTTGAAGCTTTGGAAAATTAAAAGCAAATGTGCCCTTCCGTGCCTTACGCAAACGTGCAATGATCACCTCAGTGCCACATAGAAAAATCATAACTGCAAAGAAGACAATCAAACTTTTCAAAATGACCAACAATTTGAGCAACATGTCAAAAAACAACGCGCCAACAAAGTCACAAATGGCCTGAGCCCCTTGCTTCTGAAGAAGCTCCTGGGCAAATTGCACATTGAGCAAATGCGTTTGCATACCTTGTGAGACCGTCCTGCATCCTGGGCAAATTGCATATTCACAGAAAAACCCCTGTACCCAGCCACACTGTTTTCACTCCCGCTGCTTTGGGCCACTTTGGGCCAATGACGGCCAATGTCACCGCCTTCCCTGCCGCCGCAGCATACCGTCGATCATGCCACCGAACCTGAGATGCAACATGTGTGGGTCTCTATGGGCTCTAAGTGATTGGATTTTGGCAGAACACAGAGACAAAGAAGCCACTGAACAGCCAAGCAGCCTCCTGTCGTCTCCGAACTCCACAACAGGTCGGTGTTGTCGCACGATGTCTTTCTTAGTTGGAAACACAAGTAAGCCATTGAAATTGTCAGTAAGCAAAAACTGCAAGCCTTGCAAACCTTGCAAACCTTTTGCAAAATTTGCAACATGAGAAAAAACAAACATGATCATCCATTGCATGGTGCAAACAAGTGTCGGACGCAGCGTAGGGCATTCCTTCGACGAGGCTCAGCACCCCAGCAGCCAGCTGAGGAGCTCGATGAATCCCACTGTTACAGTGGATCACCGTCGAGCCGCGGAATGCGGCGATCTCGCGCACGAGGTCTGTCAGCCTCAGAATCAAATGAGGAATCATTACTCCAACAAAAAAGCACAAAGATCATCAAAGATCCCAAATCTCTACCTGCAGGCCTGTAGATTAGCAAACATCATACAGTTCTAATTAAATCCAAGGAACTCACGCTCGCCACTTCCACCGAAGTTCGGGTTGTAGAAGTGAATCTTCGCGCTGAGGCTTTCAGCGAGTCGAAGACGCTCAGCATGCTTCCTTAGAGTTGAAATAACAACAGGACAACCGTCGAGCAAACCTGAGATGCCCAAAAATTCATCACAAAGACACATGTCCAATTTGCAGGCAAAGCACCCCTCCCGTTGGGCGCAGACGATGAAGAGCGGACCACACACTTTCGAATAATCGAATTCCCCGCCCACCCAGACTCCATTCGATGCTATGCGCACAGGAATGAAGCACCTAGTTTGAAGCCACAACAACAGTCAACCAACAACACACACAACTTCCAGCAAACAAGCTTCAATGACACACAAGACAGGAAGGGTCAAAGATCTAGTTAGTACACACAACTTCCAGCCAACAAGCTTCAACAAGACACAAGACAGGAAGGGTTTTCAGATCTAATTTGGCCAAGAGACAGGAAGTCTTTGCATCTC
Source organism: Symbiodinium kawagutii (assembly GCA_009767595.1). Lineage (NCBI taxonomy): Eukaryota > Dinophyceae > Suessiales > Symbiodiniaceae > Symbiodinium > Symbiodinium kawagutii. The sequence continues at coordinate 15,388 of VSDK01019420.1, read as the reverse complement.
ACCCATTTGCTGACGTGGCGCATGAAGGAGATCGTGCTGAGGTCCTGAAGGCACATGCTGGCGCATTGAAAGAAATGCTGAACTAACTGATTCAAAAAACAGCTCTGCATTGCACTCATCATACAACATGTTGTGCCATGTCTCCTCGAAGGGCTCCGGCTGAGAAGGTCGAGCTCGAGACGAAGATGATGCTGGTAGCACAGTTGCCTGCGGTGCTAGACCAGCTTGCCAAGCAGTTCAAACCTTGCCTCTTACAAAAGTTACTTTGCAATTTTCCTCACATGTGAAACCATCCCCAACTGTACCCAAATCATTCCGCTCCTCCTCAACCGTTGGCTCTTCAAAGATCGTCGGAGCCTCGTCCTTCACTTCATCCTTGCAGGCAAGATGGCAAGACTTGGAATTTCCAAGTCTTAAAGGCAAAGAGTAAGTAAGATGTTGCAGACAGACAGAAAGTCAAACCACCAAGATACACCAACAGCAAGCAAACAGTCCTCGTCATCGGATGGAACCACAGTTGGTGAGACCGCGACCTCAACCTCCATCTCCACTGCTTCTTCTTGATCTCCTTGGCCTTCAACTTCAGGTGCGGCTTCCGCTTCTCCAGGTGGGGCACTACCAGGATCTGCTGGAGCAGTTGCCTTGGATCACATTGCGCAAACAAATGCTGATTGAACATGATTGAAACCCAGCTCAAACACAAAAAAGCTTGTCTTGCTCATGCACTATTGCGGCATAGCGACAGTGGGAACCCGCCCCACCGGCAGTGGCGCTGTCAGAGTGGGGGTGAAGGCATCTGGATCCTTGGGAAGGCTTGAATGACAATAATGAATATGGTGCAAGCAGTTCATGCTTCCAAACTGAAACAAACTTCCTCATTGCTGGCAAGAGTCGTTCCCAAAGCGACGTGCCCTCCGCTCATAGTCCTGAGAGCCAGTCACAGCAGGCTTGACAGTCACAGCAGGCTTGACAGGCAACAGGCTTGACAGGCAACAAGAGCTTGAACACAAAGGAAAAGCCAAGTTTCCCTTCTCTGGTGATGGGGAGTCTTCGGCTTCTTTCGCACCTCAGGTAACACGCTGGAAGTGGAATGCCAAATTACAACAGAATGTGCATCAATGAATGTCTTCACAAGACAAGGAAGGGACCAATTATCATACAACAAGCATGCTTCAAAAACTCTGTTGTTGTCTGCCAAGGCTCCCCTGGCATCATGCCATTGCACAAATGGCTCTGAAAGAATTAAATGTAGGTATTACTTACATAGTATGTGATCTTGTGGCATGATGGTGTATGATGGTATGATGTGAGATGTTTAAGTCCTGATTTCATACTACAACGATTTGAGTTCTCATTATGATGATTATTGGGCACTGAACTCACAGGGTCTCTGACAAACCATGCCGCATGCCTGTTCGTTGTTGGATCTTAAATGCATCATTCTTGGTTGACCAATTCCTGCACCATGTGATTTGATGATTTCCTGTTCTTGAAGAAGCAAAAGCTTGAGCCAAGCAATGGCAACCAAACATTTGACATAAAGTTTCCCAGCATGCCTCACCCACATTGGAAACCTAACGGTTTTGCAATCACTGTTGCACCACTCACTGCATGCCACATAAACAGGGCTCAAGCAGGGAAAAAACATGGACAAACTGCTTCTGTTGCAGGCAGTCCTTGGCAGCATCAGTAAAGTGGATGGGCATGCTGCTGAAGAAGGACCTGTCCAGGAGTACATGTACGAAATTCAAGGTAAAGTCAGTCAACAGTACCCTCAGCTGCGAAAACAGCGCTTGTTATGATCTGGAAATCATGACTCAACACTTGGAAAGCAAACTATGAATTCTTGTCTAAGTTTAAACACTTGGAAAGCCAAGTATTTATTGTTAAGCTCAAACACTTGGAAAGCCAAGTGTTGTTAAGTTTTAACACTTGGAAAGCCAAGTGTTGTTGAGTTTAAACACTTGGAAAGCCAAGTGTTGTTGAGTTTAAACACTTGGAAAGCCAAGTGTTATTCTTGCATTTAGTATATTTATTTGTTTAAGATATTTAAATATATATACTAATTTCTATTTTATAGCTTCCACAGTGAACTTGAATAAACTTTTTGCAACAATAACAATCACTGGGTAGATGTCAGGGTAAGACTGCAATTGTTGATCAGTTGGGCCGTGGAAGCTTAAACACTTGGAAAGCCAAGTGTTGTTAAGTTCACATGCTCCACATGATGGTGACTTCACCCAAATCCAACATTATACCTAGCAATGCATCATGTTTGTACTTTGCAGTACCTTTGTGTTTTGCAACACATTGCATTTTGCAATAAGTCATGTTTGTACTTTGTAGCACTGGACAACTTTTTGCCACGTAGCACACTTTGCAATGAGCCATTGCTTTGCAGCAATGCAGTTTGCACCACGTTCATTGACGGCTAATTTTGAGCTAAGGTCCATGCGCAGGGAGAGAGAGATCTGCTGAAGTCTGCCAAGTCCTTGGAAGACGCAGCATATCACTGAAACAGTGCACCAAAGCATTGTTCAACCTGGTGCAGCAATGCATTTCACTGCTGCAAAGCAGTTTCAACTTGTCAACTTGAACACTTCTGCAAAAACAGTTTTCTTGTTTGAGGTAAACATTTGGTTTCAGATGTTGCCGGGCTACGCATTGAACTCCGACTTGATGCTCATCTTGGTTCGGAACCTGGGCTTGAATTTTGGCACACCCCATGTTGAGCCCAATTCTTTAAGAGCCAAATCTTGAATTCAACACTTGGAAAACCAAGTGTTAAGTTTACACTCCTTTCTAAACTTGCACACTTGGAAAACGAAGTTTTGTTAAGCTTATAACACTTGGAAAGCCAAGTGTTGTTGAGCTTATAACACTTGGAAAGCCAAGTGTTGTGAAGCTTAAACACTTGGAAAGCCAAGTGTTGTGAAGCTTAAACACTTGGAAAGCCAAGTGTTGTGAAGCTTAAACACTTGGAAAGCCAAGTGTTTAACTCAATACATGGAAAGCTCAATGTTGTTCAGGCACTGAAAGCTGAGGCAGCTGGCTCCTCAATGTTTTCTCAAGTCCTTGGCTTGCAATGCTTGCAGTTGCTGATTGATTTGTGGAAAATGCCGCCTGATTATGCCATTTATTTTCATGATCTTTCCGCAGATCCGGCTATTGCCAAGGTGCAATGATATTCTTGCGCATCCTCTTCAAATCCTGCAAGAAGGACTGGCGTCTCAATACAAAACATGCTTGATGAGATCAATGCGCTGACTATATGCAAACACAGAGTGTATGTATATAAACATATATTTGCATATACATATACATAAATATATCACATCCAAATGTAAATGCAGAGTATAGATGTTAACGTATCACTGTACATATCAGCCGATTTTTCTTCCCAAATGTTGAAACTTAACAACACTTGGCGTTCCAAATGTTGTAGCTTAACAACACTTGGCTTTCCAAGTGTCTATTTAATATATGCTTGCTGTGGGGTGGGGTGGGGTGGGAGGGTTGTGGAGATGTGGCAAGTTTCAACTTGTGCCTTGTCTTTGTGTGCCATGGGTGTCATTCCCTTTTTCCGAGGTTTGTGTGTGTGTGTGTGCATGTGTATGTACAAGAGGATCTGTGAAAATGAGTACCCGCCAGGTATGAGACATACTATACACTACGTGTGTGAGAGAGAGGAGAGAGAGAAAAGGGGAGAGAGAAAAGGAGAGAGAGAGAGAGAGAGAGAGAGAGAAGGAAAGAGAAAAAAGAGGTAGAGTTGCCCATCTCCTTTTCTAGAATCCTTCAGTTGACCTTCCCTGGACAAGATGCTACTTGCTTGGTACACATCCCACAATATCCTGGAGAGTTGAGATTTCTTGCAACCCATGGACACAATCACAAGAGGGTCCACTGAAGACGGCCCCTGCCCAATAGGGCTGATGGTCACTGGCTACCAAAGAGAAGCTCACCCAACATGTTTCTCATACTGATTGGAACCTCCCAACCTTTCGCAACCATCCAGTTCAGATTGCTCAGAAGGGACTGACATTGGGGTCAGTCCTTACAAAACCAAATTTGACCATGAAACTTCTTGTGTCATGAAGTGTGTGTGTGCTTCACAGCACTCAGCAAACAATGAACTTGCCACCAGAAGAACTGAAAACTTTTATTCTTCATTCCCAGCTGACTTTGGTATTCCAGTTCCTTGTATAAGACGAAAAAAACCCAGTCAACTGGTTGCTTAATGTTCCATGGAAAGGTTTCTGTGAACCAAGGGTTGCATTTTCCATCCCAACGCCTGGGGGAACCCACCAAAGGTTGAACCTGAAAATGATGTTGAAACAAGGGCTGACTGAGTTAAGTTACTGTTGCAGCAAAGGATGCCAAGGCCCTGAAAATTAACAAGTTATGGGGATCTGTACTCAGGTTTGGTAGTCAATTATTTTCAGTGGATGCACTTGTTCCATTTCAACTAGGGGAATTGCCAAGTTTTGAAATAGAACAAATGCTAGGAGTGACCCGGCCTAATAGGTTTGATTTTAGTTTTTTTCTATCTCAACGCAAGGAATGCCAAGCATCGAAATAGAAAGGTTGTTATGCCAAAGCCAAAGCCAAGTCTAGGACTTTCTATCTCAACGCAAGGAGTGCCAAGCATCGAAATAGAAAGGTTATTATGCCAAGACAAAGCCAAGTCTAGGATTTTCTATCTCAACGCAAGGAATGCCAAGCATCGAAATAGAAAGGTTATTATGCCAAGACAAAGCCAAGTCTAGGATTTTCTATCTCAACGCAAGGAATGCCAAGCATTGAAATAGAAAAATTATGCCAGGACTAGGCCAAGTCTAGGATTTTCTATCTCAACGCAAGGAATGCCAAGCATCGAAATAGAAAGGTTATTATGCCAAGACAAAGCCAAGTCTAGGATTTTCTATCTCAACGCAAGGAATGCCAAGCATCGAAATAGAAAGGTTATGCCAGGACAAAGCCAAGTCTAGGACTTTCTATCTCAACGCAAGGAATGCCAAGCATCGAAATAGAAAGATTTTTATGCCAGGACAAAGCCAAGTCTAGGACTTTCTATCTCAACGCAAGGAATGCCAAGCATTGAAATAGAAAGGTTATGCCAGGACAAAGCCAAGTCTAGGATTTTCTATCTCAACGCAAGGAATGCCAAGCATTGAAATAGAAAGTTAAAGGTTATTATGCCAAGACATGGAATAGTAGCCAAGTCTCGGTTTACTTATTTAATGATAAGGAATGCCAAGTGTCAAAATAGGAAGTAGTTCTAACACATGGAATGCCACGTGTCAAAATAAAGAAATCTACCAAGACAAGGAATGCCAAGTCTTGGGGCGACCCAAATTAAACAAACCCACACCCTCCCTGATCCCAACCCTTAACTGATGAAGTCTAAGTAATTGTTTATGGTTTCTTCTTTTGGGCGCATAATTCCCCAACCAATTTAACTTTATTATGCCCACCAAGTTTCTGTTCAATAAATATAGATATAGATTTATTTTTTGGCATGCCCTGCCCCTTCCCTCCCATCACGGTTGCTTGGGAATCATGAACAGCAACAGCATGCTACAACAATATGATGTTTATATGAACACTGATATCAAAAACACAGTTAACCAAGGTAAAGCGTGATTTCCAACTTTCATATTTAGAGAACCACATGGTCCACATGATAGTGATTTTCACATGCAGCACAACTTCTTTATTAGGGGTTGTTTGCTTATTAATGCCTCGTTTTTTCATCACCCAGAGCTCTTTGCTTTGCAGCAAAGGTTCTTTTGATAATAGACAAACATGCCCTTCTGTTTTGCAACATGTGTTTTCAAAACATTTGTCTATGTGCAATTTGAACATTTCCAGTTTTTCTTAATACATCTTTACAGATGCTTGGTCCCTTAAAACAAAAAATCCAACCACAAATCCAAACTATCACTTTCAAAAACCAAACTATCACTTTCAATGAACACATGTTGATTGTTTTTGTTTGAATCATGTTCATGATGTTTATCCGACACTACTGATGATTCATGCTGGTTCGTGTATGCTAACCATGGAGGTGAACAAGTTTGGGGCCCAGGGTGAACCCAAAGCTTTAACAGGAATATATTGAAAATCAACTGAACATGCAAGGATCATTATCAATAAACCGTAATGATCCCTATACTGTAAAGTGGGTTGCACACCTACAACCATCGAAAGTCATTTTGTGGGGATGGACATCCAAGTAATGGCATTCTTGGTGACCAAATTCCTGTAAACGAACATCCTGACAGTTTAGTGACAAAAAAAAGGAACATTGCCACCATACACCGATGATATACCAATCAACGATCTTAGAACATACTTTGTGTTGCAGCGCGTCCTGACTTTAGTGACCAATCACACAAATCACTATTGTTCAAGGAATGCACATTGATGCCATACTGACCAACAGCAAATCAATATAGTGATCAATTTTTGCAAACATGATCTGCGCAAAGCCAACCATTCAATCAATCAATGAATCACCCGATCATCAGGTAGGTATGCTAGGTGAACAACTGGGAAATCATTCGCTCAAAACCAGGTCGTGGTACCAACCGGTATTGTACTTGATAAGGGAAAAATACCAATCGTTTAATCCAATGCTTCACAGTTTCCTCCCCCCAAAAAAAGAATACCTCCAGTGTGGTTAATTGCCTGCAACAATCCGCTTGCATGTGTAAACCATCACAGGCTGAATAATGCATTGCCTTGGAGCAGGAGATCCACAATGCACTGGAAATATGGCTTTGTCCGTAATGGTGTGTAATTGGTCCCCAAGTTGCTGGTGGTTTCCCTCTTGATGAAACATGGGCCCCCAACCACTTTGATAACTTGGTTCATAACTAAGTTAACGAGGGTTAACGACCAGTTCTAGGGGTTGAACTAACCCAACTTATAACTGCTGGGGGCCCACCTTGGTTGTCCACTTGGATGGTGATTGAAGGTATCACCATGGACAAACCCAAGGCAATGGATCGAGATGTGCTCCACCAAACCAGTGGAGGAAACCCCTTGACTCAGGTGAGGAAATCAAGGGGCTGAGGGCGAACAGATCAACAAAACCATAGTTCCTTCACATTGCTTAGGAAACAAAGGTTTCAAATTCTGGGGTTGGAGAGGAATTGGAAATTCTGGTCGAGAATGAGAAACCACACCCAAAAATTTGCCATGAACTGGAGGTGGTCCCCAGTTAAAGATGGGTTTGTTCTTGCGAATCTCAACCTTTCCCGCACAAACACGGATGTAAGCCATGTCAACGTGCAAAAAAACGCAGAAAATGGATGTGGGTCAATACCTTCTGCCCCCAGTGAACATCCCACATATAACCAAACTCGTCGTTGTTGGGATGCTATTGCGGATGATGGTTCTGCCCTGTTCCGGTTATTTATGAAGGTTCTGGTGTTATTCCACTTATGATTTCAAATTTATCCAACGGGCTCAATTTGAAAAAAAATGATCGTTGGATGAATGCACAACTACAACTACTGCTGTAAGCTGAGAGCTCATAATTAGTAACCGCCCTAAGTGGGCTATACCGGTATACCATTGATACATGGGTTGTAGCCATGTTAAGCCAGTCACTAAGTGGGATGATCATTCAAATAAGTGGTTACTACCCAAGTTTTCACCGACCCTACAGGGCTATTTACCATGACTATATCCCAGTGACAATCCCAACTGCATATTGTTCTTGTGCAAGATGGTTCATTCAGCCACAAGCAGCATATCGCCGACCGTTCAGCGCAGTTGTCCTTCAGCAACCGTGGTCTTTGAACCGGTGTCAGCGGCCACCTATGTGCAGCAAATCATGGGTTGACCGATGTTAGCTGGCATCATTAGGAACAACAGCCTTGATTTTTTGATTTGCGCACAGCTTCGGTTCATTGATTCACTAGTTCGTACCCCTCATGTACTTTTTGGAAACTATAGTTTTTTCGTTTTGTACTGTGAAAATGTACGATGCCTACTGTTATTGATCCTCTTCTTTGGCGTTCCGTTTGTTATGTCTCGGTAATAACCCTGCTGTACCACGATCAACATCAACATTACATGCAACTGTTTATCATGATTCCGGGTGGTCCGGCAGCTTCGAGAACATCTTGAACATCGGAATCGTAATTTCCGGACGAAGAACACATCAAACGAGTCGCGCATGGGAGTAAATTGCCGGAAACTGGAGGTTGAGCTATTGTTAATTCATGATGACCATTGATCACCCTATTATCACTGTTACAACTAGACCCATCCAAACAACCCATCACTTAACCATCCACTAGCCATCAAACACCATCAAGGACTATTAAATGAATAACCATCGAGAAATCTTCAAGTTCTTGCAACAACTATTGGTCACCATTCATCAACATTTTGATTGTTGAACCTTGCCCTGGGCCCCGGCCAAGGTGTTGTTCACGTCCGTGGTGGACTGAGAGGTAGTAGGCCCCGCGCGCCTCAGCGGGGCCAGCAGCAGCTCGCCGAGCGCATTAAGACATGAAAGTGAGCCGGTTCACTATCATGGTTCGTTGGAGCGGGCGGTCAAATCAACTAATTAATTTGTGAAACAAACTACAATCATCAATAACTGTGTAACAAATTTTGCTGATTGACTGACCGAATGGTCATTGGTTGACTTGAACAACACATGGTGAAAACTTCATGGGCGCGAGGGAATTAGTGGTTGCTGATCAGAGACCAGAACCAACGGCCAACCAACAATAACCATTGAACAAATTGCCTAATGATCACTCAACTCGGGTTACCCACTCATTGTTCAACCATGATGACCATCGGTCTTGGTTAGTTAATGAGAATAAGTTATACACAACAAAATAATGCAAACATAAATACATACACGATCAGCTACCACAAACCGTCATTGTGACCATAGCCAACTGGTCACGATTCACGGCGCCTTGGGTTTAAGATCATGGCCGCCAACAGCGGTATCAACCAGTGGTGAACTACCATGATCAACCAGTGCTCACTATCAGGTCCACTATGAATAGTGACCATCATTCGTTTGTCAACTTACCGGTGTGAGGACCATGTCGCAAACATCAGCTGATTGAGAATTTTTTAATTTTAAAAAATATACGGACAACTACCACCCAACATGCTGGATATCATAGACCGCTTTTTGACTCTGACATTCGACCTGCCGCGGGCAAGCTTAGCCAGCCACTGAAAAATTTCCGATTTTCAACCCCGCCATTTCTTCACTAGCTACCAATAAAATGTTTTTGACTGATTGGGCCGTAGGACTGGCCCATTGCAAGTCGCCAAGTCCCCCTCTTGATAGGGGAATGAGGGATTGAAAACCTAAGCCCGTTAAGGTCAAGGTTAGGGCTGGCTGCGGAGATTTCATGGCAAAATCATTCTTCGAAATCTTTGTCCAAATTCTATTTGCAAGTACTCTATCGGAGACTTTTTGGCAAAAACTTTGTCCAAACTCTCATCGTAATACTTCTTAGTAGGAATCTTTGGGCCATTCGCGGAAAATTTTGACAAATAAACGCGCAATTTTTTGACGCAAGGTCTCTTTAAAAGATCACTGGGAGAGGAGAACTCTGTACAACATCAAGGTAGCAGATCTTTTCCATGGTCCTGGGCGGGATCCCGTAGGAATGTCTCGCTCAAGACTGGGTGGGAGGTCTTCGGCAGAACATCTGCAAAGAGTGCTGCGAGAAGCTCGCTGGCATGATCTTTCTGCAGAAGTTTGGAAGCAAAGTCTCTGTAGCATATCTCAGTCGAGTCCTCTTGGTAAAATCGCTGTGGGAAACTATTGGCAACATCCCTGTAGTCTACTTCTTGGCTTGCAGTCATTATGAAATGAACTCGAAAGCCGTTCTTTGAATCCGGACCTTCTGCTGTACATGTGGCTGCTTCAAGCGACGTGCTGGTCAGAAAAATATCCTGCTTGTTGTCGCGTCTGCGGCTGCTTCGCAACAAAGCTGCCATTGAAGACTTTTCGTCAGAGCAGCTTGTGCAAGATGTGAGCCGTGGAATTCGATGGGTCGAAGCAAAGCAAAACCTGATAGCAGGTCCCTGTCCCTAAGCCAGCCATATCCAGGTACGATAGACAGTTACCACAATTCGAAATATTCCAATGACTGGGGATGATGCGGGACATAGATATAATAGATACTTGGCACGGGCCAAAGGGATACGAACTGTGGCCAAGGATACTGAACGAGGTGAAAGAGACGATGAACAGTTTCCTGGGCAGGGGTCATGAAGACTGTATCGTCGGCGTATTCAATATCCGGGACGGAGAGGCGAGAAAGCTCATGGAAGGTAATTCAAAATTGCTTCACACGTGGAGTGGAGTTCACGGTTCAGGGCAGAAAGAACATGAAAGAAGTATCATAGAAAGAAAAGGACTGAGAGGGCATCCCTGACGGATACCACGCTCAAAAAAAAAGTACGGGAGGTATCATTCGGGTGCTGCCTTCAGTCGGTTCACAGGCATTCATGTTTGAGAAGCAGAAAGATTCCCAGACCTTGGAGGAGAAGGTCAATATCTGCTGGGATCATCTCAGAACAGAAGGAAAGCTCTTTTGGTTCCACAAATGGTGTGTCTGTTGGAACGTAAGTTCGGCTGCTTCCAACATCCGGTGTCCCATCTTCGAGATCACTGTCGACTGGGCGCAAAGGGTTCGAGGATTTTCGTCTCTTTCTCTGGTTCCTTCTTTTTCATCTGTTCCTTCTTTTTCATCTGTTTCTTCTTTTTCATCTGTTCCTTCTTTTTCATCTGTTCCTTCTTTTTGTTCAACTTCTTTTGCTCTTGTATGCATCGGTCCAGAAAGAATTGCTGTCCATGTATGAGCAAAGGCTATAAAGGCTCTTCCAAGCCCGGTGGCGGGCGTCCTCTATTAGTGAAAGCCCCTAGAATGTTTGGAATCCGTGGCAAAGCAGCCCCAATGGCACGTGCGACCGAGCGCAAAGAAAACTGAGTAAAGATTGCAAGTGAAGACTGGGGAGTGCTGATGATGAGACAAACATTGTTGGATAATTATTGTCCCTTAGTAAGTTCTATAAACAATCACTGTTCCAGTTGTTTTTTTGGTTTTCTCGTTCTTGTGGTTGTTCGTGGCGGTGAGGCTTGGTCTTGGTGGTGTTGTCACGGTGGTAGCAACTGACTGGTCATGATGGACCAGCGTTGATGTTGTGCCGGTGATGTGTTCGGTTCTGGGAACCTGAAGAGGTACTTTCCGCTCTGGCAATTTGCTGGTTCGGAGCCTTGGTTGCAGATGGTTGTAGGGGGATACCAAGCAGCAATTATGGCGTTTTGCCCTGGGAAACTGCTGTGCGTACCAACAATGCGGTGATGGTAGTATATAAGCCTTGGTAAGCTGGTTCATGATGTTTAGGAGGCTAATTAGTTGCCCTCAGGTAAACAATCCTGCCCTAGAAGCCAAAAAAATCACAAGTTTTTGGAAGTAAACCAGCTGTAAATGGCCGATAGGTTCAGTGCAATTAGCTTGCCGGACTGTGCTCAACAACGAAATAGTAATGTCTTTGGTTGGCTACAAAAAGATACGCGAAACTGATGAAGTAGAGCAAGAACAAAGTAACAGCATAATTGTCCGAGTAGGGTGTACCAAGAAAAATATCAAATGTAAAACTCAATAATTTGCTGATGATCAACGAACCTGCCCGACATCTGGAATGGCTAAAGACTGGACATACTATCAAATAGTGCTGTCTTTTCAGTGAAAAAGAAGTCTTTATGAACAACAAACATTAGCCATTCCAACCGCTAATCAGCCATTGAAAGTCCAATATCAACCCACCGCTAACCAGTCATTAGACAACCATTGGCTCATTAGCCAATCATTCACCAAACATGATCCAATCATAATCCGACAATTACACAACCATTAACCAGTCATAAATCCAAGTATTAGCCACGGCTGACCATCAACCATCCCCAAACCCTGTGATCCACCGGTGCAGTGCCCTGCTCCAGGAGCTCGGGCAAGGTGGTGGAGGGACTGACTGTGCCCTCGGTGGCTCGCGGAGAGGTTGCTTGGATGAAACGTCGCTGATGGTTGAGCATGGGTTGGTTTATGGTGAACATCATGCTTATAGTAAGAGCTGATCTAGAGTGGTGAGGTTGATTGAAGCTGATATCACGCTCAAGAGTCCAATAGTGGAGAATTCAGACTTCATTGAAAGTAGGTTGTCCTTAATATATAGATCTGAATAGTTCATGATTGGTGAGAACGTGGGTTTTCATATTATCGTGATTGGCTGGTGACTGGTGGTGAATGAAAATTGACGGTCAATAAGCTGATTGCTGGCGCATGCCTTGAAAGCCGCCAGTCCTGGCGTCGGACTTGCACCACATTGCCGCAGCCAACCTTCATGTGAGTGGTCCTGCCCAACGCTGAGTGGAGAACACAGCCAACTTGGCTAACGCTTTCTGGAGAAAGCTTTGCCAGGATTGCTGCGTTGCTGTCCGTCAAGCGTCGAAAAGAGCGCTGTTTCAAAAAGTGCTGCACGTGAGGTCTGTGGGTTTCAGTGTAGGTTTCTGCTTCTGTTTCCGGAACCAATGCCTGAAAAATGTGGCGTCAAAGCCAATCCTGACAAATCTGAGGGACCCTCCCATTCTGCGCTTCTTCTCTGACTGAAAGGCCCACGGCTGTCATGAAGCCAGCAGAGCATGGAACGTGCATAAATGATTAGTGGCCAATTGATGATTGGTTAGTGTTTTTTTGATGGCTAGACATTGGTTAATCTCATGTTGAACTAATGAGAAATAGCTAGCATTCGATGATTCATAACTACTGGGAAATGGATGATGAACGATGGTTGATGAATGACTATCAGCAAACATCTCATGGTCAATTACTAGGCGAGTTCTTTGCGAGTTGGTCGTCATCACTATTGATGGCTAGTAGCTGATAATCACCAACTATGAATAAGAATCACTGAACTAAAGGGGCACAGATTCACAAAATAATTTCAATTAGCCATAAACCATGCTTAATGAATCCTGGCTCTGAGTTGGTGATCAGGGGTGGTGCGAATAGTGATGAATCAAATGTTGATTGAAAAACACGAACACAATCTAATCAGCTGGTGATGTTTGATGATGGCAAACAGTGGGAAGTTGTGGATCATTACGCCTAGTCCTGACTAGTGGTCAATAATTGCTTGTAATTAATGGTCACTACTTTAGTGGGCTATCAATCGTCGCTTGTAGTAGTAGAGCACAAAGAAAATAGTTGATAATATTTAGTTTTTGAGGAACATACGCAACAATCATAGCGATATATCGACTTGGTATGTCAATAAACTGGGTAATCCAAGACAAACGATGCTTGCTCAATCATTTTGCACTAAATCAACAATCCTTACTGTAATCATTCACTGTGGTTAGCTGTGACTAAAACCAAATCTAGTTGTGGTTCCGTTCGAAATCCGCAAAACAGCGGCAAAAAGCTCGTGTCTGTGGTGCGCCCTGTACATGTTCGATGCAAGCACTTCCCACACTGGGCCTGGCTCCATCAGTCTTGCAATTCTTTTGGGGTGCCTTCATAGAACCAAGGAACCATGATAAACATTGTATCAAGGACCACACTTGTGGATGCTTTAGGGGGATATTCTGTAGGCTTCGGAGGTATGATTCGAGGGGTCATTCTTCAGCACGTCGTTTCTTCTATGACTATTCATTCTTGCACCTGTTTTCATTGCGTCTCAGCCTGGCCATTTCTGTTTTTCCACATGCAGCTGGCGATCCTTTCAGGGTACATTAAAGTGGGACACACACACTTGGTGCATTTTCTTGCACGTGTGGGTACATTAAAGTAGACACGGTGCATTTTCTTGCACGTGTGGCCCATGATCAGTGGCGGTGGGGCGGCGGCGGAACCATAAAACAGCTAGACATCATTCAATTAGATGAAAGAATGGAGAGGCATTCTTGCACCTGTTTTCATTGCGTCTCAGCCTGGCCATTTCTGTTTTTCCACATGCAGCTGGCGATCCTTTCAGGGTACATTAAAGTGGGACACACACACTTGGTGCATTTTCTTGCACGTGTGGGTACATTAAAGTAGACACGGTGCATTTTCTTGCACGTGTGGCCCATGATCAATCCCAGTTGCTCTGTCCGGGGGGGACGGGATCGGGACGGCCAGGCTGCAATTAGGAGTGGTTCCTTTGACGTAACTTATGACAAACAGTGAAGACATCAACTTGCACCACCACCTCACTGAGAGCCTCTTCGCAAAGCTCGGCCAGGGCTTGAATTTTTTGCCGCTGGGTTGAAGAGAAACGTTGCATAATATTTAAAGCTCCCAATTCTTGGATATAGTGCAGCATGGTTTTAGTGTGCATCCATCTACCTCTCCACTGTAAGCGCATGAGGTTTTCATCCCATTTTTGAAACAAAAAAGTGGCGCCTCCAGGTCGTAAGGAAGAGGGATAAACTGCTTTACACACACCACAAGCTGCAAACACTACTTGGTAAAATCTAGTTCGGAAAAGGTGAGGAGAATGAGGCCAAATCCGCTCTGACGGCATCATAATCTTTAAATTTTTCAGCAAAAAAGAGATCACGAAGGGCTCGTCGACGCGAACTGATTGAAACTTGGCTCCTCTGGTGCGGGTTTTGACCATGTGCAGCTGAAGAATAACCACGTTCTGCAAGCCACTGTCCAAACTCAGGATGCAGTCTCTTGCTTTCAAAAAAAGCATTTCTACTGGTCTCAACAAACCGAAGAAGCCTAGTAAAAGCAGAAGGGAAAGTCTGTTCCAACCCCATGACAACGCTACACTGACCATGGCTTTCAACAAGGGGTAAGGAACCGGCGGATGCAACGTGTTTGGACAAACATTTTCCCACGTGGTGCACAGCTGCCATGGGCCAACTAGAAGGGTCTTCAGGAATGGAAATTTCTGTTGGACAGCATTGATCGTTTCTGCGAAATTCCTCCTGGACGATCCCTGTTCGTACATCACTCTGCCATATTCTTCCAACTTTTCGGACAGCAGGACAGGATTCTGACGCGCAGCAGACGTCAGCTCGCTCAGCGCTGGTTCTTCCTGACTGAGCCAATCCACAAATTTCATCAATAGGTCGGCGCGCAGCTTTGCTGTTTGCAGTGTGACACGGCCCCTTTCTAGGTCGGCTCGGTCCCGAGGCTGAGCGGGAGGCCGCGGCCCAACTACTGAAATTGGGAAACTCAGCAGAAGCAGCCAAACGAGCAACTGCACCAAACAGGAACCATCGGCTGAGCGCCCGTGGTGTGCCTGAGGATGAGTCCAAGACATCTTGAGCTTGGGATATACGGCCACGCCTTAAAAGCAGGATCCATTTTGGCAAAGGAGCCCGAGGAGGGGTCAG
>VSDK01019417.1:4673-45097 GCA_009767595.1 Symbiodinium kawagutii | reverse complement strand
TTCTTGCTTTGGTGGTTGCCATTCATATTCCAACTTGTGTTGAACATGGCCATGTCTGACCATGTGGGTCATCTTGCTGTTTGGAGATGCACAAATGCACAAAGAGCTTGAGAAACAGGTTTGGACCACCAAATTTGCACGAAGATATATATATATATACATATATAATATAATATAAATGCATATATTCTGCTGACGTGTAGCCCACCACGGGCCGTGTATCGTTTTGCAAGAAATATTGGATTGGATGTATGTAGCATTTTTGAATTCAGTGCCATGCAGCCTCCAGCTTGCAAACATGCTTATTCCACCAGGAAGAAACTTCCTTTGGACGATGTGGTTTGCAGTCAGAAAAGCCTGAATATTCAGTGGACCCTTCTTTTGTCACAATTGCAAGCGGATCTTCATTTTTGAAGCACATGTTTCCTTTTGAGGGTGTTGGTCCACAAATTCATCAACGCAGTTTGTAAACGCAAACACATGAGCAAACGAACAAGTTTTGAAGCAACAGAGGCACTGAATTAAGGCAGTAAACATGCTGAATGTTTTGAATTTTGGTTGTCGGAAACCTCTTTGTGCCTAAGATGAATCCTGTTTCCGTTGATGTTTCATGTTCCTTTTTGTCTTACCACTTGAAAGTCATTGTCCCAGAACACTTGTCGGACTCTGGAAAGCGATGATTTTGTTTCAAGGAGCAACCTCTCCCTAGCAGATCCCTAGCAACCTGTCGCCTCCTCTCCCCATCTCATAGCTGTCATAGCTACAACTCTTGTGATGCTCGGCTTCTCAGCACCTCTGAGCTCTGGCAGCAGACTCTGGTCTCGTGGTTCCGTAATTCGTCAAACATCTTTGGCAAGGCAGCAATTGTTGGGGTGTTTGCGGGCAAGGATGGCACGGAAATGTCTCAATCAGCAATCCACAGCATTAGTTACATCGCTATCTTCAGACATGTAAAAAATCTTTTTCAAGATTGATCAGCGATTTCACATCCTCACATCTGATGGACAATTCATTGTACCATGCATTGACATGCTGTAGTCATCCGCCAAACCAAGGAGAACATGTTTGATTTTTGGCTCACAGCTCAAAGGGGCGTCCAAGCCAATCACTTTGGCTGTGTTCTCCCCCTCTCTTTTCCCTTCGTGTGAAACTCGGACTGTGCTTTGAAGCAACTTCAATCTTGTTCCTAGGAACATCGATTTGTTCGTGTTGATGGTTTCTCCCAAGAAACTTTCATGGTTTGCCAGGTTCTCGCCCACTTGCTCAGCCTGTGCCTTCCAGCCGGTGGAGCAGTTCAGGCACTTTCAGAGGAAAGATGGGAGATCGCGGCGATCAGGGTCATTTGATACCTCTGGAAGTCTGAGAAGGTTAGGGCTTCTAGTGGCGCCTAGTGTTGACTCGAATTCACAGCTACCAATATTATTCTTACCGCTACTACTACTACTACTACTACTACTACTACTACTACTACTACTACTACTACTACTACTACTACGACTACGACTACGACTACGACTACGACTACGACTACGACTACGATTACGACTACGACTATGACTACGACTACGACTACGACTACGACTACGTCTACGACTACGACTACTTCTATTACTATTATTACTATTGCGGCTACTATCTATGAGCATCATTATTGTCATTATTAGAATATTTATTGCTATCATTATTCTTATCATTGTTATTATTATTATTACTCTTACTCTTACTATGACTATTTCTATTATGACTACTACGACCAACGCCACAACCACCACCACCAATACTATTATCACTACTTTCACTATCACTACTACCACAACGACAACGGCGATTGCTATTGCTATTGCTATTGTCATCGCCATTGCCATTCCAACGGCCATTGCCATTGCCATTGCCACTGCTATCGCTAATACAAACAACGAGAACTACGATGCGACTCCCACCTACTCCTGCTGCCCGACCCTACTGCTGCCTGTCCAGACAAAATGCTCATGAAAATCATTTTTCTGATTCAGCGTCATCATGCACAACACTAACACTGCATCCCATACCACCTTACACTATGGCTTTAGCTCGTGCTTGGCTCAATCCTGCTGTGCGCGGTTGAGTCAATTTGTGGCCTTTGATTTAAAATGGTGGAAACCCATGCAGTTGTAGAAGGTACATGAGTGCGGAATGATATCGCATTCGCATATTTACACTCAGTGTGCTGGGACTGTATCTCTTGCCTTGCGACTAGTGTCAGAGCGTAGAAGGGCTTTGCAAGATTCATTTGCCAACACCTCTTGTGGTAGAAACGATTCGGGCATCCTTTGGTAGAATCGATTCGGGCATCCTTTGGTCACAAGCTGAAAACACTTTCAAAAAACAGCATTCGGCCAGGGCCTGCTTTTTCTATGGCGAACCAGCAGAGGCCGAGACAGCCAAGAGCAGCAGGCACCGGTGTCAAGCAACTTTCCTTCAGCTACTGATACTTTCGACTGGAAAGTGGTGCATCACTCCTCAGACTCCTTCAAGATTGCCGCCCTCATCGCTCTTGTCATCGTTGCATTGTTTTCTTTTGGTTGAAAAAAGTTTGGACAATGAAATCAATCTCTTCATTTGGGCACCTTGAATTCCCTCGCAGGTGAGGCGAGGGCAGGTGGCGGCCGTCCCGATGGACCTGATGTGAACAAAGACCGCTTGGTGCGCCGCAGCTGTTACTGTTTGGAGCACCCCTGGAGCATCTTTTGCACTCTTGTTTTGTTAGCAGAGAGAGAGAGAGAGCCCTCACTGTTTTGTACATTCTCAGTGCTTGGACTGCCAGATCTTCTGCATCACCAGTCTCATCGGCCAAAAAGTGACCGCATCATTGAGAAACAATGCCTGGATCTCTGTGCATTTGTAGATGGTCATTTAAACTTCACCACTTCCACTAAAATCACTAAAAGGCAGGAAGAGAAATTGGTCACAGCCCGGCTGCAGCACTCTCCAAGCTTTTCAGCGCATTGAGGTTCAGTACGAGGGCACCTTTCACAGGCGCAATCATGGAGAGAGAACAGACAAAACTTATTTTCTTGGAACATGTCCACTTGTTTTCTGGGCTAGGTTCTGAACGGCTACTGTGTAGATAAAGCCATTGCTTTACAACAGGTATGTGATTTAGGGCCGTCATTTTCAGATACAGTATGTTTTCCAATTCAGCATCACCTGTGACAAGCACTTCTACATATATTTTGCGGCTGCTGACATATACTTACCCGATCTGAGAAGTCTTTTCATGACTTTTGATGGCGACTGAGTTGTGCTCTTGACGGCGACTACTCCATTACTCTGAAGAGTGCTCGAAGGCCCGCATTGATGCTCACAGGATACAGATAGGAATGTGAGGCATATTGGATCCTAGATGCAGTTTGTATCCACCCGTCTATCTTTGTACGTATAAATGAATGTGCATGTTGCTTGATCAAGCTAGAATATCTCTTTATGAGTAGAAGAATGTATTTGTGAAAGAGAGAAATGATTGCTCAGTGTCGATCTCTAGAGTATGTCCTGCTTTCAGTAGAATCTGGCCAGTCTTAACCACAGTGGCTGCTTTGGATAGTTTGATCTTCTGTGCCGTGATGCGTTGGGCGTTGGTCGCAGTGGTCGTGGTGGTAGGCTTCCGTCCGAGAGCAACAACCGGAGCGGCGAGGTCGTTTTCGCCTCAGTGCTTCCATGCCCAAAGAATCCCATGACATTCCCAAAGGACACCGTTTTGGTGCTGCACTTTTATGATGACCTAACGATCTAAAACTTTCACGTTGTAATTTGATTTATATGTATATGTAAATCTATTGAAATACATAAATATGAATAAATATAAATATAAATATATATATATATATATATATAAGAGGTTAGCATTGTTGGGAAGTGCAAGGGTGGTCTCAGCAGAAATGGAGGGCGTGCCTCAGCCAAGGTGCAAACCCTGCTGATTCCCGGTAAGGACTTTCTACAGGCTTGCCTTGTCCAGTCTTGGCAGCACCCATTCTTCTTAAGGTCTTCAAAGGTCTTAAGAACATTGGAGACCGTCTACTGCCTGCAGTTTTACAAAAAAAGGTGTACTTCCTCGTTTCCACGTTGTCATGGCCGTCAGGTTTCAGCCTTGAATGTGCCACCGCCCTCTGACCAAGAAGGCTTGATGCAAGTGATGAAACTTGGGCAGATTGGCACCGGATCCCCGAAGAAGTGGTGCTTTTAGCTTTCCAAGCAAAAAATGTGTTTGAGGTTGTTGGTGTTCTTGGACTAACCATTGTTTGGACCTCTGGAAGGCGGAAGGAAAGGCTTTGCCACCGACGCTGAAATCAGCAGGACGTGAGTGATGTCATGCAAATCAACTGGAATGGCAATGATTTAGCAGGTTGGATCTCATGACTCAATGGGTTGCATGGTTCATTGCCTGTTTGTTGGACTGGAACTTCAAAGTGGACGGTGGGTTGGTGATAACTTATAACCATCATCAGTTTCCAACTATGATCAGATTTTTCCAACAATTCAATATCCAACAGATACCAACCTTTCCTTCCCAGTACTCCGCCAGAGATTTGGAAAGATCAACTGCTGACAGCTTCCAACCATTTTTGAAGCAGTTTTTCTTGCATAGTGTGGTACATGTTTGGCCTAGGTTGGTGGTAGGCACGATTTTCTCTGTGAAAAGTGTCTTGCTGCATGACAGCACCTCGCAGTATTTCGACAAGTCTGTGTTTGAAATGTCTCTCTGCAATTCAGACTACTTTGTTTGACGATTGCTGACAGTTTCGACAAAGCGAACAAGAACCCCCCAGGAGTTCTTCAGAATGGTTGGAATTAAAAGCATTCAGAGCTCTTAAGCCGGTTGATCTACTTGTTCGCCAAAAACATCACAAGACGTTTGTGCACTTTAGCAAGGGTAGAGCCGCGATCGAAAAGAGCGACCTGATTTGCCGCCATGTGGCATGGCTTCGAACTCCAGGCCAGCGTGCTTTCAGGTGACGAGGATGATGATGATGATGATGATGATGATGATGATGATGATGATGATGATGATGATGATGATGATGATGAAAGCTTTGAAGTCCCGTAAAAGAATATATTAAGGCATGGGATGTTGAGTCAACACAGATTGTAGGTCTTGGTGGAAGACCGGTGTGAATGGGCTCTAGTGGTCAATCAGTGCATGCAATTCTTGATCAGCTCCCATGCTTTGTGGAAAAGTAACAGCTTTGAGTGTTGCGTTTTGAGCGTGAAAACACACAAGCAGAAGTCAATGCTTTGACACCTGGACCATTCTTTGTCAGGTTCAGACGATCCAAGGGTACCACTGGAGGTGCTGGTGTTGCAGCCAGTGCAGGCACACTCTTGGCTGCCAAGCCTGCCGAAGCCGGATGGGAGGTCATCAGTGGCGAAGATGCTGCTTGGTTTGAAGGGATTGGACGTTTGGGAAGGCTTCGTCCCCATTTTTTTTTCCCCAAATAGCTGGAACTTATAGGCTTCTTACTTACAAATCTTATAAACACTAGGTGGTGTTGACGAACTTATGGGTCAACATGCTGGCCACTGTGATGTTGAGGGCCTTGCTCAGCATGCCTGAGCAGCGTATTGTGAGGGTTGCAGTCGCCATGTGTGACTTTGCTTTGCTGTCGGGGGTGCTTCTTTCAGAGTCCAAGACTTGGCGAAACCCGGAGCCAATTTCAGTGCCTCGTGGAGCTGTTTGCTGTTTTCAGTTTCTGTATCAGGGGGGAATTCATTATATGCAACCAAGTTTTCAATTATTCTGGTTTGAAAAAGTTTGAAACTTGGTTGTATCAATCGAATAATGAAAGCCACCTCCCTGAGTGAGGTTGTGTCACAATGTGAGGAAGTATTAGTAGGCTCTTCGGTGGGTTGTGGAGCGGATGTTGAGCCCCAGCTCTACAATTGTAAAGCCAATGTTGAGCCCACTTTAGGCTGCGTCTACAAACCCGCTGTTGGGCATGTTTGGTGCATCTTGGTATAGGCGCCAATCAGCTTTCTTTGGATCCAGGTTGGGTGACTTGAGCATATGTTGAATCCATTTTGGGCCTGATTGGCTCTGTGTCGCCTAGCTGTTTACCTGTATTCATTTACTTCCAGCCCTCATCCATCGACCCGTTTCCGAGCTTGTTCGGGAGGGCATTTGGAACTGATGTTGTGCATTTGGAACTCATGTTGCTCTATGCTGGGGTAATTTGTTTGCTTGGCCCTGCACAGCAGAGAGCAGCTATTTTGTGTGTATTTTCTATCATTTTCTTCTCTATTAGAGATGTTCTGACCCAGTTATGGAAATGCGGTGAGGTAGCGAACTCAGCGGTTCTCGAGCAGCATCGTTTCGGAATGCAGATGTCTCTGCTTGGGCAAGGGACTCCAGAAGGCTTTGTAGACCACGAGTTTCCGGCACAGGCGAAGAGCATCGATGGTTTGGAGGGACCACCTGTGCGTCGGGGACAAGAAGCCCTAATGCAACTTTTGACGGCTCCTGGATCCCACGAGGACGAGGAAGAAGAGGATGAGGATATCTTGAGAGAAGCGCCCAGATGTGCCTGTGGCAGACGAGGTCGACAAGGACGCGTGCAGGTGAACGGCATGGTGGCAAAGCGACCGTATTTTCGATGTGCTACTCGCAGCTGTCGTTTCTTCAGCTTTGGAGAGCTAGCATCTTCATCCGATGCACAAAGCTTCCCATGGATGCGACTGCAGACGTCTCTAGACATGTCAACTCATCAATCACGAAGCGTGCGGAGCTCCCTGGTCGTTGTAGGGCGCGATGGCTTCAGACCAGAAGATGTGAGGCTGGGACCAAAGTCTGAATCGCTTGGGGATGTTTTCTTCCTCGAAGCACTGGCTATCTTAGCTGAGCGCCCGAGTGCTTTGGAGAAACTGTTGCCGAATGCTGGAAGTGGCTGCCATGAAGTGAGGCTTTGTGTTGCTGGACTTTGGCAGTCATACTTAATCGATGAAAGGCTTCCAATGCTGAACTCAAATTCAAAAAATCCTCACGAAGCTCTGGCTTTTGGACGGTCTGCTGGAAATCAGCTTTGGATCCCTCTGTTGGAGAAGGCTTATGCCAAAGCCTATGGTGCATATCAATTTGCGTTTCCAGCTCCTTTGAATGTTTTTCTGGAGGAGTTGACTGGTGCAGCAGTTGAGCTTGTGCGTTTGGGATCGAGTTGTTGGAGCAGCAGAGGACGTCCCTTTGACAGCGAGGAACTTTGGACTTTCTTGTCTAGTCAGACTACAAACGGTGCTTTGATCGCAGCTTTCGCACCAGCGCTTCCACAGGGTTGCTCCTCTGTCTTTCCAATTCTGGAAATTGGAAGTAACAGTGGCTCTGGGGTGTGGAATTCTCGTCTAATTCGCTTGCGAAATCCACGTGTTTCCGGAAGTTTGTCTGAAAACATTCACGAAAACGTGCTCTCGTTATTGCGAGGAAGATCCGCTGAGGCCTCAACCTTTGCAGATGGCTCTTTTTGGGTAAGCTACGACGATTTTCTATCGCATTTTTCACAGCTGTATGTGTGTCATGCAGCTTCAGCAGGTGGTGCTTTGAAACATACTCGAACCTTTGAAGGTGATTTCACTGCTCCATCTGATGGTCTTGGCACCCGCGGATGCACTCTTCGGATTTCAGCTATTTCAGCTTGTGACCTGTGGATTTCCTGCATGCAGCCAATCCCAAGTGGATCCAGGCTCCTTCAGCCATGCATGGGTCACGTTCCTTGTAATCCAATTGTGCTTTTTAGACACTTGCTACTGTAAGGTTTTCCTTTCTCAGTTGCATTTTGGATTTTCTTCATCAGCACTTCCTGAGGTTTTGAATGACCTGGGCATCATCGCCCTTGACACGAGCAACGGTCAGCCACAAGCAGTTTGCTTTGGGGGAGCAACCTCATCGTTGAGTTGTCACATTTCCCTGGCGGCAAATCAAGAGTTATTGGTCTTCCCCGTGAGTCTCCGGGGTTGGCCTGGGACTGTGTCGTTTGGCAGTCAGATTTGCAGCTTTTGGAAAGGATTTGTTCAAAACTGCAGTTGGTCACTTGTGAATAAGTATTTGTACTGTTCCAACTGATGGATAGAGCCTTTGGTTGCACCGTTAAGCAAGGATAGCCAGGGCACTTCCGAGTCTTTGAAGTTTAAGTAGTCTTAAACTAGAACTTTTGAGGAGTCCAAACCACTAACGACAGACCTGGGCATGCTGACATGCCAGGGGGTCCTCTCTGAGTGTAAGAGGCATTTTGACGGAGTCAGGACCTAGTGAACCAGGTGCAATATGTGCGCGGTGGCAAAACCGCTAGTAAGAGAGGACTAGTTGAGAGGACTAGTTCGATGACTTCTAATGGGCCAAGCAGAGTAGAACGGCAACATTTCTCGCGTGGAAATATTGATCAGGGCCCATCTGGTCGGCGTGGCATGGCACAGTATGGATATATGTTGGCCTGTTCAGGCTTTGTGCTTCTTAGCTACCCCATGCCTTTTCTAGGAAAAGGCGTTCGCTTTGCTAACCAGTGTTGATTAATAAACGAGTGAATCGAGTGATCTTGTGCTTGGAAGTAGCATCATGATCGGTACAAAAGATGTTGGGTCAACCAGGCCCGCCTGTGATCTTGTTTTGGTGAACATTGAAAATTTAAAGTGATTCCACTTTCCGACAAGGGGTGGTAGAAAACCTCTAGAAAACATCCCCCCAGTTCTGGTCGAAAGCCCAAGGACGCTGCGCTTTTTTTGTCTTTTCCTCGACGCTATCAGAGTGCTTTGTTGTAATCCGGTCCACACCTTGCAAATACACGTTTGAACCAAACCCGCAAAACAAGGTAGCATATTTGGTGTATACAGCAGATCAGTACACTTTCAATCTCACCAAGTTGGCGTTCCTGTGGCGGCCTGTTGGATGCAACATGTTTGTGCATTTCTCAAGCCATGATATTTGAATCATTCTAGATTAATTTGCACAACTGTTGTTTTCATACAGGCCCAAGCATGAAAATCAATTCTTTGCATTCTTTGCAGCATTCCAGAGGCAAGGTTTCTTTAACCCAAGACTAATGTCTTGTTTTGTAAAATCCATGGACTTCGGTGTAAATTCCTGTTGCTGCTCAAACCAAGGCGCCTGCGCTTGCAGTGCTCCGAAGCCTTCTGCGTGAAAGCGAAGGATCCCAAAGATCCCAAGGACACCGAGCTCGCAAGGCTCTGGGGCAAAGTCTGGGCGCTGGCTGCAGACTTTGGTCCACAGCTCCTGGGTGAGCGAAGCCAATGCTTGCGACGCCAAGTGCCTGTACGAGGTGAAGATGGGATGCCGCTGGCATCAACTGAGCTGATGATTCTGCGGATGGAAGGTGCGACTTTTTTGATCTTGGAGAATCCAGATGTGACTGAGGCGCCAGAAGATACCTTTTTTTTGATTGATACAGAAATATGCACAGTTGTAGCGTGACTGCATGACCCAATAGTACGCATGATCGTCGCAAATTGCAGCTCCAAGAAATTGTGTGCCAGGCATTCATCTTCGACGGAACTATCGAAGGCAACTATGTCGTGTCTCACACTGCCAGAGGTGCTCAGCAGGGCGAGTGGTGTGAGGACAAAAACCATGATAGCTTTTCAGCGGGATCTCGTAGTCATTGGAGGCGCTACCATATTGAAGATATTGTGCCTCCAGCTTCGCGACAATTGGTTTCAGTTCATTTTGCTGTCTACGCGGATTGGGATGTGGAGGTGCTGTTTGCCAAGGTCACATTGGCCCCCCCAAGCTTGGTTGGAAGTCGGCCAAAACATCATCCTTTCGCTCCTCATGGCATGAACAGCTCCTTGAACTGCCGAAGTCAGGCAGGTTACAAAGATCCGATGCTTGAAGCGAAACCAAGTTACTTCAACTCAGAACTCCCTGATGAAGATCTGGAAGTTCAGCTGGCCCTGGCTTTATCACTCCAGGACCTGCCACAGCCTGCCACTGAAGTTTCCGGAAGGCGCTGGGCGCGCCGGAAGCAACGTGAATGCACAGTTTGCCTGGAGACAATGACAGAAGTGACAGAAACTTTGTCTTGTTGTGGCAAAAGCTGTACATCTTGCGCAAGACATTGGGCTGCAGAGCAGGAGTCGCAAGGACTTGCGCTGGATGAGATTTCCTGTCCATCTTGTGGGAAAGCGCTAGCCTCCCTGGATGGCTCCTGGATTGCGACCTTCCTCGGGAAAGATGCCTTGGACAGATTGCAGCAAAGGATGCAGCTCCGGGAAACCCAACTCAGAAAGCTGAATGATCCTGACACCCGGCTCACGCCGCCAGAAAGCTCAGGGTTGCCAAGCCGAATTTTGATGCGCCTTGGCTTGAAGCAATGTCCGGGTTGTGGAGAGGGTATGCAGAAGGAGTCTGAGACATGCCACAAGATGATCTGTCGGAGCTGTCGTGCGCGCTTTTGCTTTCGATGTCTTGCCAGGCTCGAGTATTTCAATTGTGGCTGCACCGGGGCCGAACATAACTTTGTGGATCCACTTGATGGCTCCATCCGCTCTCATCAGTAGCCCGTGTTGGCAGATGAAAAGCGTCGCCAAAAAAACGTGGTGTTCTCAATAAGGTCCTGCTGAGACAATATCTTACATCCACAAATGCAGGAGTTGGCACTAGCTGATGTACATGATGATAGTCTCAACTTTTCTGATCTCTGAGTTGCATCAGGAGGGAGGTCGAATCGCAACGTGAGCTCGTTCCATGGCAAGCAGCCTTTGCCTCAAAGAGTTTCGCGCTGGTCAAGCAGATGATTATGATGATCCGTTGAACAACTCGGATAGCTGTTTTTTCGAAGACGTTGCAGGTACCAGGCACTTGGTACCATTGTGGGACAGCCCGCAAACACAAAGCCAACAAAAAAAGTGATTTTGACTCACAATCCCAATATGGCTTTCCGATGAGTGTTCTTCTTTCTGGATCAAAGGGTGACATTGGACCAAAGGACTGAGGATCCTCGAAGGTCATCAAACAATCCAAGCAGGAATTCCCAAGAAATACTTTACACATCTTTGCAGTGTCAAGAACGAAGCCTCCCATTTCGTTTTTATCTACTGTGGAAAACAGGTGACAGCCCAAGCCTGTCTCCATTCAAGACGGATAAGTTTGTGCTTAGGATGGACATGGTCCTGCTGCTACCGGCGGTTTGGAGGACCGTCTTTCAGACCAAGATGTTGGGCCTAGAGTGATGTTTTGCTAACAGGTTTTTTAGCAAATATGATGTAAAAAAGAGCAGATGTTTTGCTGACCTTGAAGACCGTTGAAGATCACAGTTTTGCAGAGGAAACTACCCATGATGGGAAGTGGGACCAGTTCCAAGCCAACGAGAAAATGCAGTGGCCTAAGAAGCTGCAGCTGGCCGCTGCTCAGATTCTGAAAGAAGTCATGTTTTTGGAGGTATGGCGTTGCAACTACATGGCACGAGGTGGGAAAGCATAACATCGTGCATGTACAGATAGATAAATTCATGTTTGTAGTTGCACTTTTAACCATGGATTGAAATCGAGTCCGTCGGCAAGCACAGGCCACTTGTGTAGATCTTGCTTTCAAAATCGCGAGTGTTGTACCGTTTCTTTTCGTTTCGGCGGGTGAGAGCCTGTGAGCAGGATATCTACACAACCAAGCTGGACAAGAGCCAAATTCCGCAAGACCAGCGGGAGAAGGCACAGCTTGACATGCAACTGTTTTGCCCAACACTTTCCCTCAGTAACTTTGACTACCCAAACAGGTGGCTGTGGGTCAAGCATCCTAAAAATATCCCAAAATGGTAGGTGAACAACCCAACAGTTCACTAAAGTTAAGGCATGGTATGTGCAAAGCCAGGGGTACAGGGACCAAAAGTGGACCCTTGACCCACCGCTCTGTATTTTTGGCCTTGAGCATCCACTTACAGCGCACAGGCTGACCGGATTGCGCGTGAAATGGAATCGGGCAACATGCACTCCGAGGACTGCCATTGCACACAGATGAATATGAGCTATAAGGGTTGTTGAAAAAGCATGTAAGATAGATTTCTTCAAAGGGTTTGCAGTGCAACGATTGCTTCTAATTCTCTGGGACAATTTTCCCTCGAGGTCGAATCTTACTTCTTTCTTATTTTGACTTTTGAGCCACAGATTCCCCATGGCATTTCTTCGTCTTGGAGAGAGCCACAAGGGAATCATTCAGGTTGAGGAGCGTGTGGACGGAGATGCTGATGGTGATGAAGAGGCCTGCCCTCTTTTCTTCACTGGCAAAACTCGAAAGGATTCCTCAGTTTGCTCGGCATCCTTCTTGTTCATAACTTCTAGATTCAACTTGCAATTTTGACACTTGAAATAGTTTTGGAACGGTCAACTTGCACCTTCAAAAATTACCAATTAACCAACGATTAACCAGCCAATCACCTACCATTAATCCAGCAGTCTTCCCATCGAAACGGTGTAAGAGGTGTTACACGGTCAGGCTCGCTTCAGTGCTGCCCAACCACTGGGCAACTCGAAGGTGGCTTGTTGGATTTTGATCCCACGGCTGAGCTCTTGCTCCAGAAGCATTCGTAAGGTCGCAGAAACCAAGCAGAACAAACACATGTAACAGATTCCAAAAATCATTGCACAAATCATTACATAGATTTGCATATTACCACCTTCTTGATTCATCAACTGCAATCATTTCTGAGAAAGCGGTAACACACATGTTGAAGCAGGTTTGCGTTTGCAGGATATCTTCCTAAGACAGTGGCCGTGGAGAGGTAAACCAAAGCTGTGCTGATTTCTTTTTCGGAAATTGAATGATCGAGGACAAGAATGTTCACGTAGATAGTATGGAGATGTTGGGTAACACAGGTAGATGGATAGCCAAATGTATAGATGAATGCATCGATACCCGGTAGGCATCTTGTTGGAAAGATTGACTCGATCTTTCAATTATTCAAACGAAGCCATGAAGCATTTCACTTCCAAAAAAATCCATCCACGTCCACCAGCATTTGCGTGTCAAACGGCAGTGCGATCAAATCTTGCGTCCA
The DNA here is from genome assembly GCA_009767595.1 of Symbiodinium kawagutii. Lineage (NCBI taxonomy): Eukaryota > Dinophyceae > Suessiales > Symbiodiniaceae > Symbiodinium > Symbiodinium kawagutii. Next base: position 32,081 of record VSDK01019417.1, on the reverse strand, counting down.
AGGCTCTGCAAAAGCCCCTTCCCCAGGTGCCAGAGAGACCTGGGCAGGAGCGTCCCTTTCATTCCGTGGCGTTCAGAGAAACCTGCCCACTTCAAAACATGTCTCTGAGTTGAAATATGGACATAGAACTTAAATGAACTATATACACATGGTATCATAGAAACATATTGTATATATATATATATATACATATATATATATATACACGCATGATTATTAGAGATTTCTGGAAATGGGGTAAAGTGCTGATATTTTCCGCACTCACCATTTGAACTGAGTACGGAGTGGATCGATGCGTCAGGACATTGCCGGTGGGCAAGACAGTCCGGTCCTCGGCAATGTGCCACTGCCGTGCCTTGTGATTTGCAATTTATTGCATTGCCATTCCCGATTTTTTTTTACAGCTGTCCGATCTGAGGAGGTGGAAGAAAGGGGATGATTTCTGAAATGAAGCGCATCAATGCGACCTGGCAGCAGATGCAGAACAGGGCTGATGATCGGCTGGCTGATGTCCGGCTGATGGGTTTGCTAAATAGAAACGCGGGGCTCATCAGCCCAGATTTCTGATCGTTGCAGGCGTTGAATCTGGAGCCGACATCAGCCAAGCATGATGAAACTACGGCTCGGAGTAGGCCCCTGTACTTTTGCGGCTGCTGCAGATTTTGGTACGATTGCACTTCTGCTGTGAGTGCCACTGCTGAATCGTTTGGGTGTTTCAGATTGTTGTAGAAGATTTGTTGTCTTACTGTGCTGTTGAATCAGGATGAACATGAAGGATGCTGCAAGAGGTAATGCCCAACGGATGCAAGCAAGAAGCCAAGAGAAGCCGTTTGCAAACGCGTGTGAAGCGAAGGGGGAAGTTTCTTGCAAGTTTCTTGGGGGCTTTACAGCTTGGACACTCCGAGGGAAATTCCCAAGACTTAAAGGTTGAGTTCCAACAGTCGGGATCCTCACAGGGCGCATCGCATTCTGTCAGCAGATGTTCTGAAAGGAAAAGGTCAAGACAAGTCCAGAGACCAAGTGAAGACTGAATTGTTTTTGCACAGAGAGATATCATATGCTTTCCGCTGTAAAGGCATTCTAAGTCTATATATATATATATACATACTGTACATGTATAGTTATATGTATTTCACAGCTAAGATTCCAACCAAATCCCATATGACATTGGCAGTTTGGTTTCTACTTGTGGAACTTTATTGGTTTCCTTTTCTTTTTCTGAGTCATGGGAGTCTTTCTTTTCACCTCGATGTGCCAGCAACTCCAAGGTCCTTGGAGATTATCGCTCAGCAGGATGCCAAAAAGCGTGGTTGCAAACTGAGCTTGTCTAAGCCACAAGAGGTGGAGACAGACTGTTCCGGACTTGAAGACTTGAAGGAGGCCAGTCTGAGGCCAGTGTTTCATTTTACTTTTTTCTGAGGCAAGACTTCTGAGGGCACGCAATGGGAGGGCCAGAATGCTCAGGCGGCACTTCACAGCTTTCTGTGACTCTTGTTGAACTTCACCGGCAGGTTGCAGTGGAATCAACTGAGGATTCTTTCAGATGTTTTCAGATTCTCTCAGATTGTCAGATTCTGAATCTGCTCTTGCTACCTTTCTTTCCACCTTTCTTTCTACTCTTTCTACCTTGTGTTATGTGGTTTAGTGGTGATACTCGGCTGCTTTGACAGAACCAGAAGGGCCAGAGCGGCGGTCCTGGTCCCAGCTTGATTTTCTGGTTCCTCCGAGTCACCTTCACTGTACCCAGGGGCCCACATACACCGTATCCATTTCTTCAGCTTCAAAATCATTGCATTTTTCCCCAACAGCAACATTTGTGGCCGACAACTGGTACCCAAGGTGCAATGGCCAAGGCTGGAGATCAATCCAGACAGTCGTTTTCTCAGCCTTTAGGGCTCAGCCGTGAATTGAAATGGGAGATATGCAATCAGATGGTTGCTGTTTATGGCTGTTTTCAATTCAGCCGTGAAGCTCCATTTGAGATATGGGGCTGTCCATCCTCGGTACCAGTTGGGTATGATTTTGGAACTGAGGAACAGCGGCTCGTTTTCCTTCAATCCGAAGGCTCCATCCTTCACCTTGAATCCCCAGGCCATGACTGAACTGTTGAATTTGTATGGGCAGGCGTTTCGGATGGAAAGAGTTTTCACAGATTATTGTTCATTTGATATCAGTGGGTTAGGTCTGTTGAACTGGACTGTTTCATGTTTTTTTAAGATTGCAAAATTTGGCAGCCCGATGTTGACAGTTTTGGCTAGATAAAAACCTAGATAGAAAACATTTGAAAACTACAGTAGTCAAGATGGCACATCCTTTTAGCAGATTTCTGCATGCCAGTCTTCGCACTGCGAGGCGGTGGATTTCACGCCTGGTGGTGGTAGTCAAACAACACAGGCACAGGCTCCAGCCAAGCAAGTACCTCAGACATCAGTTTCTGCATGCCATGCAGGTCATATCCCACAGTTGACACTGCAACTAGCACATTGCCACTCCGAAACTGCGTGCCGTCGAGTATGATAAGGATGGTAACTGCTGGATAGGCCAACAATGGGGATTCACAAACAATGGCTATCTTCAGCAGGGAGACCCACCAGCAGGGTAGCACTTTCATGGAGAGACCCAGTCTCGAAAAATTGGTGATCTTTGCTGAGGGCTTCTGGACCTTCGCCTAGCTTCAGCACCTATTCCAAGTAGCTTGGAGCAAGGATAGACATTTCAAGTGGCAGCAGAAAACTTAGAGCTTGAAAGCAGGTCGCATTTGTAAGGGGCGGCCTTGTTGCCCGGCGATGAACGATCTCTCTGCCATAGATCTGTCATTGAATCCATTGAATCATTGAATCCAGTGAATGTTTACATTTCTTTGGCTCTGGATGCGATTCTCAGGAAAACCAGTGGCAAGCCAACGCCTTGGCGATCGAAACGAGTGATGCAAAGTCAAAGTCAAACACACCAGAATGATGTGATGGAACCTAGAAAGGATGAAATGTGTGTTCCATCATAGCTGGTTGCTTTCCCTTTGGTTTTGGGGGTACCACCATGCTTTGGGCATACATTTTTGGGTGCGCTGCTCTCACTTTGTTAGAGATCACCACAGGTTGTTTTGCCTGAGTTTGAGACTTCTCCAGAGAGTCGCCTGGGCTGAGGGCATTCAAAGGGGGCCTCACAGATATCCTGGAGATGTTCTTCCAGCGTGCGAAGAATTCATCGCCAGATAGGCGGGATAAGTCTTGCAGTGGCAGAAGTCATTGCAACTCTTATAAGGACTCAAATAATGATTCGTTCATCATCATCATCATCATCATCGTCATCATCATCATCATCATCATCATCATCATCATCATCATCATCATCATCATCATCATCATCATCAGTGCTATTATTGTTGTTTTTTACTTTGATTTCTATTGTTGTTATTGTTATTTTTTCTTATTATCATGATTTTCATGATCATCATTATTGCTGTTGTTATTTTTATTGTTGTCTATCACTGTTTTCTCGTTTTCGCTTTCGGCTTTCGACATTTCTGACTTTTGTTTGTTGTGCTCTCACTCGTTGACCTGGCCAGTGCCGCGCCGGATTGGCCTGATGCCAAGGGCCCTTCTTACAAGGATGTGCGCCACTGAGAGCCAATCTGTGAAGAGCAGCAACCTCATAGCAGGTGAACATGCATCACACAAACATTCGTATCCATCTATGGATATGGTAAATACTGCAGGAATATATTAGCAAAGCGAGGATCATAAATTATACACACATAAATACAAACCATGCAGACAAACATCAGATCATGTATATGTTTATATATATGTATATATGATATACATCAATATACATATATCCTTTCTATGATTTACTTTATAGTGTTTATTTTCACGTCTTTGGCAGGTACTTGGCCAGCCAAACCCAAGTGGTCAGCGAGCTGTCGCAGGCATCACCTCGGATTTTGTCACAAGCTGCGGCTCGAAAGCTTCCAGCACCTCAGGTGCCGGGCAAATGCACATGCAAAACATGGCACAGGTGCTGGCCTTGGATGGGAGCTTTCAAACAGCAAACGTGGCACAGATGAGCCTTTGAAAGTGCTGATTTACTTTAGCACTGAGACCTGAGCCTGACACAGCGTTCTCATCCACACCTCGTATATGATCCCTCCGGTCCCTCCTTTCGGTTGGCCTTGGGATCCTTGGTTCCTGACCTGTAGTCGAACAAGATCATCATCATCATTATCATCATCATCACCATCATCATCATCATCATCATCATCATCATCATCATCACCATTATCATCATCATCACCATCATCATCATCATCATCGCCATCATCGCCATCGTCGCCATCATCGCCATCATCGCCATCATCGCCATCATCGCCATCATCGCCATCGCCATCGCCTTCGCATCTTGATCGCCATCGCCATCGCCATTACCACTACCATCACCATCACTGTCACCATCAGCATCACCAATCACCCAGCCTCACCCTCACGTATGTGATTATAGAATATTCTTTGCTGTATCACGCTCATCTTCTCATCCTTTCTCTTCGATCCTTGTCCTTGAGCAGCTATGTCGATCCTTCTGCATCTACTGTCCTCAGGGCCTCGAAATTCTGCTGTGATTCGGGCTCCTTGCATCGTAGCACGTGGTATGCTGCCAAGATATGCCAAGGCTGGCAACTGGCAGGCGCAGAACCAAGGCGCATGGGCAGCTTGCAGTTTGACGGCCGCGCGTCCCATTCGTGCAAAACCGCAGCTGAGTTCGGTTCTTGCGAGGCCAGCAGGGTGGACAGCAAGCCACAAATCAGGCGCAGCTGTGCTTGTTCTTCCTGGCTATGTCAGTTGAAAAGTTTGACTGAAGAATTATTGCAGCTTTACAACTAAAGAATCAAGAAGGCAATGTTGCTAGAGACATTTGCAGAAATTCAAGACAACGCTTTGCTTGCTTTTCATTGCTCTCCGTCTGCAGGTGCAGCAGCAGCAACAGGTGCATTTCTTTTGAATATTGGCATTTTGCAAATTTCGTTCACTTTTTCTTTGGCAAAGTTCCTCACTTTTGCCAGTGCGCGCTGGACATTCAGGTGCCGCAGCAGAATGCACCGCAGAATCAGGACGCTGCTGGATTCTGGAAGAGTCGTAGACAGCTTCCTCAATGTTTGTGATCGGAAGCTGTTTTTGTTGCGCGACTTGAAAGCAGTAGGTAGCTTCACTCTTAAGGACCAGCAGCAGGGCGGTCCCAACATGGGAGGCCAAGGTTGGCATGGGCTATACGTCTCTGCTTCTGAAATCAAGATGTTTCTTCAGTCATATCCTAATTTTTCAAACGTTTCAGGTGGAATGCCCATGCAGCCAGCCATGATGCCACAAGGCTTTGTTGTGGCTGGCGCGCCGGGAACTCATAGCGGCTCCAAAAGTCTCGAAGTCGTCAACTTGCTGTTGCTGAGGCCCGGTCCGGGGCAAGGAAACCAGCCCAACCAAATGCAACAGCAGCTTGGCTGCCACTGGGTGACCCTGGATGACTTGCTGTCGTGGTGCTTGCCGTTGAGGTATGGCAACATGTATGGTGGTCCTGGTCAGCAAGGCGATCTTCCGGATGCTTGTGGTGCCAAGTAAAAAGTAGCAGATATTTGCTATAGCAGCGGCGTGGAATGGCATGGGCAAGTTAGGGACGTAACTTTGGGGACTTTTAAAGCACATCAGACCTCTTTCGGTTTGACCGGGTAAGCTTCAATAGAAGCCATGCCCCGTAGATCGGACCTTGATCAGGCAAAGTCATTGTAGCTAATGTAGTTTCGTGAAGCGAGATGGAAACATTCGGAAGGGGACTTGCCAACACCTTTGCTGTGCTCAATGAGCGTTGCTTTCTGACAAGTAAAGACAATGGGCACGGCTGCCAAACATCACTGAAACTTGACAGAATATCCCAACCAAGAGGTTCCTTTTCATGTTTAGGAGGTAAAAGGAAGGGGCGACATGGGATTTTTATTCACAGCCATAAGGTTCCGACACCAAGCATTCCAAAGGCATGAAAGACATGCTCAGGAATCAGGAACTACTCAATCTGTGATTCGCATTACTTTTGTCTGAAAAAAGACATGTGTTCAAACCCAGCCATTCACGGCTGGCTTCACGTTGCCCCGGTTCAGTCTCGAGCAACGCGTGCCTTAAAACAATCCGTGGCTTCAAACAAAGTCTCTGTCTCTCTGTCTGAGCCGTTGAGAAGTTGCCAATGTTTGACGTGCTCCAGGACAACCGCATCAAGGTCAAGGGATGGGGTCCTGCTCTCAATGCACAAATTTCATCAGATTTGCAACGTTTTCCCCTAAAACAAAGATAGTTTTTTCGACATTGAAGTCTACATGCACGGTATTTGTAGCATCTTTCGGAGTTTCGACAAGTTGTGCACGTTGCGATGATGCATCAGGAAGCGGATTCAGGGCGCTTCGTGGCTTTGCCCGAGGCAACCCACCATCGTTTTCAACCAAGCCCCTGTGATGGGACAAGGACAAGCAGGGCAGATGGTGTATGGGACTCAGAGGCGGCACTTAGATTCCGATGCGATGCTTGATGAAAGTGGTGGCAATTGTGAATATTCCAACATGAAGCATCGCTTTCAATGGTGAATTAGACTGCTTGCATCGGGATGAGTGGTAAGTTTGGAAGGCGAGGTTTTTGGACCCCCAAGAAATTGGGGATCATTTTTTTTTACCAAGTTGGTGTCCTCTTTGTTGTGAAAGATGCAGCAGCGCTCGCATTCATATCATTCTGACAGCCTGGACTGTCGTAGGTCTTGGAGTCAACTTTCAGACTGATCAAAAGTAGACTAGACGAAATTTGAGAAATGTAGGGACTTGGGACTTTCAATGACTCTTCACGACGACGACTCTTGGGATGACTTTCACGACGACGACTTTCAGGATGACTTTTAGGATGAAAAGTTTGAGAAACGGCCTCCATTCTCAGCTGTCACGGGCACCTTCACTTCGTCCTGATGACATCGATGCCAAGGCCAACCATGATTGCCCAAGGCCAGCAAGGACAAATGGGTTAGGTCCCCAGAGAGTTTCTCAGGGAGAAAATTCTAGAGATTTTCTCATTCTTAAGTTTCTGAAGTTCTCATTCTTAGAATAGATTTTCTTACCTCATTCTTAGATTCTTTCTGTTTCTACTTCAGCTTTTTCAGTTCAGATGAAGCATGGTAGCACCATTTGCATCGAGGTGTAACAGCTCCCATGGCGAAGTTCGCTGGCCAGCAACAGCAGATGCTCGCCATTTCCTCAGCGCCCAATTGATGCGGTAGGAGTGTCATTTGCTGCTGTGTCAGGTGGTGCCCATGATGCTGGCAGGCCCTAACCAATACGGCAATGGGCAGGCACCAGAGTTGATCCTTGCATGGGCTTATGAAAATGGTGGCAGGCATTGATTTGTTGCAATCCAGGATTTCAAACTCAGAACAACTTAGTAGCGAACTGACCATTGTCTACCGCACATGCACAGCCAGGCACTTTCTGTCTCGAAATGATTCACGCACAACCGACGTTCACAGCCCACAGACTCGTGAGTTTCGACACGTTAGAAACTCCATGTGCCAGGGCTTCATGCAGGGCCAAGGCACCATGCCTCCACAAGGAGGCGGTCCACAGGCGTGAGGGTAGTAGTCCAGGGCATCTTTGTGAAGAGTTTCGATCTGAAAAGCCGCATCTTGTGGCATTTTGTGGCTTGGGATGGCTGGGATGGCTTGGGTCTGAGTTTGAATATCAATCTGGTCGAGTCTTGAGACACTCAATGGACTGTTGGATTGCGCAGGGAGACGGTGGCCAAGGGCAAATGATGCAGCAAAACATGTGACTCGGCGTGGAAAGGAAGGAACGAAGAATCCAAATGTGTTGATTAAAGTAGGGCACAGCAGCAGCAGCAGCTGATCCGGTGGACCTTGTTTGACCATGGCTCTTCGTTGATCCTGTGTTCTGGTTGTTCTAATCGTTTTGTGTCTGGGCCAATTGTTTGGCTGTGGGGGGTTTGATAGATTCATTGAGAGTCAGTGCCGACAGCCTACTGACTGTGATAACGTTCATAACCAGAGGCTAATCAGCCAATCATTCTGCTAACTGGCATTTATTTCTTATTTTTTGTGCACTCCAGCCGTCTCTCTTGTTTGATATGTTGCCCTCTAGTTTGTCGTTTTTGTACCATATAGAGCTACACCACTTAATTCGAATTGAAATCTGGACAGAGGTTGCTAGAGCGACTGTGGCTGTAAGCATCGCTGAACAGCAGCAGCAGTGGTTTCCAAAGAGGTACCCACGGCAGCAATAGCGCAGAGCGCGGGTCCAGGAGGTGATCTGCCAGCAACTTGTCTGAAGGATCGACCGTGGCTGACCGTGACACTTCTCCAAGTGCGAAGCTGTTAACGGGGGAGATCCCTCCGACGATCAGATCGATCAGAGATCCGTAGAGATCCCCCTTCAGCATTCTTCAGCTCTGTTGCACCAGGGTGCACCGTTGATGATGTTGATTGTGATTTTACACCAGCTTGATTCCAGCCTAGGCACAAGCCAGCAGTTGGAGCCTTTTTCTGGGCCTTCTTATTTTGATGTTTGGTACCCGCCAGAAAAGAACTGCTGACGATGGCTTGAAGGTGGAAGTCACGCCATGAAAGTCACATGACCCTGTCTTGCCGGTGAGAGCAGGGGAAATAGAAAGACACGGGTGAAGTTCAGTGAAGTTCACTAGGTTTTGTTGAGCACAATGAGTACCTACCATCCTGGTGACTGTTCGTGAAGCCCTTTGAGTCATCGCCCAGAAGCAGTCAGTCAAATGCCCGTTTGCTGGTCCAGAAATGAACCGGCACAGCGTGTGACCACAAGAGTACCTGGAAGAAATGGTTTGATGGTGTATGCACTTCTATTGTTTGAAAAGCGTTTTTGTAAATTTCTTCACTCACTCAGCGTACTTTTGCCTGTGCATGTATTCGGGCTTCTTGCACAGATCCTTTTCCAGGAAAGCGTTTATGCTTCCTATTGTCGTTTGCAGATTGGATTGTGATGTTCAAATGTTTGAACAACACGACTTGTAAGACTTATTGCTTTCGCTTGGTACATAGTACCAGTCCATATCTGCGGACGTAATTGCGCAACTGTGGGGTGTCCTCGACTGGCTATCCTCTGCAGCCTTCGACTGAAAGCGGGTTCATCCAACGTGGACAGTTTTGATCTCACGCAAGGTGTAGTACCAAGAGATGTGTCGATTGACGTGTTTTTTTTCCTCGTCAAAGTCTGTCTGTTAACAAAGTGCTCCAACATTCCAAGCAAGTCCTGAGATGGTTTGACGATGTTCGGAGTCTAAGCGAGTGCCACGTTGCATGATGGCGGAGCGACCTTAGTGCATCTGCGTATCGCTCTGGCTGCCACTGATGGCATGTTTTGCATATCGGCCCTGGCCGCCAAAAAGCCGCTGCTGAACACGAGTATGAGCCTGCAGAGGTGACTCACTGCCGTAGCAGACAGCTGAAGAAACAGAAATGAACGACTGCTACGAAGGAAGACAATTTGGAAGTAGCTTTTGAGAATCAAAAGAAGTTGATCTCTACTGCTACTTCTTCATGTGCCCGGGCCTCCTAAGACTAAACCATAGAATTCCAATGGATTTCATGACTTCCATGACTTCATCATGTTTACAGCTGAACACGTCTTGGGGCCGATGAAACTTGTCCCGGGCACACCCCCTGCCAAGTTGACACGCTCAGTGTGTGCCTGGTGGAGCAAAGAGGCTGAGTCTCGGCAAACTCTCATGGATTTCTCCCATGATTTTACTTCACAATGTGCATCTTTTTGTTTGCCAGCTGTTTTTCTCATGATTCCTATCTCTCAAACTGCTAGATTGTCACAACTAAACCATATCCAAGGAGCTGAAACAACAGATGTTTTGTGCAGACTCAAAGTCTCATCTTATCGAGCATCCAAACCTCAGAGCAGCAGTTGAGCTCAGCTGGTTAGAGAGACCTGCGGTAAGATGATAAACAGGACGTGGATGTGGAAACCACTCATTTGCTGTTGGAATTGACGTTGTGTCACACTTGAACGTTCACTTGCCTGGTCTCAAACTGAGCGCTGTTCAGAGCTCTTGGATTGTACAGATTTGCTCTGAAAACAAATCTGTGGTTCAACTATGTTCAAAAGGTGAGTTGCGCGGCTCCATTAGCGCTTCCATGACGACCTACTGCCCGCCATCAAATTCTCATGGCCTTTCAAAGATGCACCACGAGCCCCATATGAGAATAGTCTACAATAGATTTTGATATGTTATGCAAATTATAACATACATATATTTCCGGTTTAGAAGATTTATATGTATATATATATGTATGCACACATTGTTTACCACATGTATACAATGTCTATCCATAATTCCACGTACATATACAAATATACCTATATGTATATATACATTTGTGCAGAAGTATGCATGTGGCAATTCTTGCCATGGTACGGCAACTTATCAAGAATGCAAGAAAATAAGAATTGAATGGAATCATTGCTGAAACAGATGGTCTAAATGGAAACAAGTCGGCGGGACACGTTTGCGATGAAGATGTAGCGTTTTGTCTCTGAAAGGATGGAGTAGTGGATGGACTCTTTGTTTGAGCTGAGCCGCAGTGGCCTTGGCGAACCACGTTTTGCAAAGATTGATCTTTGCCAATAGAGGTCCTTTGCCCAGCTCAAACGGTCTGCATGTGTGCAGTGAAGGGTCGGGTCCTTCGCATCCATCAGCGAGATAAGTTTGGTAGCCACTGAGGCCACCGCTTGCGCAGTGGATTTTAGCATGGTTGATGAACTGCTCCTCCAGACATCAGCCATTCCTCTGCGTTTCCCGCGCGCAATTTGGTCTGTGGAGCAGCGAGACCTCCTCACAACGGAGATGCCCGTGTTGATGACCGCACAGCAGAGACTTGTAAATACTATCGTACTTACAAGAAAGACTCCGAACATCTCAAACATCTCCAGATTTCTGATTTTGGTTTGAAGTGCATCTTCACCAACGACCCCCGATAGGACACGCTGTCACACGACGGAAATCCATGGGATAAGATGCAGATTGATGTGACGTGATCTGCCTGGTTTGAGATCGAATGAGGCGCAACCCTGGGAAATCTCTTAAGATAAAAGGTGGAGTATGATGGCTCTCTGGCAGCACTGATGTTTCCAGGGCGTCTATCCCCCGTGGCCACAGGGGTTCGCCCGGTTCGCGAGAGGCACTTGTGTTGTTGCTGCTGAACGTCAATGTTTTATCCTTTTCTGCTTGTACTGATGGATTCGGGATCACACAAAAATGTATGCATGTTTGTCATGTTTGTGTTTGTGTTAAAGTAATGAGAGACCGCTGCGTGCGAGCGCTACATGGCTTCTCCAAACTCTAGCGTGGCCAAAATCCAGCTGGACAAGCCTGTCAGCTGCGACCCGGTTGAGCAAAGGATCCCAGCATCGACGTTGTCGTCACATGACTCGTCACACTCGTCACGACATGGTGCAAGCGTCAACGGATCCATTGCCATTCCGGTTCTTGGGTAAGTTGGAAGGATAAAGAGGAATCAATGATTTACAGAACACTGCAGTGCGAGATCTATACGTTGATCCTGTGCCAAAATGTCATGCAACTCGTTGTCCCCAACGCACCCAACCCAGTTTGCAAGTTGCATGGCCGCGCAGAACCCTTGAATTGATATGCTGAAGTTTCTGAAGTCTAAAGCATTTGGAGTTCCTTCCGAGTTTTCATTTTAAGTTTTGCTTTTCGTATTTAAGAGAAGGTTTGTACTGAAAACGAGGGCTGCCGTAAGCCAAATTTACAGGGGCTACGCGACGAGCAAGGGCACCGCAGGCTCTACTGCCCGGGTGCCTTCTCTCAGGGGGACGTTGTCTCTAGTCCCCAGAGAGCTGGGAATGCGCCAGATCGCTCTCCATGAGAGTGGACGGCCGTGTAGCAGTTGGCCATGTCAGGGCGTGTCACGAAGTGAGACCTTTGATCGACTGATCATAACATGAATCATAGTGAAGTGGACATACACTTTTCAGTGTACGAAATGATGTATTTGATTCCGCCGATTGTGTAACAAAAACAGTGGTAGAGCTGTCATGATAAAATCGCTAAAAATACAATGCTTTTACGTTCTCTCAAATCCCAGGCAGTTCGACATGCCCTCTCCTGCGAGAAAGAGATGAGGAGGAGCAGTCGCTTGTGTGACAGGCGAAAAACCCACATCTTTGGGCTTTTGCCATGGCCCAGAGCCATTCTGAAAGGATGTGGAAAATAGGGAGTATGCTGCAATTTGTTGAAGTGGCAGTTGTTTGCAGCCTGGAACATTTTCAGCAAACTTTTGGCTGGTCGAGTCGCCGCCGATGTTTTCACCTTGAAAAGGCAATAGGAGGGAAACTGAGAAGTCAAGTCTTTGTAGCAACCACTCCTGTTTTGACTCTCATTGTTTCATGGCTCAAGTAGTTCCGTTAGGTACAGTACATGCGAGCAGCAACGACATATACCGCAAAAAGAAAGAGCGAAGGCTTTTACAAAGGTACATCACTCTGGAACAGCAAACTTCAAGCAGCTGAGATGTAATATCCATCACAAGACGGGCCTTTGTGGAAGCAAATGTCTAAACGCTACCTCTGCAAACCAATGAAGCCTAGGCAAGGTGGTCTTTCTGTTTTCGTGGCCCTGTGGCGGAGCAAAATCAAAGGCCATGCCGTACTTCAATGGCTGAGCGGAAGCTTGGAGATGGAGCACCCTTTCGAGGTCGGGGAAAGCAGTCGGTTGCACTTCGCGAGCGCAAGGATGCGTGAGGTAGCACAGACACTTGGAATATCTGCAAACTAGAAATTTTCTATGAGAGCTAGGTCCAGATATTGCTGCTGACAGGCCCAAATTTGAGCCGCGATGCCACCCAAATCTCCGTCGGGTCAGCGCCTGAGTTCTGCAGCAAAGTTGTTGTTTTCCGTAACGATGGATGTACCCGGTGTGACGCCCAGACTACGATTGGATCCCCAAGTTGAGTCCAGTTTCCATAGCGATGGTCATTTTTCTACAGTGTGGTGATGTGACCGGTGATGTCACTTTGGGATGCCCAGTCCCTGTCCCGGCCACATGGTTGTGTGGCAGTTGGGTAGGTCCTGGGCCTGAAGCAAAGAAGTGCCTGGGCCATGTTTGCTGTCGCCCCTTGCTGCGATTGTCCGTATCGGTTGGCAAAGTAGTGACTCCCAAATCCATCGAAATGCTTGGTGTAGTGGACGTTTGATCTTCTGGTTGGGAAAGGATTGGCAAAACATTATCAATCTAACCAGCATTTAACCATCATTTTAGAATCATATAACAATCATTGACGCCTCATTGAAAGGTCACCTAAGAATCATTTAAGCATCATCGAACCATCATGAAGGCATTATTAGACCATCATTAAAGCATCGTTTCAGGATCATTTCAACATTATTAAAGCATCCATTCAAGCATCATTAAAGAATCCTTTAAGCATCATCAAAATGATGCATCATCAAGGCATCATTAAAGCATCGTTTAACCATTATTAAAGCATCCATTCAAGCCTCATTAAGGCATCATCAAGGTCATTAAAACATCATTTAAGCATCGTTTAACCATTATTAAAGCATCCATTCAAGCCTCATTAAGGCATCATCAAGGTCATTAAAACATCATTTAAGCATCGTTTAACCATTATTAAAGCATCCATTCAAGCCTCATTAAGGCATCATCAAGGTCATTAAAACATCATTTAAGCATCGTTTAACCATTATTAAAGCATCCATTCAAGCCTCATTAAGGCATCATCAAGGTCATTAAAACATCATTTAAGCATCGTTTAACCATTATTAAAGCATCCATTCAAGCCTCATTAAGGCATCATCAAGGTCATTAAAACATCATTTAAGCATCGTTTAACCATTATTAAAGCATCCATTCAAGCCTCATTAAGGCATCATCAAGGTCATTAAAACATCATTTAAGCATCGTTTAACCATTATTAAAGCATCCATTCAAGCCTCATTAAGGCATCATCAAGGTCATTAAAACATCATTTAAGCATCGTTTAACCATTATTAAAGCATCCATTCAAGCCTCATTAAGGCATCATCAAGGTCATTAAAACATCATTTAAGCATCGTTTAACCATTATTAAAGCATCCATTCAAGCCTCATTAAGGCATCATCAAGGTCATTAAAACATCATTTAAGCATCGTTTAACCATTATTAAAGCATCCATTCAAGCATCATTCAAGCATCATTAAGGCATGATTCAAGCATCGTTTAAGCATCGTTTAACCATCAACCTCCTGATATTTTGGGCGCCGTCAGGAGGGCCCAGAGGTCTGAAGCTCAGAGCTAGCTTAGCTGGACACCATTCCTTTAAGCTTAGCTTAGAGGAGCTTGTGTTCAGTTCAGCTCCATAGACAGAGAAATCTATGCCAGCTATGGATAGCTATGGATAGCTATGGATAGCTCTGGATAGCTATGGTGGATCCAGCGTCACCGGAGATGCAGAGATTGTTGCCCTCGATGTTCGGTCGACCTTTCAGCTCAATCTGTTTGAACCTCGATCATGAACCAGAATTCACCATCATTTACCATCATTGACCAAGTTAATCTTGATTCTTCAAGATTGAAACAATTGAAACATTTGAAGATGTCGCATCTCCAGCGATTAGACTGATGCCGAACCATCTGTGCATGTGCCGAGGCTTCCACTCACTCCGACCAAGGACCGTTGTGGGATCATACCATGAGGGGCTGCGGGGCTGCTTCGCAGGGTTAAAGTGTTGCAGGCGAGTTCATGTATCATCAACCACTGAGAAATGATTATTAAGGGCAATAAACTATTACCAGGAAGAGTTGTTCTCAACCATCATATGAACATCATATCGACGTCATGTCAGCCATCATCCATGAAGAAATCCTCCATGGTGTTGGGTCCAACGGGGGGCTCTTAGGCGGCGATAGCCTCTGATCCTCCACCATCAGGTGGGGCACCGGTGGGCACTTGAGACATCCTGGGACCGCTGGGGACTTGCTGTGGCTGCCAGCTGTGACTGCCAGGTGATGAGTTCACAGAGTCCAGCGGAAAGGCGAGCTCCAAAGGTGCCAGTTCTCGGCAAAGCTCGAGGCAAAGCTCGAGACAAAGCTCTCGAAGCTCCAGAGGATCGCGGAAAGAACGAAACGCTTCGCCCATCTCATCACCACAGCAGGAGAAGGACGGGGCGCGGATGTAACTTGCGAAGCTGAAGCGAAACAACATAAAATATCTAAACATCATTGGTCTAATGGGGTAATAGTTAAAATTTTCTTGGACTATGCTGGGGGATGCTGCCAGATAGCATCTTAGGGCAACCTCAGTGTGATTCAGGGACACGTAGGGTAGCCCGAGTCCATTTGTTCGACATTGACTGCGAAGCGACAGACTTATGCACAATCCATGGGCACATCTGTTTGTATTGAAAGATATACATAGATCATATTGTAGATACATACTGACATACTTATATGTATGTACATATATATATATATATATATGATCTACATGTGATCTATTTGTGCATTGCATCACCCTACAAGGCCATGTGTAATCATCTACCTCTTGGCCCCTGCTACTGTCCACCATGCAGTAGGTTTTTTTTGCTCGCCTTAGGCTGTTTTTCCTGGTCCATGTGCAGATTTTCTTCAGGGACACTGATGCTAACCTCGGAGCGAGCTTCAACATTTAAGATGGCTAGTTGATGGTTAGTTGATGGTTGAATGACCCATTGGAATGACATCAATCATTTTCAACACGATCAAAAGACCCATTGGAATTCTATACTCAGATTATTTACGGTGTCGGATCTTCAAGCCTGGGCCAGGATATACTGCAGTCGAATCCTGCCATTCGACAAAAAAGGCGAGGCTTGCGAATGCCCCGCAGCGGATAGGAGGACTGGGGATAGCTGTACCAGGAACTGCTGGGAACTATCAAGGGAGACTATAGGATTTATTTACAGTATACGGAATACTGAAAGAAACTGAAGGACATCGATATACTGCAAAACTACCTGCTGGATGAAATTCAGTGCCGATCAATGAAAGATTTCACCCCTCGATTGGGTCTGGATGTTTTCTTGCCGAAGAAATGCCACCAGGAATGGCTCCAGCTGTTGATCGTACTGCGTCAACCACTGGTCCTTGAAAGACTTCTTACGTTCACTGTCCTCGTCATAGGGTTTTACCAAGAAGATCAATACGAAGTAGCATTAATCATATGAGACGTGTGTAGATTAGCACCCCAAATAGACAGGACATTTCTGTTTGTTCTTGAGATGTTCAATGGGGGGACAGGATGAAGTGACTCGCAACTAGAAAATGGTGGGTCAAAAATAGGAGTCCACTGGGCGGCCGGGATTGTCCATTCTGAAGTGACTTCTTTTGCAAGATTCATCCTTGTAGAAATTCTGTCAAAATGGTAGTTCTCCCGAAATCACCGTCCCAATCGAGGGGACCGTTGAGATCTTGTCGTTCTTTGCAAACGCCAGGGTGAGCCTAAAAGTGCTACCAACTCAGGCGCCATTGCGGATGCTTTTCTGGCTTTGACTGTGGTGATGTAGGAATTTTGCTTCGCAGCTTCTGCATTGGAAATGGTTCAGTAATGGTTAATAATGGCTACTATTGGCTAATGTTGGTTAATAATCGCGGACGTTGGTGAATAATGGCTAGTGTTTTTGAGAGGTGTGAAACATCATGTTGGTTAATGATGTTTATGTTCCATGTTGGTTAAGAACGGCATGTAAACCCCACAACCAGAGGTGGTCTGTTTCAGTGGCAGCTGCGTTAAACTGGCACCGTGGCCAGGGCCTTGAGGGGCTTAGTGAGGAGGCAACCTGTGGGGCAGGGACACCTGCTGCATGGTTAGGCATGGAAAACGAGCTTTGGACCTAGCCAGGTGCCATGCTATGCGCTGCTATGCGCTGCTATGCTATCATGCTCTGCTAGCAATTCTCATCATGGAGTGCTGTTGTTGTTGTGCCAAATTCAGGGCCTTGCAATCGACAGGAGATCTTTCTGATGATCTTGGACTTGCTCGAGAGAAACGACGAGTTCAACTCGCTACATGATGAGGCAAAGACAGATTCTGGGCATACCAAGAACAAGCTACGCTGGAAATTCGTCACTGAAAATGAAAAAAACATGCTTCTTCATACTGAACCCAAGCCTATCCAAGCCTTCTTCTCCAGAAATTTCTACCGAATGTGCAGTTGAAATCCTATGATTCGTGTGCATTGGGGGAGACCTCTCAAGCGCCAGCAGCCAGGAGTCCACGTATAGCGATTCCGATGAGGCACTTCAGTGAAGTCAGCGAAGAGCTGTGAGAGGTGGTACACAGGTAAGCAACATGGCTATGGGTCCCAGCTATGGGTCCAGTATTAACCAACCAGTATGAACCAAACAAATTAATAGCGAAAACAACATCAGTTAATAGTAGGGGAACCAGGGGGAACCAGTTGAAATACATTCATACTTATTTTGAGTTTTAATTTTAAGAGTTTCAGATTTCAACGAACGATTTCTTGGCCTTGGCTGTGTTTGATTGCTGGATTCAGGAGGCAGATTTTTGCGAGTCGCAGTCGAGTGATGAGGAGAGTCCTTCAATGACTCCAGCAACAAATAAGCACCAATCATTGGGGATGACAACTAGAGGAGGTTATATGATGCTTCATGTGATGCGGGATGACAACTAGGCCCGGCCTAGGATGCTTCAGATCCCCATTCTTCAGTTTCGACACAGGTCGCAGGGGTTTCTTGTGCAGATTGAGCGATTGATGTGAGAAGGACTACAGCGATGAGGGCGTTCCAGATCACAGGCCGGTACTTCAAATCAATCTAATCCATCGAAGTTCCGTGAGTGCATCAGTGGCAGTACACCTAAGACCAACCCCAAAATTATGATTTTTAGCGGGGAGCCACCAATTGTTGGAGACACCGCTGTCTTTATGGACGAACCTAACTCACTTTTTCATGCTGTTTGGCTCAACCAAGACATGGATGAGGCTTGTTTTGTATGCTGTCGGACCTGATCAACGTGGCTGTCCGATTTCTGCGGCTCAAGAGCGGACTGTCACAGCAGTCCCCATACCGTTGAACAGGCTGAGCGAATCTTGGTCACTACACAACTCAGGTTCTGGTGTCAGACCTGCTAGTTCAAGTTCAAGTTTCAGTGAGTTTGACTCATGAACGGCAATTAAATGCATGGAAACTAGACTAAGCAGAGCCAAGATCCGTTGGCAAGGGGATACAAAGCATGAAACTAGTTGGCCGCTGGGAATTTTCTGACCTACAGCGACAATTACTTCGTGCAGCCCATTGGGGTTTGATTGCTGAAATATCAATCACTGGCAGCGGCCATTCTGCAGCTGCGCAATTCTCGAATGCTTCACTTTCCTTTGAGCCATGGATTTTCACCTACATCTTCAGGCTCAGGTGAAGCATCTGAGTGGTGTGTAAAACGGGTAGCAGTTTGAAAAGGCACTATCTTCAAAGGCAGTAGGAGGTTGGGGAATGCAGCACTAGGGGTGTAGCAGTTCGAATAAGATCCATTGCAGTGGTTTCCTTTAGTTCAGTGAGTTGGATTCGCGGCAGACTTCGAGTCACGATTGTGTCCAAATGGAAATGCTTTTACTAAAGAGATCTCCTAAGGAGATCTCCTCTCCACTCAAGAGATCTCCTGAACTCACTGAACTTCAACATCTTCAACTCCTAAACTTCTCAGATCCTGTTGCTTTCCTGGTGCTTTCAGGAGCTGGCGGAGAAGGCCCAGTGGGGCGCGTTGCGTAAATCTCAGTGGTTGGGATCCTTCGGATTCTTAGGTCAAATTGCAGCAGCAAAATCCTTGATCACAGCTCCACATTGTTGGGATCCTGAGATTTTGATATATTTTGCACTGGAGATGATATCCTCTAGCCATCTTCCAAGTCAGTCCACCAGCTCGGCTTGGAAGCTTCAAGTCAAATCTACAGTACTGGTATCTCCATAAAAACCACCAAACAGCTGGTGAATTGCCATGAAATTTGTCGTGAAGTCTGGGGTGCCTGGGGGGTGTCTTGGGGTGTCTGGGGGTGTCTGGGTGTATCTGGATCCATCATGAAGTCGTCTGGGCCTCCCGTTGTTGACCTCCTTGGCTCCAGCTGCTTTTTGGGCCCAAAACCGCGCGACGCGCAGCATGAGCTTTGAGGAAGCCCCCAGGCCAGGGCTTCAGAGTACCCACCCCTGAGATACCAAATGCTGCGGTACAAACGTGCGCTGTCACGAAATGTAAAGTGAATGCTTTACATCGTTGTTGTCAGAGTGAACGATGGTTGACAATTTTCGATGGTATTTGTTGATACCCACGATAAGCATGGGGATTGTCTACCCCGAACTTGGGACATTGTTTACACAGCAACATGGAATGGTTGAGCAGCCACCTTATGGTTGATGCTAGATCCACCTATTTGAAAAAAGAACATCTTTGGCTGTCAACCATTTTCATAGCATGAAATGTCTGTGATTTTCGTGGCGTTTTGATCTACCGGTCATGGCAGCGGTTGGCTGCTAGGCAATGGGGCGACTTAAGGATGCGCTCTTCCTGGAGGTTCCTGGGCGAAAAATGGAGAAGTTGGGAGATTTCTCAGCAGATTTCTATGGATTTCTACGGATTTCTGACTAAAGAAAGTAACTTTTCTCTTTGTGAAGCCATTGGGGTTTAGAGGCCTCATTTCTTTTTGGTCGATAAAGATTCTTTTGTGTTTTTTCTTTTTGATGTCCTCTTTGATGAAAGCCATGCAGATGACCCCCGCAGATCATTGGCTCAAGTTTCTTGGGCCGCTGCTATGACGGAGAGTGCCTGGGCGCCCTGGAGGCGGCGGCTCTGGCGACTGGTGGCGGTGCCGTTGATTTTTGGAGCTCTGTCTGATTGGAGCTTCGTAGCTTCCAGAAGCGCGACACAGGTTGCGCAAAGGATTCCACCGATTGCTGCGAAGGAGGGCGACATAGGCCAGTGAGAAGCAGTGAGTTTTTAAACATCTTGACATAAGCATTTTCTAAACTGTTTAGGAATTCAAACTTAAACTTGTGTTGACTCACCAACTTAGTTTGGACTTCTCAGTTTTTTTGCTTGAAAGGTGAAGACACCATCTTTGTGGAACGCGACCCTTTGGTGCCCAACCTCTTCCCAAGCTTCGATGTGTCCGTTGACACAGACGTCCAGAATATGGCTGGCGCAATGCAGGCCTTTGCAGATGAAGAAAGGGGCCGGCGGATTATGGATGTGAAGCTCATTCGGAAAAATGCCAGAGGCAAACTGCTGTATCTGTTGGCCTATCTCAATAAGCAAGAGATCCAAACGACCGCGCAGGTCCTTCCAAGGCAGCGCGATGGGCGCATGAGACTGCGAGTGGTTTGGAGCTATCCCGTGACCGAAGATGAGGAAGCGGAAGTCTTTCGGGTGGGCGGCAATACCAACGCAACGGCCCTGGCGGCAGCGATGGCGTATCGACTCAGATCAGTGACTTCAATGCAAGGCTCCAGTCGTGCCAACACTGTGAGGCTGGAGCTCTTTGGAGCGAAGGCTTCAGATGTGGCAATGGCGGCTGTGGAGCGGACTCAGTGCGTCACCTCGCGTGAGATTTGCTTAGTGGTGCATTTTCAAGGAACCGATGACCGGCCTGCTCTGTCAGCTGGAGTCACGGCCACTTGAGACCAGGCCCAAAGGGGCTGAGACTTAGGCAGTGAGGTGTGACCAGGGGAGTAGAGTTGAGGTCGATTTGAGCTTCGGCTTCCATAACGTATTGCTTTATTCAGATTGAAATGCATGAAATATGCAGTGCCCCAAATTGGGGCCGCTTTGACTGTGCTGTGCAAAGTGCGCAGACACACACGAGAACTCAAACTGTGCAAGGAACTTGAGTAATGTTTGAAACCTGAGCGGTGTGCGCAAATGGATTCCACAAAAAAGGGAAGATCATTCCGAATTCTAGATCCAACTTCACACCAAATAGGCACAAGTGCCAGCAGAAGATCTGCACTGCGTAAGGCGTAAAGACTGACAAGGACATCACAAGCAGTGCATTTGTCTTCTCAGATTCTTCTAATTCTCCTATTGCCACAGTGTTATCAGATTCTCTTTTCGTTGACTTGTGGTGATTCTCAGCACTTTCAAGAAGCGTCCACTGGACAGAGTTCCCTCCCACAGCACCAAGGTTTGGAAACACCTTCAGAGTGTTCCGCAGAACAAGGTGCCATTGTCTTCGGTGACCACTCCAAAGGCTGGGACTTGGACCCTGGAGATATTGGAGTGATCACCCTGTGTCAAGAGTTTCATGAGCTTCCCAGCTCCCTGAGCTACCTGTTCGGAGTAAACTTGCTGGAAGATGCTGGAAGTACATTCCCAGATGTAACCGTTTCAGGTTTCTGTTGTGAGGCAGTGAAGGATGCCTGGGCCGAGCTGCAAACGACCGGGTCCACCGAAGGTGTCGCCAAAACGGCGGTGCTGAAGCTTGGAGAATCGATGGACTCACCTTGAAAGGGAGCTGATTGGGCTGACTTTGGAAACAGCCGCGTGCATGTCTATCAAATATCTACTTTGGAAGGTGCAGAAAGACATCTGTTGAGAGTATAGATTGAGTATAGATTGAGTATAGACATTGTAGACTCTGCGAGCCAACAATGTGCTTCCAACTTGCCATACTGAGTGTGCACAGGACATCTTTATGCTTCAAATCGTCAGTAACTCTCAGTCTCAGCAAAAATGATTGAAACATATTTCCAAGAGCTTACATTTGCAAGTCGATACTTGGAGCACTTTCACCTCTTCTGCTTGAGTGGCTTCCAGTGCAATCAAAACAGCAGATAAATGTCACTATCAACGTCTAGTATAGCAATCATGTTTGGTTTGTATAGGAGATCGCATCGGTCTATCAATGTCTAGCAAGTCTGGTGGGCTCGTATTGGAATCTGAGCGGTGCGCCCGAGGAAGTCCGTTCTCGGTGAGAGAGCCGATCTCTTCGAGTTTGCCGGTGACACCATCGAGTTGACCGAGGCGCACTTCCAGGTTGTCAGTGCTGCCACCTTTCAACGCATAAAGTGGTCAAAGAAAGGGCAACTTTTGGTAATTTGGACTCGAAATAATCAAGAAACATGGACTTTTATCAAGTTTTATATCAACTTTCATCAACGATAGTGAGCCCAACTTTGCATCTTTTGTTTTGTCGGAATGCTTGTTAGGCTGCCCAGATGATGAATCCGACCGATGGCCTGCCAGCATCTTGTCTGCCAGACTCCGCGACAGGATTGGTTGGTTCGCGAGGCCAGAACCGTTGTCACATATTAGGTGCTGAAATTGCCAATGTGGAATGGCTGATTCCATCTCTGGCTCTCAGCATATCCAAAGAATTCATCTGGGGAGGATCTCTCTGGTTCAAAACTCTTGGCTTCCATGCGGCAAGTGACAGCACCCTCCGAGGACAACATTCTGACAGCTGACGGTGGTCTCATGGAGGCTGGGCATGGCCGCTGAAGTGGAGAGATTTCAGGCAGCGATCCATAGCGATCCATAGCGATCCACGGCGATCCATGGCGATCCATAGCGAAAGTGGAGAGCCCCAGGCCTGGGAGACCAGCAAGGTTGCCGAAGAGGCCGGTGCGCCGCCATGTCCAGCTGGGGGGCTTTGGCGAGGCCTTTGCTTTTTGCTTGGCGAAGTAGCAGGGTTAATCAACGGGTGTTCATGATCAGTACTAGTTGATGATGGTAAACTATGTTTAGACATAAGATAAGTTAGTTTAAGCATCGTAGCACCATGAATGAGTACACAGTTGGTGGTTGGACAGTTAAACTATGTTAAACTACGGATTTTCATGGTGATTCGATGGATTTTGATGATGTTTTGATGGATTTTGATGGTGATTCGATGGATTTTGATGATTTTTTGATGGATTTTGAGGGTGATTTGATGGATTTTGATGATTTTTTGATGGATTTTGATGGTGATTTGATGGATTTTGATGATTTTTTGATGGATTTTGATGGTGATTTGATGGATTTTGATGATTTTTTGATGGATTTTGATGGTGATTTGATGGATTTTGATGATTTTTTGATGGATTTTGATGGTGATTTGATGGATTTTGATGATTTTTTGATGGATTTTGATGGTGATTTGATGGATTTTGATGATTTTTTGATGGATTTTGATGGTGATTTGATGGATTTTGATGATTTTTTGATGGATTTTGATGGTGATTTGATGGATTTTGATGATTTTTTGATGGATTTTGATGGTGATTTGATGGATTTTGATGATTTTTTGATGGATTTTGATGGTGATTTGATGGATTTTGATGATTTTTTGATGGATTTTGATGGTGATTTGATGGATTTTGATGATTTTTTGATGGATTTTGATGGTGATTTGATGGATTTTGATGATTTTTTGATGGATTTTGATGGTGATTTGATGGTGATCAAACCTGGAAGTCGTCCCCAGGAGGGCAACAGCGTGGTCGTGGATGCAGCTCCTGGAGAGGCACCCAGAGCCGTTGGCCAGGCGAGCTGCGCGGGCTGCCGCTGGGGCTGGGCCCCGCTGTGGCTGCTCCGTTGCTGCGGTTGTCGTTCCAGGTTGGCGGTTCTGGCAGACCCAAAGCCAGGGTGCGCACCAGTCGGAAGCCAAGTGGAAGCCAAGTGGAAGGCAAGTGGAACCCTGTGGATGGTTGTTGGTTTATGAAGCCAAGTGGAACCCTGTGGATGATGGGTTTATGATTTTGGATGACTGCAGACTTTGGATCACCAAGCTTTGGAACATGGGAAACTGGTGATGGGGAAATGGGGCCTATGGGCAGTTTTTGATTGATGTAGTGTACTCCTTTGGAAATGGCAGTTTTCGGGGGTATCACTGTGGCTATGTCTGTTCCATAGCTTGGATTGGATCATGTGTTGTGCTAAGGCACATACATACCGCCCGGTAAAGGCAAAGGCAAAGGCGGCAGTCCATTGAAGTTCTGCCAACAGTTTCTTGTGCAAATTGATTCGTGTCTAAGAGGGAGGTGCTGTGGGACCTTCAAATCCTGAAACTTTTCATGGCAGGCAAGCATGGCCTTTACTCGGACCTGTTCTGGACGCCTCTCATTGCCCAAGCTCTGGCTGTCGAGCGAAAAAAGGATTCAGAAATGGTCCGGGTTCCCAGACGTTCCCAGATGTTCCCAGATGCTCCCAGATGTTTCCACATGTTCCCAGATGTTCCCAGAGTCAAGGACACAGAAAGTGGAGACTTTCTTCCAATTTCTGTTTCTTGCGCGTTGCACTCAGTCGCTCCCAGCGAAATCACGTTCGAAGGTCCGAGCGCTCTTTTCAGCCATCGAGCTGCACAGTGGCAAATGTGTCACGCTGTCTCAGTGGCGGCCTCATCTCAAGGCACATTTTTCAAGATCAAAAGATCCCGTTGAGAAGTATTGACATGATTCAAATTACTTTCAATAGTATGTTTGCGATGATTGAATGTCCTGATCATGAGACGCTTGATGTTTTGAAGGGATCAGTTTATTGAATGAGTCAAAGCTGAGTCTATTGAGTCTATTGAGTTCTCTATTGGGTTCCAAAGGATTGGCCGGGTACGGGTCCACGTTGCGAGGTTGGGATCAGACTTCAAGGTCTCTCAGCTGAAGAAGGACGGGCCACTGCTTGGCACTGGCTCTCAGCAGGCTTCGGAGTCTAAGCCTGGCCCCGGCCTGTGATGGCTTTGTGGTGGCTTCAGCCTGCCTTGCAGATATGGCTCTTCTAAAGGTTCTTCTAAAGCTTCTTTGAAGCTTCTTTGAAGCTTCTTTGAAGCTTCAAGAGCGTTAGATTGCTGGATATCCTGGTGGCTTGCTTGGTTGATCGGTGGGGCGGGTTGGTTGGTCGGTTAGGTGGTGGTGTTGATATTTGAATATATCTAACTAGTATCTAACATCTCACATATCTATATGAGTGCCCTATCTATACTGGTGTCTACTTTACTATTTGGTGATTGGGCCACTTCTCTATTTTTCTCAGCCTTTACCGAGCTTTGCCACGAGCTGACCTGTGGCTTCAGGCATACGAGGACATCTTCGAGCTGGTTCCGGATGGATCCAACGGAGGATGGCAGGCTCAGTGGTAAATCCGAGTTCTGGGGCGGTGAAAGATGTACCAAGCCTTGGTCTTATTATGTACGCAAGGGTACCCAAGCCCCTTCCAAGTAATTGTAGCTTAAAGACATGTGTTTTGTTGCCTAACTAGTTTTGCACTATGTGATGGTTGGATATAATTTGTCGCACGTAGCTATCAATACCCTGCATTCGCATTTCAGTCTTTGAATTTCAGGCCCCACCCAGCCCCTCAAGGTAGGGTCCCTGTAGCCTTTCGGGAGGGGATTGGCACTCCACTTGGGGAGAAGGTGAAGTTGCAGCCGGGGGCGGAAGCGGCGCTGCCGGACGCAGAGGAGTGCGATAGCAGTTGGGAGCGTCGAAAGGTGTGGGTATCGACGATTTGAAACCTGCTTTCGTAACTTCAGTTTGATCTTCCAAAAGACTAAACAGTTCCACTGACAACTCCCTAGTCCTCTTGGATCCTTTTGGTTTAGGAAATCTTTGCATTCTGAGGATTACAAGAGACCTCAGGTGGCCTGGAGATTTTCTGCACTTGTGCATTTCGCAGGAGTATATGGAGCGGGAGATCAGGGAGCAGGAGCGTCACATGGTGTGTTCAAAGTGTGGGTCTCTTCATGGGTCTATTGCTATCCACGCTGGGGCTGCAGGGGATACACCCACACTAATGAGTGATAAGAGGGGGATAGTCAGGATGGGGTATCTAAAGCCCCTCAGGTGATTGGTTTGCGAAATCGAGATAACTTGGGAAAGACGGTAGTGCGGATCAGGTTACCCAAAAGCTGCAAGGTAGTGTTCCTGATGAGTTTCCGTGGTGTGGTACAACATTACATGCTGGGACCAACCGCAGCAGCAGTCTCTGACCGAGTGCAATCAGGATGCGTTGCCGCCCCGGATTGAAAACCCACGATCACAGTTGCTTGGCGGAGAACACTTTCGTGGCTCAAATCGTGTAACAAGGGAATGAGCAGAAGATTTCAGTTTCAGATTTGGCATAGAAATATACATTAGATATATACACACACACACTCTAGAGCTATGACTAAATATACTATAGCTACTAAAATCTACTAAAGTAATCATGAACCAAATCCAGTTTCCTTCAGCCGCTGGAGTGGCAGGTCCAAAGTATTGCATTTCACCAATGGTTCTACCGTTGACTCTTCAAAAGGGTCAGCTACATGGCTGTAGGTCAAAACCCTGTACCCCTGGTTCCCCCATTGTTAACCATTGCTTTTCATATTACTGTTGGTTATTTTCCCCAATTCTTGGTTGGTTGATATTGACCCATAGCCACAGCACCAGGTTTGACAAGATGCAGAGCCTTCGCATCGAACTGCTCTATGCTCTCCATCGGCGTGGTAACAAGGCGCATCTCGGGGACGCGAGCGAAAAATGGAATGTTGAGCTGGGTGGTAAATGGTGGTTGATGATGGCATACTGGTCTATGGATTCTAGAGTAGTTAATGGTTTATAATTTTATAATGTGTTTTCAATGGTTTAGGATGGTTTCATAACGATTTATTAGCCAAGCGTTTGCTTTGGTGGAACTCAATGGGCAAAGACGGTAGAAAGCTGCTGAAACCCGGGATAGTGCAGGGCTTGCTGGAGCATAGCTTGACAATCCTTGGTCAAGCTCAAGTGGCACATGTCTATCTGTGCTTTGGGGTCAGTATCATAGAGGCAGCACTTCGTGCCCGAGGTGAATATGTGTAGCCTAGAGCTAGATTGTATCGACTTCATAATATGTACGTGTATCTCTCTCCCTCTCTCTCTCTCTATAATACTGTATATAGAATGGGCTAGCGCCCGGGTGCCGCCGACCCCTCTCTTTTGGGAGGGGCGGGGCACCGCTGGCCAGGTCCAGATCAGTGGAGATGTATTTGAAAGTGGTATCAAATGGTAGCCATTTTGGCTCATGGAAAGTAGTGATTCGAAAGGATGTCCTACGTGACAGAGCCTCGTCAAGTGTGGCAATTAGGAGCTTAGAAACAGTCTCTAGGCATCCGCTTCCAGCCAAACGCAGCCCTGAACATGGAGGGCCATGACTAGGTCCGAACGGGCGATGAGGGGTTTCAAGGCTGCCAAACGCTTGCCTCGGACGGAAGTCTGCGACCCAAACGGCAGCCCTGAACAGGGTTGTGGCCATGACTACGCCCGAACGGGAGGAGAGGGGTTTCAAGCCTGCCAAACGCTTGCCTTGGACGGCGTACAACAGTCTCTAGGCATCGGCTTCTG
>VSDK01019415.1:129833-155471 GCA_009767595.1 Symbiodinium kawagutii | reverse complement strand
CAACCAGCCTCGAGTCTGTGCATTCACATTCGAGGATTCTCTGCAGGGAGCTATGCTGCTACTACTCTTGCCTGTGTTGCCCACTTGCACGGACTCTCAGTGTGCCTCAGCGCCGGAGCTATCGCAATGGCACCCAGTATGATCCCAGCCTTGGTGCATCTCGGTGCTGTCGAAGACCATGGCACTCCCAAACACCAGATCAGCCATGGATAGAGCTAGAAAATCACTAGTCGTGAGTATTACTCGCTCACTCCGACGTCAGTCACCCCTTGCTGCGCCTGCAGCAGATACCAATAATGATGATGAGATGGGCGTCCCCATCCCTCCTCGATCTTCGAAAATAATGGTAGACCTAGGTCACCTCGCCAACTTAGGTGACAGCTGGCCGCTTGCTTGTGTCCGTTGCGACTGCCAGTTCTTCGGCAGCCTTTATCGGATGCACGTCTTTCGAACTGCTCTTAAGTTTTTTTCTCTTTATCCAGGGTCTCATTTTGTAACTGGAGTTTTGGGTTTGCCCCTACATTGTTCATCATCATGGTCCTTTCATTATGGCCTTGCGCAGAATCGTGGTCCTGTCATCATGGCCTTTGCCTGACCTGCCTTGCTCATCATCATGGTCCTTTTCATCACGGGCACTGCCCTGACTTACTCATCATCAGGGTCCTTTCATCATGGGCCTTGTGAGGCCTGACCTTACAGTATACTGATTGTCATCATGATGGCCGCCTTTTCATCATGGCCTTGTGAGGCCTGATCTTGTCATCATCATGGTGGCCCTTTCATCATGGCCTTGTGAGGCCTGACCCTTGCTGATCATCATGGCCCCCAGGGCCTGACATTGTGCTAGCCCGAAGTTGCCAGCTCCAATGAGATCACGACGCATCGCCATGATGGCGCTTTGACACTGTGTAGCCAAGCTGCTATCTTCACCATGATGCATGGCCATGATGGTGCTGTCGCAGCTAACAACTTTGCTAGCCAAGCTGCTTTTCACAATGATGCGCCGCCATGATGGCGGTGTCACAGCCAACTCACTAGCTGTCATTTTCACTAGGGTCATAATAAGATGGCGCCCTCGCGGCTGACCAGCCAGCAAAGCTGCCCTCTCACAAATTGAGTTGAACACAACTTGGAAAGGGGGCGGGGCAAGTTTGACACAAACATTTTTTTGGCATGATGGGGGGATGGGTGGGCGGCGGGAGGGTGGGCGACTAATCTGGTCCATTTTTTTGAAGGGCCAAATTCATATCGCGGCTGTCGCTTGACTGAATATCAATTTACTTCACCAACGCTGATTTATCCTACGTACTACCCACCACACCACACCACCCCTAGACACATACCCCCACACACACAAGTGCACACTACGCACACCGAGCACACCACTACCCATGTGCACACTACGCACACCCGCGCGGACACACACACACCACAGACCCACACCACAACAAAAATCATGGGCATGAAACAGCATGAATTTCAATACCTCAAGTGTGAATAAAAAGTAAAAAAGTATGAGCAATGACTCTAGAAATTGTCCCAAGGTGGTTTACATCAACAATAAAACCATGACAATGAGCTATCATTCAATGATGTCTGCCCTGCAACTGAATGACATGTTCGCTTCAGATTCCGTTCCCGCCGAATCTGCGCACACATCGCGCAGCAACATTTTCCAGCCACCAGAGTGCCGTTGAACGTTGTTGGTTATCACTCTACATCTTTGGAACCATCCTCGTTGGCACCATCATCTACAAGCGCATCTTCATCATGCGCTTCCTCTTCAGCATCCTCATGGATGTCATCAACTGCCATTGCGAGAGGGTCTACTTCACTCACATGTGGAACCGCCGCTGGAGCTGTTGCAGCGCGCTCTCGCGCAGCTTGCCTGGCCGCGTCCATCATCTGGACCTGGCTTTGAAGCCAAGTCCAAGAAACCCGCAATGATGGTTTGTCAATGAAAATGTTTGATTAAGCCCCACGCAGCAAGTATCTTGCATTGCGCTTTGTCAGCGCCTTTCTCACACTCCACGCGGATAGCTTCCTGAAATCAGCTCAGAGATTCAAGTGATATTCTGAATCCATTTGAGCTGAGGAAGAGACGGCGATCTCGATCTGCTGCTCTGATGACACAAGTCCTTCTGGATCCTTTTTCACCTGGACAGCAATACACAAAAACAATAAATACACACACAAAACAAGCATCGAGAAACCAAAAGCAAACCTCAAAAGTGCAAAACTCAAAGTTGACACAAAAAAACAAAGCAGTGAGTTAAGCACCCCACGGTACAAAATTCACCCCCACCAGGGCCATTTAGCGCAATGCCCCACTTCTGCTCTCTGTGGTAGCAATACTTTCGTGCTGTACGTTTGGCTGGCTCACTAGCCCCAGCTGCTGCTGGGCGCTTGCGTGTGTTCTTTGCTGCTGGGCGCTTTGCAACAACAGCTTCAGCCGGTGCATCAGGTTCGGTCTCCGGAGGTTCAGCTGGACTGCCTTCTGGTTCATTGGGTTCTGTTGTTCCTTTTGCTGCTGGCCTTTTCATTGCTGCTTTGGTTTTGGCTTTGGCTTTGCCCTTAGCCTTGCTCTTTGCTTTTGGTTTTGGTTCAGACGGTCCTGGTTCAGGTTTTGATTCTGCCTTCGGTTTCGATGGCGCAGGTTTGCTCTTTGCAGCACTAGGCGCACCTACTGGACCTGGACCAGATGGTCCAGCCGCTTCATCATCGGACAACTCGAGGATCTCTTGTGCTTCTGGCATCCTGGTTTGAGCCTCCCGGATATATTATTATGCACTTGTTTGAATCTGACTGTTGTCAACTGCTTGGCATCATCGTTAGATCGGGTCAAATCTTAGTCATCAATGAATGAAGCATGCATTGCATTTGAAACATTTTTCGAACTGTGGCAAGTTCAGGAAGAATCCCCAAAATGCGAAGCTCACCAAAGCCTCACAAGCAAGCTGGCTGCCTCAAAACAAGCGTCCTGCCGTTCCACGGATTATGGATGATGTATATATCAAAATGGCACCAACACAAAATGACAAATTCATTCTAATCTTTGATCATCAAACATCATAGTCAGTTAAAATCAGTTTGTGGCAACAAGACTGCTCTGGTCTGGTAGCCGAATATTGGCTTGCGGTAGCTCCCCGGCTCTGGATCACTTGAGGAGCGCAGCACTCTGACCGTTGATCACTATGCTGCACGTGAGCCACAGCTTTGGCTTGATAATCTTGACCAGCGTGTGGTCAAGCTTCACCTTTGCAAGTGCTCAGGAATATGTTACATACCAACCATTGAATCCAGAACATTACTGTAAATTGTAAACGATAGCACCGATAATAACTGCTCCAAAAAATGACACCCCATAGAAATATATCTAACATCAATCGAAGTCAATAACGGAAGTCATTAGGACTAACAAGAATGAGATTATATCACTATTAGAATTAATGTATGCTTCATAGTGATCAAATATCATCCACATCCAACCATCATTCTAATCATCTGCATCAATGGGAACGCACAAAAGAAAACGATGATATGTTTGAAGGATCGAACCCTGAGACGACTTTTCGAAGAATGAATCCGAGCAACCTCCCACAGGATTGACACCACGTTGCTCTTCGGACAATGGCCAACGCCATCAGTCACCAGCAATGCCCCAAACATTGTTGGCCTCATGTTCTGACGGTCCACATCTGCTGCAAGGGCCCTTGGTTCAAAGGCACTCGTCTTCGAATGGGCAGTGATGGTGTACCGGAATGGCACTGGGGATCCATCCTGCAAAATGGGCAAGAATGCAACTATGTTTCAATGATTT
The DNA here is from genome assembly GCA_009767595.1 of Symbiodinium kawagutii. NCBI lineage: Eukaryota > Dinophyceae > Suessiales > Symbiodiniaceae > Symbiodinium > Symbiodinium kawagutii. Next base: position 151,651 of record VSDK01019415.1, on the reverse strand, counting down.
TCAAAAGGCAGGCAACCGTGGAAACAAACTGAAAAAGAACATTGCAAGTGGCACCTTGCAATACTGGTCGCAATCATGATCATCCACAGAAATCTCGGTGATCCCTCCAGACTGCGCTGCATCGCAACACAAATCTGCAAAGCACACAGGTTTCTTCCCAGTCTCGCTGAGGCGGACCATCAGATCAGTATCTTTCTGCAAATGCCATGGAATTGCCTTTGATGAAGGAAGAGCTGTAGCACCTTGCCACTATGCCAAAGTTGAACATAAAGTGGTTAAAAGAAACAATCCGCCAGGCCAATTTGGCCAAACAGTGTGTCCAAAGGAAAGCAGTGATTCATCTTGAACCGACCGCCATCCAAGAAAGATAGCGAAGAGCATCCAGCGAAAGAACTGAAAAGGGACATCAAAAGCAGCAGCATGAGGGATCGGTTGCGAAGGAAACCAATTATAAAGGGATGGGGTAAACGTTATTTTAAACCAACATGATTAATAATGATTTGCACTAGGCAACTTCAAAGTTAAAACCTATTACCATAATCAAAGCTTGGAGTCGGAACATTGTTTGTTTAACTTAGTTGTGATTAATTAATTGATTGATTGAATTGACTGATTATGTCAGGTAATGGGTTGGGTCGCCACTTGCAGGGATCAAATCAAAAGCTATGAAGCATCAGAGATCTCTGCCTCTTGAAGGCAAAAGTGCACTCTGCCGGCGTTAGTGTTGACATTGGCCCAAAAAATATCCCTCCAACATAAGCTCAACGAATGCAGAACCCAAACATCGGACGAACCCAAAAGCCAGAACGCATCGCTAAAGAAAAAGAACAGCCTCCCCATGAACCTCCTCTAGCACCGCGGTTGTTGTTCGAGATTACCCCGCAACCGCCTGGCGCATGGACCCCCAGTGGGCACATTAGCGCATCGTCCCACCGTCATCCCCCCCCCGATCGGGGAAAGGGGTTGGCCAAAAGGGTCCGGAAGGTTTGCGGGAGCACCAGGCCAGCGGTGCATAGCCCTGTGCAGTATTGTGTACAATGGCTTTGCATTGTACGTGCCCAGGGTTGGGTCTCCGCAAACATAGTCCCAACAACGCACAATGACCCAACACAACGCTCACAAATTGCGCACACTTACAGCCTCAACATTTTGCCCAACGCTGCAAAGCTCAACCTTTGGCTCAACAATTCCAACCCCAACATATTGCCAACATTAGCGCTCTTAAATTTACGGTGGAAGGGCGTTGGCTGCCGTAGGCATTCAACATAACCCCAACATATCCCCAACAAAAGTCACTTTAACCATAAACAAATTTGCTTTTGGCTTCCCTATTGTCAAGAACATGGGTTGGCCCCAGTGTTGAAGCATTATTGCAACCTCGGTACTCAGTAACTTTTCTGTAATGGCTCCAGTGTTGAAGCCACAAAGTTCACCCGGACCAACTTCAATCTTGGTTGCGCCCGGATTGTGCAACCACAACTTTCCATCGTTTGTCAGAAGCAGCTGCAACGCGTCGTTGCACACGGGATGGCTTTTGCCTGCCAGCCTTAGCCAACTGACTACTATTAGAATGTTACAACTTAGCAACATAGGACGAGTCAATTTATTCAAGAATGATTAATACAAGCAGTCAGTTTGCTGCCAGGCAGCACCATAGCCCCAATGTCATCTGTGGTTGCAGTTTGTGGGGACACCTCACGCATGACATCCAATGGTTGCCCATCGCTGAAATCTGGTCGGCGCAACGTCCGGCGTACTGCACTACCTGGATCTGCTCTCGACCCTGAAGGAACATTGGTAACGGTGGGGCTTTGCGCAATCAGGTTCTCATTCGTAGATGAGTTGAACGCATCCAAACTCTTGGCAATGGAAGCTGATTTGGCTCCCAACGCATCCCTGATCGGGTCTGGCAGACTCCGGACTGGAATCCTTGCATGGCCACTGCAAAATGAAAAAAGAATCAACATGACATCACTTTCACATAGACATGTATCATTACTGGACTAAGTAACTCCAATTTCTCCCCACCCATCGCCAAAACTTTCAATTGTGGTGGCTGCTCTGCGAAAGCCACCCTGGCTCTGACAGCGGGGCCAGCTTCTGCGCAGCTGTCCCAATATTCCTTGAGAAAGCCATGCGCAAACATTGTCATTCACAAAAGGATGCAAGAATAATGGTAACTACTGAGTAAGGGACACTGATCATTCGAGACCGGACATAATGCTGAATCGCATCGCGTAGCTGGCCCTCTGCATCATCGTTCTCCATCATGTAAGAAGCAAAGCGAAAGTCAGGTGAAGATGAACGGTTCTTCAGATGCTGCAACTGGAGATCCCACATCGCTCTGCCCCATTCATTGAACCTAATGAACTGAACATTTAACACGACTGACAGGCAAACACAATGACGCAATATGACATACTAATGATGGTATATTGGAAAAATCCAAGAAACCTGTTGGGCAACAAGTCCACCACATACACTATGGTGCCAGCTGCAACATCCAGTCCACTGAAGAAAGCCAAGATGAGTTCCCGGGTTCCATCAACTCCACGCTGCTGGGCCTTAGCCACGGTATGCCAAACATGTTTTCTGTGGATATCTTAGCCACGCATGCCCTGTGGACATTGCTGACCGCAATCAGACCTGACAAGCAAGTCAAACTTCAAATAAATATGATATAAGCAACAATGTTTTACGATACCATAAACCCAAATTGTTTCAATGATGGACAATGCCTGCTTGGCATCGCTTCCTCCGATCATTGGCATGCCCCGTGTCTGCGAAGGTGACAACGAGGTCGTGCATGTCCATTGACCTTTCTGAGAAACAAAAACATGCCACTTCAAGTCAATGTTCTAATATCTAACTTTAGCTTTGCCCCAAAAAAACAAACAAGCATCAACAGTCCAAATTCACATGGTCCAAGCAAGTGGCGACATGATCTTGTCCTCAAGACCGCGTTTGTTCTTGATCACCTGAGTCTTTTCAACGCTGCTGTGCTGCTGAGGGAAAAGGATGAACAGCATCGCGTTGGCGTTCGCGTTGCAAATGGACTTTGCAGCATCCAACGCTTCATCGATTGCAAAGCTTCCTAAGTTTGTGCCCAGTTTGCGCCAAAACGTATTGGTGAAAAACTTGCTGGATTGCACATACAATGCCAAGAAACGAGGTGGCCAAACACTGGCGTCCAGCAACAATACCGTCAGCCTGGGAAATGATGCGTCAGTTATGTTAATTCTGAACATCTGGAAACCAACATCAGAACATTTTGGGTCCGCGCGCGCGCGCGCGCGCCTTTTCAGCCCCAAAAAAATCAGAGCTGAAAGGCGCGCGCGCGCGCGCGGACCCAAATCAGCACAGAAAAAACAAATCAGAACAATAGAGGAGGCAAGTGCGAAATGAACATCAGAAACTAAGCAAACACATTGACACGATTAGATTGACGTCGAATAACGGAGATGCAACATCACCATGTCCAGATTGGAAAGTGAGTAGATCAGCATGCGCATCTGCAAGACCATGCCCCTTCATCAGCTTGTACTGGTGATGGCTCTTCAGGAAATTGCAGGACCACTCCTGCCCTTTCTGGAACCGAGCTGAGAGGTATCGGAGGTCAAGCCCACCCTGGCACACAGTAGCAACTAAGACATAGAAAAATAATGAAGGTTGAGTGTGACATCTTGGCAACGCATTGGAACAATTCACTATAATTCAATATGACTTATCTACTTTTGAAACACATTGGAAACCTCACCTGTCGGTTTGCATCCTCTTGCGCACGCTTCACATAGGATTCCATTGCACGCATGTCCTCATCAACCTGCTGTTCGGTCTGGTTCATGGTGAGTTCAGCCATTTGTGCAGCTATCCTGGGACCAAGCTGTCAAAGAAAAATGAGTCTGCACACTGATGGGCGCAGCAAATGATGGAAACTGAAATCATTACTGAAGCAAGCAGCTTGTCAGCTGCCTTGACCTTGTCATCTTCCACCTGAGCCACGCTATCGTGGAGGAATCCAAAATACTATGATGAGAGATTACTTGGGTACTAATGTTACCTGGCCTTCTTTTCATGCTTCGCAATCGCAGATCGGAAAATTCCAACCCGGGAAAGGTCTGCAGGGGGCGCACTGTCTTCCAGCATGCCCGCCAGTTCAACATCGCCATGCCTCGCAAAGAACCTTGTTGTCGCAACAAGAATTGACAAAGTTTGCAAAAATGCACTGAAATAGATGGCCAGTGACTGAACATGACGTTGATCATAATAATCAAAATCAAGAAACGCCTTGTTGATGGCAGATTTTTCCGAAGCAACAAACTCACTGGGGTGTGAGGATTCAAACTGTCTCCAGCAAGCTCCGAAGGCAGCACAGATTCGTTGCAAAGCTTCCTCAGAACAACAAAATTAAAAATCAATGTTATTAATTAAGAACACATCTGATCACAGGGAACTGACAACACCATCTGGAAGCAACTAATGTCATCAGGGTTCAACATCTTTGAAATTGTACGCCTTCCTCATCTTGACATGTAGGTTGACATAGTCGTTCTCCAGCCGCTGCACCAAAAGCTCCAAGGTGCCCCCGGAGTTCAAGAGTTCAGCCCGCCATGCACTCATGGTTGGTGTTGCTGCGCAAGTGTCATGGTTGAAAATGCCCTGGGCAATGGCATCGTGGGTGATGAACTTCGACATCGTCCAACGCCTGCATGCAAAAAAACAATATAATGCTAATGTGAATTTTCAGACGGTACCACGGTATCACAATCACAATGCAAAAACATCTGAATTTTCACATGGTATCAGCATATGATCCGTCTGCATCTGGAGCACTGGACGCAGCGGGCCAATGTCCGCACCACCGGCTCTGAGACATGCCGCAGCAAGTTGAATGCAGCAGCACTTTCTGCACGGCCTATGTGATAGGCTCCTGCCAGTTCTGCAGCGCTGTTCCAAACCTGAGCAGCTGAAGAACTAACATGGTCCTAATTCCCCAAATACATGGACATGGCCATGGTTTAACGCTGCCATAAAACATCAGTTACATCTTCCACTGCTTCATCTCCAAGTTGTCCAATCAGTCGCAGCTCGTGCAACAAATTGAAACAGTTCGGCTTTCTGCGAATGCTGGATGCAAGAGTGATGCCTTGGAAACTGCCAAGTGAAAATTGCGAGTAATGAACAAAGGAAAGCAGTCAGGGACACTCAACTTAGTATATAGTAAGCGCTGCAAAGTCACTACGGTGTTCATTCACTAAATGCCTGATCGATTCTCCTGGGCTTGAAGCACAAACTGTGGCATACACGGTCGAATAAGTCCTTGGCGGAAGCAGTGTCTTGGGAAGTGATGATCATGCAACTGCTGGCTAACAGCCCCCTCAGCATACCATATGTGCAGCTAAATCTCAACAGGGCATCAGGGGGCAGCTCCTTTGACACACAAGGGATGGAAAGACTTGAAAAAACTCAGATTTGAAGCTGCTTACAAAACTGATGATGATGCACAAACCATTCCAAAACATCTGGCCTTGTAGAATGCCTCCAACTCGTAGGCGCAAAGCCAAACCGTGCAAGCACAAACCGACCTTGTCCATCCTTTGGCAAAGATCACTCCGTGTGGCAAGAGCAAATGAACATAAGACTCATCGATGTCTGTTGCCGCAAACCGGTGGCGAGGATAGCAACCCAACTCTGGCCTCCACCGTGACACAGCTAACTTTTCTACACCAGCAACGTTTGCATCTGTTTTCATTCCGTTCAGAGCTATAAGCTCTGCCAGCTGCAGAACCGTGTCCTTACAGAGCAACAAGGGAATCAGAAACAAAAACAATGAGACAGGCGCAACACGATGTGGACACATGATGGCAAGGCACTGGCTCCACCATTCCCTTCAGTCCACATTCCGCATACCAAGGCAGGTGCCATGGTCGAAGGCAAATTGGGCCATCTTGATTGAGAGCAGTGGAACTTGCATAGACCCTGATCAAGAAGTCAACAAAATTCACATGGGCAGTATGGCTCAAGTCGTCACTGACAAACGGATTCCGGGAAAATTAATTTAATGTTCCAAAGCTGAGGTGTCAACACTGAAGGATCAGGCGGAAAGGCAGTGTCCAACCACTTGAGAAACTTCAACACCGAGGCCTGCACAAGCTATCCAATGTGAAATAATTGTTTTTACATGGGCTATGTTCAATTCATTCAGCCAAGCCTGATCTCCTAGCTTTGCATTGAAATAGGCTTCCATGGTGCTATGCTCATTGCAAGCAGCCTTCCTCAACGCATGTGAAAACCACATCGGTTGCAAACGATAATGACACCACATTAGTCTGCACTGTTCTAGTCACGCATGGGTCCAAAATTTATCCAAGGAACATCCAATCCCTCAAGAGAGAAACGGCCTTCTTCAAGCCACTGCCAGATCCTGAAGCATCTGCATCCGGAGCCTCGTTCTTCACAGCCTTGGCAGCCTTTGACGTTCCGCCCTCACTCTTCCGCTTTCCCATGACGGAATGGCAAGGCAGTCAGAACAAGCAAGGGGTCAAACGGTTCCTATGAAAAGTGATCCCTGGCACATTGCGGTCACACTGTTGCTGAAATCGAGTTAATCGTGAATGGTTCACAGCACCATCAGCAAAAAAACCTGGAAAACAACACACTGTACTTTCACAGCACCAATGGCACAAAAGCCCTAGATGGAAAACAACACGCTATACAACGGAATCTCAAATGGCACTAAGTCAACTCTCTTGTCAATCTGCCACGTGAGATGCTGCAGTGAATTGCGATGGCATTGCCCAAAGCCTGGGGATTGAATCCAGGCCGAATATCACCTGGCATGCAATGAATCCAAAAGTCTGATTCATCAGGAAACAAAGATCAAAAGAAGTGTGAAACACATCAAATCAGTCAATCGGCAATCCAATTGTTTCACACAGCGAAATGTCAAGACTGACATCGAAGCCAAAATCAGTACTAACACAATTCAATGGTGTCGATGTTGGTGCTAAAAGGCTGGAGGGAATATGGAAGAAGCATGTTGCCAGAGTCAATTTCATCTCGAACCAAAGTTTTGATAGGTCAAAGGAAAAAATAAGATCAAGTGTTGAAGGATTTCATCCTCAAGGTATTCAGACCTGACGGATCCTATCAACGAAGGAACATGATTTTGACGGATCCCAACAACAAAGGAAAATGTTTTGACGGGTCCCATCAACAAAGAAATCTATTTTTGACGGGTTCCATCAACATAGCACAAATTTTTTGACGGATCCCGTCGGCAAAGGAACATGTTTTGACGGATCCCATCCACATAGCACAAAACTTTTGACGGATCCCATCGACAAAGGAACATGTTTTGACGGATCCCATCAACATAGCACCAAACTTTTGACGGATCCCATCGACAAAGGAACATGTTTTGACGGATCCCATCAACATAGCACAAAACTTTTGACGGATCCCATCAACATAGCGCAAAACATTTGACGAATCCCATCAACATAACACCAAACATTTGACGGATCCCATCAGCCATGAATTGCAAAATTGACGGATTCCATCAGCCATGTCAAAGATTTTTGACGGATCCCATCGCCAATCATCACAACTGGCCCAACTGTTATAGCCCTCAAAGTTTTTTTGCTGGATCGCGACGTGATCCGTCACAACGTGAAAATCCATTGGGATTGCCTAAAATCTGTGGTTTTCCATCACCCCCAATTACGATACCCCCTACGTGTCCATGCCGCGCCCAAATTTTTTTGCATTTTGACACCTGAGGAAGTCAGCAAGCTCAAATCATCCCAAAATGATGTTGCGCCTGACATTGTCCAAAACTGACGGATCTCACTGGCAACCATCAAAACAATGATGTCTCGACATGAAGTTATGTTAGCCAATGCCCCCGCAATACCCCCAAAACCATGTTTTACTTGTATCAGGGTATGTTTTTCCATTGCTTGGCCACCAGGATCCATCAAAAATTGAGCCCATCGCAGCAAGGACCAGTTTGTGACGACTGAGCCGTCACAGCCACAAATTGCGTTCGCTGACAAAGATGGCACCTGACCTGTCATGATTTCACCTCTAGGCAAAACTTCTCATAGCATATCAGTCAAAACACGGGCAGCGCATAATATGAAATTAAGTATATCATGAGCATGAAATACAATGAAATGGTTTGGTGGTGCACAGCTCTGGTGCCATCTCATGTGCTATCCTGAATGTGACAAACAAAACACTGAGTAATGGCACATCAGATTAAACCTTATTGGTCCTCAAATGTCGTGGCGTTGAACGCTTCGGCGATGATGTCCAAAGCCGTTTCCCACGGCGCACCACCGCGGGCCCAAAGCTTTGCGGCTGCCTGGTAAATATAATGAGCCCGACGACGGGCTTTGTACCTGCCCAGCTGCGGTCCCGGCATGCGCTCACGTCGCATTCTGACACGGTGAGGGGCCTCGTGGAAGCAGGAGGACTGAACCAATTGTGAAAATTTTGAATTGAGTGAACAACACAAATATGAATTTGAATCCAAATGTTTGGCCAAAGTGCTGGCTGAAAGTTGATGGCGCTATGCGGCGCCAATCCAGCCATGCCACGACCCACAATCGGTCCTGGAGCTGGCAAACACCTGCACAATGTGCGATGGCAACATTCGAAGAAATCACACATAAAATGTGAAGGGGTTGCATACTGCAATCATGTTGAACCAAGATTGGTTTGCTTTCAAAATTGCGATGGACCTGGCATCCTTTTGATGCATGCCAACAAAACCACTGTGAGCATTTAGCCTACAAGTAAGTAGTAATAGACGATACTGATGAATACAAATCACAATCCCACTCAGTACGTGAGGCGTCGACTGCCAGCCTGTCAACCTTCAAAAGAGGGCTGGGCTCCACATCATTCCTGGCCAGCTTCTCCAAATGCGACGCAGCAGCCTCCATACAAAATGGTTCTTCACCTCAAGCGGTACACTGAACCACCAAACACAACAAGAACAAGACTGGCCTTGAGAACGATTTGAATATTGAAAAGTTCATCATTCATGATAAGGTTTCAACGGATTTCATTTGAAGCAGCAAGCATTGGGGTCAGCACGCATCAAGCGAGCATACTTGATCCAACCATCAGTGGTTTTCTCCTCCACTGTCCGCTCTTCGTTCAAAACTGCGCAAACATAAGGCAGCAACTCGAAACAAAGCCAATCATCATGGACAATGAACAGGTCAAAATGGCAAGATCGAAAGCTTTAGCTAGAATCGGTTGTGAGGCGGTGACACAACACAGCTGCATGTCCTGAAATGTCACTTGTTTGCAAATGGATCAAAATTTCGTACAATAGATGAACACTGCACGAAAAGGTTTCGGTTTCAGATCAACATGTTGTTATGTGTTAATATCATTCACAAAAATGACATTCACCATTCACCAAGAACAATATCAACTAGTGGCCTTCGGGAACTGATCCAGCCATCTGGATCTCTTGGCAAACTGCGGCTGGCAAATAGAGCATCGGCTCTTGGGAATATTCGGCATCGCTCATGAAAACTTTGGTCCTGCGAGCACTACCCCATCCCTGCCATTCAAGCAAGACAAGCCAAGATCTGCAACACATTCAAACCAATACCAACACCGTAACAAAGGGCCGGCCTCAGTATCACGTCGTCATCGTGGAAAGGCACAGGTGCCCAGAAGCAATTTTCAACTTTGCTTTGAACCTCACCTGACCAAGAAAAAAGTTCATGGAATTTCAAGGCAAAGACTCACAGCAATCCCAACAACTAAACAGCAAGACAACAAATCCAAAGAACAACAACAACCACAACAATAATAACATTAACAATAACAGCAACAACATCAACAACAACAACAACAACAACAACAGTAACAACAACAATGGCAACAATAACAAAAACAACCACAAAACAAAACCAGCAGGGTCAACAAAGTACTCAACAACAACAACAACAACAACAACACCAACATCAACAACATCAACAACAACGACAACAAAAATAACAAAAACGCAACAGCAACAACAAACACCCGTGAACGAATAGCCACAACAACAATGATAATAATAACACAACTAAAAAAATAATATGTTAGTAACAATGATAAAGGGTAAAAATCAACATAATACGAATACCAAAAATACTAGACAATAAAAACAACGATATCCAAAACATTGGAATAATGAGAGAAATATATAAAAATAATCTTTGTAAAATTGTGATGAAAAATGACACCACCATCCACAATTGGTTGGCCAAAGTGGCGCGGCAAATCGCCATACCGCTCCATCGCAAAAAAATGCGGCGCTGCAGGTCCAGCGATTCCAGTCAAATGGTTCTCGTGGCATCCCAAGTGGAAGAATGGTTTCCTTGGAATGACCCGTGTCAATGAAGACGAAAAGGAATTTGAACTCACAGGTGGGGGGGGGCAAGCTAGAAATACCATGGCAATAAACTTTGAATGCGTTAAATACAGAACAAGTATCCAATGCCGCACCACATCAACCTTTTCCACATAGCGTTTGGGCTCATGGGGTCGCACCTTCATGTCTGCAAAGAACTCGCGGAGTAGCTCTACAAAGTGAAATGGTGTAGGCAAATCTGGACTTCGTTCGATCCGGTTACTTACCATCGAGAACAATTGGTCGATGTCCTCGTGGCTGTGCGCCGACATTAAAAATTTCATGGTGAAGGAACGGCATCGATGTGTGCCTACGAGGAAGGCTGCTGCTCGCAATAATGTATTGTTTTTTGTTTCTCGAATACAATTATCGCTCTGCAAACAAATGTCTGCATCGCGATAATCCGTTTGATCAGTCAGTCGATCCAATGCATGGAAGAGAAGCTCTGTTGACCAGCTGGAATCCTTTTTGGTCCATGTTTCAGAAAGCCTCATCAACACCAAGTAGCCGTGAACTATGACTGCCGTGGCATCAAGGCATGGTCTGATTAGGCCACTGAATTCTTTACTGCCAAATACCTGGTGTCGAGGGTAACGGTATTTGCTGTGATCCATAGCATCACAAATGATGCTGATGGTGCGGGGACCATTGGGTAACCTTGGCAAACGGCTTGCGCTTCGATCGCCCCAGTAGCAAGTCCGATCTTGGTACTGTGTTTGGAGATGTCGATCATACTCTTTGAGTTGAAGTTCGCAAGCTCTTCGATCCTTTGACAATTTCCGGAGGATGTGTTTGTGCCGAACACAAATCCAACATTGTGAGTGTTGACTGCGTTCTCGAATGGCAAGTCGATCACCAAAGCTGTGTGCCCAAACCTTACAAGAAACCACATCATACCCCGAGGTTAAAAAATCAAGTGAACACCACAATGACTCAGAAGGGTCCCGTGTGATGTTTCAGAACAAAAAGACAGACCAGAACCAATAAAATTCGAAAACATTTGTCTAATTACAATTCAAGTTTCTGAACAGAAAAGTTTCAATGAAAGGTTGCAGTATTGTGGGCACTTGGCACGAAACATGGTGAGGTAATCAGTGAAGCTTCCAGGCGGAAGTAACCGTAACAGTGGTCTCTCCTTCCCTCTGTGATGGTCAACGGCCATCTTTGGTCGCCTCCCACGATGACGCCTAAATCTCATGGGATGATTGTTCACTGGGCCATCACCTGCGCCAAAACCAAACTCTGCCTTGCGTTTCAATGACTGGTTCGCCTCTGGCATTGGTTCACTGAGAGTGTTGTACAGTTCGGTCAAAAAACCAACCACAGCAGCACGCCGATTAAGGGAATCTGCCTTCACGCATAGCAATTTGCGAGGCAAAGTTCTGCCATCAATTGGCGCACCTTGGCCCAATTTGGCAGCTTGGTTGAGCTTCCCAAACCTGTTCTGCCCCAGCCCCAGAAGCCGTTTAAACGCGGACTGGCACACGCCAAGGCCCAAAATGGACTGGCGTTTTGTCCCTTCGCGCGGTGGCTGTTTCAGCAAATCAACCACCTCAGCCGTTCAATTGAGCATGTGATCCGGGGAATGAACCGAACGAAGCACCAAACGCATTGCACTCAAAAGCATGGCCAACAACAAGCCAAGGGGTTAACAATATAAACATAAAAATCAAATATAGCCATACATGGGATCACAATGGGACAAAAAATAATATGGCATATTATAGATCGTGGCTGAGGCGTGCAAATAAAACCATCGCAACCCTTGTTTGTGTTTTCATATCAGCTTCAAGTTGGCAACCACTGGCCTCATGCACATAGCCAGCAAGAACCTGGTATCATGGCATCATGGCCCATGGCCGTGAAGCTGCTGTTCCAAAAGCAAGCAAATATGAATGCCATCACCGAACAAATCCAAAGGACAGTTCAATGACAGACCTGCAAGCAACAAGGCCGGATGCTCCACAACCAGAGGCCTACGGCAAACAACAATGAACAGGCCCTAGCCCCAAGGGCTTTGCCTGTGATTTTGCCATTGTTGCAAGCAGGTTAATCATAGAGGGAGGGCTGGGCGGGAGAATCAATGCCAAATGGCTCTGACATCATCTATGTTGCTCCAAACATCAGTGTACCACCCGGGCGCGGACAGCATTGACCTACGCATTTCTTGCAGCATTGAACTGCATTCAACACACGCAAGGGTGGGTGGGAATTCAGCAACACTGTGCAGCATGCACGGGATGCAGCTTTGGCTTTGATCTCATTCGTTTCGACATGCAACTATGGAATTGAATGCAAAACGGTCAACAACTCAGATCGCTATAAAACTACCAACTGTACTCATCAGTTGGATTGCACGCCTCAGCCACCATTATGGTGTAACATCATTTTTAATATCGTATAGGACAATATTGATATATATATATATATATATATATGGGAACAAATATTCAAAAAGAAGTTCATTCAAAATCACCACCCCCAACATGGTTGCATGGGAGCCTGCAACAGACAAGCAAAATTCCCAGGCGGGTACAGTAAAAGCAACATATCGGAAAAACCCAACTAAGTTGTTTGGAACCTGGCCTCATTGTCAGCATCTTGCTTGTGGAGCAAAGCCAACTGCTTACGGAGACAAAAAAGTTCGTTGGTCCGTCCAGCGAACTGGCGCAAACAATTGCCACCCCGTCTTCCAGTCCTGCACTTACAGGTGCGAAGAACAAGTTTGACAAGCTGTTGGTGCACACCTGCAGCGTCAAAATTCGGCGTTGCTTCCTGTTTCACTTCTGCTTTGATCGATGTCTTTCGCTCTGCTTTCACGTTGGTAGTCCCAGGTTCAGTCTTCACTTCGGATTTCACAACTTCGGATTTCACATCTTCGGATTTCACATGGGATTCTAGATCTGTTGGTTCATCATCTGAAAGGCATGCTATCTCAGCTGCAACCATGCAAGAACGGGCTGCAGGGCGTGTCACAAAGCAAATGAGATAGTTACCTAATATACTGGGTGGTTTGATCCTTGTAGTTTGAAGCATTTGCATAACACCGGAATGAATGTATGTAATTAATCAATATGAATGTATGCGCATAACATCGGAATGAATGTATATTAATGTGAATGTATGTGAACAGGAAAATTGCTAATAGTCACATCAAAAAACGTGAAATGAACTTGAAAAAAAGCTGCGATGCCACAACTGCAATAAACAAAAAATATAATGAATAATCCGCCCACCAAGGAATTTGGTGGAATGCGTGCTGAGGTTGTCGCCCATCTTGTTTTATGTAAAGAGTTGGACCAATGGTTTCGAGATAGGGATTTGCTATTTTTCTTACTGTGCTTGAATCAGTGTGGCCGTTGGTTTGAACAATCCAACATCAAATTGCTACACGTGGCTACTGTTGCTGTTATGCTGCGTGTTGGGCATTACTATGGAAAAGGAACGCAATTTGTTGCTTAAAGGAACCAATGATTGGAATTGCGCTTTTATGTTGTGTCTTTGTATTGGGAGTACGCGCAAAAAACAGGTTCTAGAAAACTGATCGGAACAAAGCAACGGGCCTGAAATGCCTGAATGGCTAAAAGACTGATTGATTGCACCTGCCATGACAATGGCAAAATTCTGCTTTCACCTCGCAAATCAGTGATGCAACTTGGCAATCGTTTTGTCTGCGTGAATGATTTGAACAGAAGTTTGGCCTCAAGCCAAGTGTCAGAGTTAAAGTAAAGGCGACAGCGGTGGCGCAGCATGGCAATCAGAACTTTTATTTAATCAGTTACTGAACACATGATGGTTCGTCAATGTGTCGAAATGCCAACAGCCCCTAGCGCCAAGCTTTCAGCCAGTCTGTGCATTCTGAATTTGAACCGGGATAAACCATGCCCTCTAAGACATAGTCACTGATCAGTCAGCCGTTGGGAACCCACAGCAGGTCGCTTCAGCATACGTAGAGACGATGGCAAACTCAAATGCATCATCTCAGAACCTGCCAGAAACACTTCACTACAAGCCAACACATGCTAGCATTGCACAAGCGGAGGCCTGCGTCGCTCTCCTGGAAAGCGCGCTTGGAGCATTTGCGAAGAAGTCCTGCAAAGTGCAACTAGTCAACCTGCTTAGAAAGTTATTGTTTGTCAAGCCTTGGCATGAAGGTTTGCTTTTCTCGTCAGCGACAAGGGCCTGACAACACTCACCATTCCAAAACAAAAGCAACTGACACTAACAATAAGTCTGACACAAAAGCAAATGACACAAAAGCAAATGACACAAACAACTCTGAAGCAAATGACATTAACAATTCTGAAGCAAATGACTTGGCGCCTCCGACAATGTCAAAGAAGTGTCAAAGGAAGCATCCACATCCTCCACCTTGATCAAAAAAAAACTCACAAGCAGTGTCCATTCAGCACGTAGGCAAAACGAGCTAAAGAAATTACACCCTGTTGGATTCAATTCAATTCCTTTCTCAAGCTTCTGAGCATCAAGCGTTCGAAGCGGCAGCAGAATTGGAGATTGTCTCTGCAGCAGCTGCTGCTGCAGGCGCTAGGTCACCAGAAATGGTCACAGCAGATTCATCCAATGCGGGATCCTCATTCAGCCATTCATATTCAGGAAAGCCACTGTGGCCACAACCCATCCTATCGAGACCGCCCATGATCCCCATTGCTGCCTAAACTTATTCAACGCTACCTCTGAACTGAAATCTGCGGTTGCTTCGGGCTAGTTTGCAAAAATGTTTGCATTAAAGACTGAAAACATATGACGCCTTGAACGATTCAATCAAGCCAGTTGTGCCTGAAAGAAGAGCGGCCAGCAGGAGCAGCGGCCACCAGCTTAATTAAAGCTGCCATCATCGCATGATGCAAGAAAAGGTGCACCAGGACCACCATATTGAAAAATAATTGTTAACCATCTACATGGCTTCTAGAGAAAAGTCATGGCTACACATGGCACCTTTCAATTAAAAGCTACGATCGCGCAACTCTGCACAGCCAAGAATGTCTATAGCTAGAGCTGCGCAACGTGGAATCACTAGATTCCCAACGGCTTTCAGCCGTTTTTCATCTTCCTTGCTTTTGTCATGTACCAACCAGGTCTGCACAGGTGGGCGGTTGCGGAAATGGAAACACATGTGCGCCTGCTGCTCAATCTCAGCTGGCGTCAAGAACGTAGCGCCCTACAGAGTCGAAGCATAAGAAGGAATGAAGTGAAATGAGCCAAGCAAACCATCACTGCATTCATCTCGGTCCTCGAACAAAGCAGGAGCATGGGACTGCTTGGCAGCATATATGAATATGCGGTCACGGCACACCTCAAGCCCCCACAGGTAATATCACCAAAAACTTCATAAAGCAAAAATGTCATTGTCAACATGCTAGCATCAGATCCACAAACACAACATTTTAAAAACTCGCCCAAAAGAAGGGGGACATGTTACACACAAACATATACACACACACACCACACAAATAGCTGCACCAACAATGTTTAAACCAACGTCATTATTGAGACCATCATCCGCCATCACTGCATCAACATGGCATGGGCAACACCAGCTGCATTTTATTACTTGACTGAACACATTCAAGCTTGCAAGGATGATCAAAAAAAGAACAACATGAGAGAAAGACCTGAGGCATAAACGTGCAGGCCACAATTCCTTCCGGTGATAACACACCACCTCACTTGAAATCCTCTTCGGGCAAACTCCTGACATCTTGGGCGGCGCATTCTGAAGGAAAAGTCTATCGGAAGGAATGATTGAAGACGTGAATGAATGCGAGTTTAGAAAGTGAAGCTAGAGACAAAACAGTATATGGTTCGATCCTGCCTTCAGCACGTACAACCAAGTCTCTCTGAGCGTGGCTGACAACAACAGGGCAACGTTCTCTAGGAGGCAAAATGTCCTAAGTCTGCACTCAATGCTCAACTTTTCTTTTAGCTGGGCCCAAATGAAAATCATATCGCATATGAAATCGATCTGCATTTTGACTGAGGAACACTTTTGGGCAACGATCCAGCACGCGGTAAATGTGCTTTACCAAGCCAGTTCTTTGGTCTGCCAAACCACCCATCTTGCCAGCGCCACATACGCCCTTGGCAAGCAATGGTTGAATCATGAGCCACAGTAACAAAATATCAGAAGGATCAACAAAACTCATATTGGCGGTCAGTTAAGACTTTCAAACCCATGAAAACCGAGCGACTTGGCACGGAAAGCCGCCAGCAAGGCCTTCAGCCTCGCTGGCAACTTCCTCACTTGGCTCCCATGTCGTGATATCTGGAATCACCGGCGCGCGATCCAGAAAACCGTCATCCATTCTGGCCGCCAGCACTGATTGGCAATGCTCATTACATTCCACCTGGAACCAGCGCATCAACAAATTCGATGGTCAGCTCATCAAATTAAATCTGACTTTGATCACAAGACCTGCCATGTAGCAACTGAGTCTTCCACGTAGGCAATGGTTCGGCAGAACCTGAATTTTACGTAATACAAATGGCTCAGAACTATCATGGCAATGAACAACTACTCAGGATCGCGCTGAGATATGCCAACATCAAGAGCTCCCACTCCGGAAAACAAGCTCACCACAGGCTTGCGGTGATTGGTAGCCTCCAGCAGTACGCAGAACCAGCTGCATCAAAATCCTGTTGACTCAAAACTACTTTTTAATACTACCTTGATTGCTGCTAGAAAACATTCCAGCACTTGGAAGGAAGCATGGCACGGTAATTCTCCACGGACACTGAATTACGCTCTGAACTCGTCCATCCTTCTGCCACACCTCAATGGCAAGTTGGCAAACATTAAAGTATGTCAATGTTAAACTGCTGCAGCATGCTGAGCCAATGACCATGGAGATATTCGGCCACGGGCACAGAAATGAAGCGCCCAGGTTTGGTCTTCGTTTGGCGACAACACTGTCGAAAGTAGTCCCAGTAGAAGATTTGTGTGGCTAAATCCTGCACATCGAAATCAAAAATCCAGTGGCCATGAAAAAAACGCATCAATTAATCTCCTGCATGCCCCGAACGCTCAAGTGCGTCACGGTGGCCCGGTGCGTTGCTGTGAAGCAGCCTCAGAGATTGATGGCATAGTTAAAAAAATTCTTTGCGGATTACTGATGGTTTGCAATGTGCACGGTGCATGGATTTTTTCATCAAAAAATAATCCACTGAGAGAGCGTGCGCAGTGTTCCGAATGAATCTTTCACGACAGGTTTGACTTGGAGACGCTTGGTCCTGGTGGCTGCTTTCCTGGCCTTTTCGAAGTTCGGAGGGACCTGACTCAGAACGGTTGATTTCAGCTGATTCAATGATCATAATTCTACTATTATATTGACTCAAGTTCACCCATGCCAGAATTAAATGCCAGCTACCTTGAATACAACCAAGCAACTAGCCGCATATTCAAAGGGCCAACATCTGGTTTCTTCGTCCATACAGGTGCGTAGGTGCGAACTGACTTCACTCCAAGGTAAGGCTTCATGACACCGAAGTTGGGGCATTTCATCGTATCGAGAAGCTTGATGACCTGGCGAATTGACAAAGAACAAGTGGCAAGTCAGTCCTCATGATCATGTTCATGTTCATTCTCATGCCACTGATGCCTTGGAACAACTTACAACTGTGCCAGATCTGGGTCCCCGACATTGATCTTCTCCGCGGGGGGGCGATAGGTGGCAAACTCCGAACTCAGGGCCAGGGGCGCGGACAGAAAGAATCATGACCAGATTTAATCCATTAAAGCAGAACTGTCAATTTTTTCAAAGAAATCAGAACCTGTCAGAACCTGTTACTGCTACTATGTTTCTTTTCCTTTTCCAGGAATGAGGCCATGACTCATCGCTCAAAAAACTGATCCGTCGCAAGCACGGCATGGGTAAAAGCAGTGGACGGCCAGCGTTGAAGTTGCTCATCGGCCAAATGTTGCGCAAGGATCCGCGCAACATCAAAAGAGACGATGCCCAACGAAAGGTTCATCCACTAAGAGCATCTTCGAAAAAGATCTTCCAATTATTTCCAATAACATGAACCAATATATAACCACAATTTTGCTTGATGAAGCCCCATCTAGAATCAAAACTTTGGTTCAATTCAATGACTGCTCAACTCAGAGTTAGAAACACCGACTGGCTCCTTCCAAATGTCAATGAAAAATGATGGCAGCTATGGAGAGAGGAAATTGAATATCACCCCAAATCTAAAACTGATCATTACAATAAATACAAATAAATAGGAATAAGTAGAATAAATAAGTAGTAAAAAAAATCATGAAGAAAAAAGATAACACCATAATCAATAAGTGCATAAAATCCGCAAACCATTTGCCAAGCAAGCGGTCACGCATGAGATGCCACAACACCATCATGACGATGCGCCATGGTTACTATTGTGGTATCATGATTTTGGCAGCTTGGCTGGCAAAGTAGTCAGCTGCGACAACACCATCATGGCGATGCATCATGGTGAAGATAGCAGCTTGGCTAGCACAGTAGGTCAGCCGCGACAGCGCCATCATGGCGATGCGTCATGATCTCATTGGAGCTGGCTAGCACAGTGTCAGGCCCTGGCCATGATGAAAGGACCATGATGATGGTCATACCAGACAAAGGCCATGATGAAATGACCATGAGGATGAGCAAGGTCAGGCCAGACAAGGATGAAAAGGGTCAGACTATGATGACGAACAAGGTCAGGCAAGTCCATGGTGACAGGACCACAATGATGAGCAAGGGTCAGGCCGCACAAGGCTATAATGAAAGGACCATGATGATGAACAATGTAGGGGCAAGCCCAAAACTCCAGTTACAAAATGAGACCCTGAATAGAGAGAAAAAAACTTTCTTCAAGCACTGGGCCAAGGAGTCAGTCCTCCTGACATCATCACCTCTCTGCCTGACATTCTCCAGAAAGCAGTCAATTTCACCATTGCAAATGCGGCAGCATTCTTGGCCAGCTTCTTCTCCCAAATCCCTGAAAACCACAGACTGATGCAGGCACATCGAAACCAATGGCTCCCTTTCCACTCGGAGACGTACTGGCAACAATGCCTGCTCAGTGAAACTCTCCGTGGCTTCCAGGACCTCACACAACGTTTGGACGGGACTGCCGTGGGTGCAGACAAGGACACAGACGGTTTTTTATCCATCAAAACCCCAGGGGCTACAGTCGACAAACTCCGGTTCAGTACTCTCCCATGGAGCAAGTTGCACGTGTACTTCCCGGTTGGCTTTGTGAAACTTCTTTCCGCCAGTCTGTCTACCAAGCAGGTCTCGCTCAACTTACAGCAGCAATTTGTCACAACGAGTAGTGATGCCAACTCAGTTGGCCACACCCTGGAGCTTGCTACAGGTGTAATCCCTGCTGATCTTGCCCTTCTTGACCCGTTAGTTGGCTTTGATGCTCTTTTTGTCGAAGGTTTTCTCCACGTCCACATGGCTGCCAAGCTCTTGCCTTCACATGACTCTGTCCGCTTCTCCATCCAGGCCAGAGTTCCCCCCAAAGCTATGCCCGCAGATGGCAAGATTCGGTCAGAACACTGCCAGACCCCGGCTCCTTTCCACTTAGTAGCAGATCCAGACACCCTCCATCACAGACAACGCACATGTGGTCTGCTGGATGACCGACTCCTTCGCAGCATTCAGCAGTACCTCTCTCACCCCAAAATAGCCCCCACTACTTCCCGGGGCTTGTTTGGACCCATTTTCGCTTCGGACTTCAAAGTGCCCAGTGTCCCGAAAGAACAACTTCAAGAGTGGGTCAAAGGAGAGCAGAAATGCCCAATTAATGGGGGGATCGCAGCCATTCCAAGAGCTAATCTTCCCAAGGAGGATCGTGGCCGAGCGGGTTGGGGTCCGCTATGGCTGGCGATCAAGAGGGGGAGGTGGATCCGAGAGGGTCCGGGGGACGTTAAACTCCTTATAGCGCTTGGGGAGCTGCTGAAGGCCCCACGTCCTAGCGAACCGTGAATGAACACGGTACCTTCGTACCCCCTAGTCGGCGTGTGTTGACGTGTTGGGTAGCTCCTCATGTCACACCCTCGTTTGTGTTTGCGCACATCCTTGGGTGATCGTGCGGTCTCCGGTACGCCGGACGCCGATCGGTACACACGTGGTACGGGATCGACGGGTCCCACCTAACCCTGTGTCTAGGTTAGCTACAACCTACGATGACGTGGGGGAACAGGCAAGGTCGGTGAACCTCTTAGGGATTCGTTCCCGAGGAGGGGTCAGGTGGGGCAACCCACTGGCTAACGGTCAATATTCATTCTGGGGTTGCCATGCTCCGGGTGGACAAGACCGTCGGTTCCTCCCTAACAGTGTTAGGGTCCTGTCGCAAGACAGGTGTATCCTCTTGGGATACATGGGATCGCTAGAGACTGGGTCACCGACCGGTCCCTCACACCTTTGGTGGGGGGTCCCGATGTTCAGTCCGGCCACGGCAAGGGTCTTCTGCGGATGATTCGAGTCGTGCTCCGTTGGGACCGGGGTCACTGAAAAGGTGACCAAAGTCTGACCACTTCTTTCTTGGTTAGACTGCTCCTTTTTATGGTGACTTTGTCACCTGGAGTTCCGGGAACCTTCGGGGGCATCACGAGTGGGTCTTCCTTGGATAGAAGGTGAACATCTTGGGTGAAATGAATGGGTTCCGTCTCCACGTCCACCTGGTCTGTTCGGTCCCGGCTGAATTTACTTGGTGGAAATGAATGGGTTCGGTCTCCACGTCACTCGGTGTGTGGATCCTTCTCCTTGGTTCGACTTGCGGAAGAGTGGGTCAAAGGAGAGCAGAAATGCCCAATTAATGGGGGGATCGCAGCCATTCCAAGAGCTAATCTTCCTAAGGAGGATCGTCACAATTTTGTCAATCACTTCAATCAGCTCAAACGTGATTATTTTCCACACGTGCAATTCCCGGAGGACCAAGACATGTATAAGAGCGACAACTATGTTAGCCAACACAATCTTCGTCGAATAGAGGCAAGAAAGCGGCGGGCGTAACTCTACCACGACTTCAATTTCATTATCCCTTCCCTTTCACTTCCTTCCTTCCCCTTCCCTCCCTTCCCCCCTGCCTCTCTTCTTCTTTCCTGCCCCTTCCCTCCCTTTCCCCCTGTCCCTCCCTTTCCCGCAGCTGTTTGACTGTAGCCGTTTACCCTAGCCCTACGGGCTCGGCCGCGCATGGAACTCGCCCGTGCCTCCCTCAGCAACACACAACAGATGGGCCTTCGGCACTTGGCAAGGCCATTGAGAGGACGTGGGTAAGGGCTCTGGTTCTATGTACCTTCGGGGAGAGACGAAGAGCCCTTCACCTTCTTCCTTTGTGGCTTTTCCAAGCATCTTAGGTCAGCATCATACGTCCTGCAGGTCTGACCTTCTGGAAACTCGGG
>VSDK01019415.1:41911-117692 GCA_009767595.1 Symbiodinium kawagutii | reverse complement strand
TCACCCTGTGCATATTGTATGTCAACTAGCTTGATGACCTTTACGATGGGCTGGTTTGTCTCTTTTGGGGGTGGTTTTGGTTTGCTGGTTTGCTTTGTTTGGTTTGTGCTGGTTGGTTTGGTTTGGTTTTTCGGTTTGCGCCCATTCGGTCATTACGCTTTAATTGAAGCTCATGAGAAATCATGTGCAGTCTTTGCAGCTTTCCGGACTAGTAGTGACCTGCATCGTGTGTGCAATAGGCACTTCCTGGAAAAAAAAAGCTGAACCGATACCGGTTTGGCTCAAGAACCCGAGTGAAAAAGAGCTGCTGCGCCGCTCTGCGTTTTTCATAAAGAACTGATCACAGCGAATACAGGCGAGTGGCCAGCTGTCACCTAAGCTTGCAAGAGGACCCAGGTCCACAATTACTCTAGAGGGCCACGGGGGGCTGGGAGGCCCATGGCATCGTCATCATTGGTTGCACAGGGGGCCGAGCGGCATTGAAGGAAGCGAGTGATACTCACGACGACTGCTTCTTTTGCTTTTTCTCGTCGGTTTCCCCCTTGGTTTGTTTGATCATTGGCACTCTTTTCACTCTTCGCCAGATGTACATGTGACCGAGGCGCCGCGTCTAACCGGCGCAACCGCAAGTTTAAAAGGAGGGACCTCATCCCCCCCCTAAACTGTGCGAATCAAGCCTTGAAAGCACAGCGCCAGAGGTGCACACGTGATTCAAATGACTATCAACGGCCAAGATCGCCACTGTAAAGACCACAACGGGCGAAAAGAAGCCCGGAGTGTAGTTCCGCATTGATAAATCCTGCGGATGGATGTTTAGTCCAGCGCAAACAGCTCTTGTCACCAGTTGCAGGGTCATAGGCACTGTACGCAGTTCCGTTAGCAAACTGCCGCAAATAACGACCAGCAAAGGCCGCAGCCCAGCCTAGGGGTTTAATGAGCTTTGGAACCCTGCCGGAAGAGACTTGGAACACCGATCGCAGGTCTTGCATTCGATCTTCATCGTTTGATCTCATGCAGCACAGCAGGTCAAGTTCCAGGGCCTTGAAGATCATCGCCGAAGAAAGTCTTAAGGACGCAACACAGCCATCTTCACTCAAGCAAAGGCCTCCAAGATGACCGCCTGTCTTGTACAGAGCTCCTAGCAGTCTAGCGAAAGGATCTCGTTCCGCTTCATCTTCCATGACAACTTGCGTACAGGCTACTGCAGAGGTCCACGAATTGGTCTTTGAAATTTGGGAATGTTTATAAAATCAAATTTGCTTGAACGCGCTAAGACATGAATGTTGAAGCGGCGGAGGAGAGAAACCAGCGGAGGAGGCTTGACACTCCTCCGCGGATTGCTCATCTACAAGAAAGTTCATTGTTTTCCCCAAGCTAATTTCGTATTTTTCGAAAAATTTGCGGAGGAGAAGCGGAGGAGTAGTGTAAAACATAGAAATCTTCAGTTAATTATTCCAGACAGCGCTCACTCCAAGTTCTAGACTTCAAGATTTTGCAGCGTCCTGTTGACAAGTGAGTGCAAGCAAAATGGCATACGAGAGAAGCGTGCACAAAGAAGTTTTGGGCGCAAGCGTTCCAGCGTGAGACGTGAGAGTTGGCAAACAATCAAAAATTTTTCTGGCGCAGATTATTTGTGGTGGAATAGCAGAAATGAAAAAATCGAACCGCCAGGACGTGAACTAAGGGAATTAAAAACCTGCGCATTCTTGAAGCCAGTTCTGGCTTCCAAAAAATTCTGCGTGCCTTTCTATGTTGAAATAGACGAAGCCAGAAATGGCGTCAAATCTGGACCTGTTTTTGGCTTTGAAACACGGTTGTTTTTTGCGCTTTTCATGCGGTGCGGGCGCGCTTTTTCCGTAGTCCATTGGGGTTGCGGAAAGTGGGCTGCCTTGATTCGCACCATGAATGCGAATGTGTCATTGATGGCCCAAAACGGGCTCCCCAGCCACAACGACAGAATTGCGAAAGGCCATTTGCTTTGTTTCATTGTCGGGCAATGTTGATGTCGCCAACATGACGGTCAGGAGCGGAATTCGTTCCAACTGCAGAGGTCCATGAATTGGTTTTTGAAATTTGGTGATGTTTATGAAATCAAATTCGGCTCCGGTCAGTGGAGCTGAAGGGGTAGTTTTCATTTGCAGCGCGCAAAGAAAAGCGCCGGTCTGTATGTGAGAGAGAGCCGATGGAGTTTTGTTGCTAGGCGAATTTGATGTCTACGTTGTGATCAAAATGTGTGGGATGTGTGAGAGCAGCGCCGACCTTTCGTATTTTCATCTTCGTCGCAATGCTCTTGGAAGTTGCTCCCCTCTTCCTCCTAGACTCCTAACGCTTGAACGCGCTAAGACATGAATGTTGAAGCGGCGGAGGAGAGGTTCCCTGTATTATATAGTAGTATATATTTAAATCAGGGTGGCGGAGTTTTCATATTGGCGAAACCAGCGGAGGAGGCTTGACACTCCTCCGCGGATTGCTCATCTACAAGAAAGTTCATTGTTTTCCCCAAGCTAATTTCGTATTTTTGTTGGGAAGACTTGCGGAGGAGGAGCGGAGGAGTAGTGTAAAACATAGAAATCTTCAGTTAATTATTCAGACAGCGCTCTCACCATTGGCAACTTTATCGATGCTGTTTCAAGCCTCAAAAACGATATGCAATTCTTGAGACCAATCGGTGTACCCCCCAAGTAAGACATCAACGTGGGCAGTCGAGTCACGGTTGGTCGCGATCTTCTTCTTCTGAAAACGGCTGCGACCGATCCAAAGTCCATTTGCAATGCTGAACGTGTCCTGTGAATGAGATTTCCAAAGACCTTTGATTTCATGTAGTTCACCACCTTCTGCATGACATGGAATGACATCAGTGCACTGCGACTTCTCCAAGAATTCCCAGCAACTGTGACTTGAGGTGAACCAAGGTGGTATTCCATCTTGAGGGGTCGAAATCATCTCTCCTTGGAACCACATATACCCGAATAAATTCATCTTCAGTTTCTACCCAGAAATCACGGCTTTGATGGGCATGCTTCCACCATGTGTAGAACGTGACTGCAGCAAGTGGGGTTTCCTTCAGCATGTTGTTGATGGCAAAGGTGACCTTCTTGGGGTAAAAGAATGGTTCAAAAGACGGCTTGACACTCATGGACTGCAGCACATATTGCTCTTGTCTCGGAACGCTGCAAACGCACATCAGGATCAACGGTCTAGGAGGCCTACGATTCATCATGCCTTCTGGAAACTGTGCAACATCAATGGCTGGATGTCCAGTGTCGGACACTGCCAGCTTCAAGCCGTACACTCCCAGGCGACGAAGGTCAACCACGTGCTCCTCCAGAGTACGCCATTCCCAGCTTGCCCAGGACAGTTCGACTGAGCAGCAACGGCGCCCGCTTGGGGTTTTTGGATACAAGGGTTTGCGCGTTCACGGCATATTGATTTGAATCATTCAAACCCATCCCTTATTTCACCAACCTTCAACCCAACCAGTTTCGGTTGAGGGTCTCTTGTTGTCTTAGATTTCAACCCAACCAGTTTCGGTTGAGGGTCTCTTGTGAGGAATCTCGTGTGATTTAAATAGATTGATGTCATGCGCATTTTTTGTGCATATACAGCTTTCCTTCGTTTCCGAAACGAAGACCTCATGTCAGTACAACTGCATTGATATGTTAGTTGACGGAATCTCACCTTGAGCTGTCATGTGGTATTCTGCATGTTCAGTAATCTTCCTCTCCCCTGCTGTTCGGATCAAGGGTGTGGTGGGTGGGTTCATCGGTTCTTTCTTCTTCATGGCATCTTGAAAGCTGTCCCGCCCAATCTCTTCCCACCCGCTTTCAGTAAGGGGAGAAGAACCTAACCAGCTGAAACAGATGGGCAGTCAGAATGGTTGGAAATTTTCTTTGTTTCCAATCTAACCTGCTTAAAGCATTGGTTAGGAGATTTCACTTCCTGCTTCGAACCTTCGACCGTGAAATCATCGCGAGAAAAAGGACAAAGCTGACTTGAAGCCTCACTGCACTTTGCACTTCATGCTGAAGCCGTTGTTTCATGTTTTTACGTTTCGGTGAATATTTGATTTTGAGATTTAATTTTTGGGAAAATAAATTTGAGTTTGAAAGAGAATCCAACTCCTCTTGCTTATCTCTTACCCTTTCCTACCGTCTTTCCTTCCTCCTGCCTTTCTTGTAAACATTCTCACTGTATAGGTACACGCAGACTTTGGTGATAGATGAGAAAAATGGCATGCTTCATGCGATACGCCAGGGTGCGTTCATGCCAGATAGGACGAGGTCTGGATTGGTAACCCCAGGAATTCAGAAGCTGGGCCCCTTCACTCCTTCAGTCATGCCGAGGACTCCTTTGCCAGATGTGCCCTTGCAATCGGTCGACAAGCAACATGATGAGCAGGTGCCACAAGATGATGCCGCAGATGATCGCAGTGACGGGGGCTTTGAGTTGCGCGAACACCCCGTGGAGAAGGCCATCAGCGAGAGGTCATCCATTCCAGGAGAAGAGAGCAGCAGTACCGCCGAGAGCGACAGTGAAGAAGAGACGTCGGAGAGCGAGAATGAAGCTGCTCCAGCACGTGTGGCTGGTGCGCCGCAAGATGGCTTCGATGTGCTCTTCGTGAATTCGAAATCGCTGGTGGTCCACTGCTTGCGCCATGAAGGCAATTTTGAAGTGTGGCAGGAAGCTCTCACCTGCCTACAACTGAATCTATGATTTTTTGGTTTTAGATGTTCCAGGTGCTTCAACATCTAGTGTGTAACTGGAGACCGAAGCATCATGTTCGAGTTGTCCAGCGTGTAGCGGACCTGAGCAAAGTAAAAAGATTGGCCGGCTGTTGCGTTGTTAGCTGGATGCAAAGTGACATGTGTCACGCAATGGCTAGTTGGAACTAGCTTGATTGATGACCGTGACGGTCAGCTACCATGAGGTAGCGTGTTTGCATGCCATGGGGCATGTTGGAGCTGCATGCGTGGTGCTGCAGGCTCAAGAGAGCAGTTGAGTTTTTAATTTCGTGCATCTCATGGGCTCGACACTTGACATGCGGCTTTTTGGGCATCCTGTTGTTCAGCAGCTGGTCGGAATCTCCCCCGGAGTTTTTACCTGGGTAGTATCAGTTTCTAGCCAAGTAAAAACTCCAGGAAACAAAAAGAATTCTTCTGCACCGAGGCTTAATCCTTGTTTTAGCGCTGAACGTTTTCATGCCAACCTTGAGAGGAGCATGTCACGCTTGTTTGATTGCTGTCAAGATAACATGTCAACTTACTTTACCGCATTTTGCAGTGTGTGAGCAATGGCTTCGCTCTCAGATAGCAAAGCCCATTTCCGGTCCAGGGCTGCAGAGTATGGAGTGCCAGATCAGTTCGTTGACAACATGATTGCGTCCGCTGTTTCAACCACGGCCCACCTTGCGTTCGCCTTGAATAGACCAGGTACAGACTTTGATGAAAGAAGGTTTGACCAATGGATTCAGAGAGTTAACGGGGGAACAGCGCCAGCCGTGCAGCTGCTTCAATTAGGAGGTTGCATTTTGA
Organism: Symbiodinium kawagutii; assembly: GCA_009767595.1. Taxonomy (NCBI): domain Eukaryota; class Dinophyceae; order Suessiales; family Symbiodiniaceae; genus Symbiodinium; species Symbiodinium kawagutii. The sequence continues at coordinate 112,161 of VSDK01019415.1, read as the reverse complement.
GTCAGAAATCATCCTCACGGCAAGTTTGAAAGCATCCATTGAGACCCCAACTGCAGAGTCACCCACGCCGAAGCCGCTTCCTTATGCTGAAAGGACTGCGCGCATGGCCTTGATCAAGACCACGTTCCCTGGGCTGAACCTTGAAGGGAGGCACGAACTTGCGCAAGCGCTCCTTGATGAGTGCGTTCACCAGCATGATTGCAATATCATCAAGCACATTGAGCCATGCAAATGCAACTCCGGAGAGACAGAGGTCATGTCAGGTAGGAGTGATCGCAAGCTGAAAATTGAGAGCGATAGCTTATCCAATCCATCAAAGAATCAAAAAGTACACCTGACGAAGATATCTCATCTGCGTACAAGCTTGAGCAGTGCCTTCGTAGACGTGCCATTGGTTACGAGTTCGCCAGTTTGATCTCGCTGAGGACTCACGAGCTTTACTAACATCGATAAAAATATTCAAGAGGTTGCACACTGAGCCACTGCCTCACTTCCAAGCCACGTCTTTGAGTCAGGTGCTGAGAGCAGACAGAGAGGTGTGGGTGTTCCTTTCGCAGACAGTGGCCGACATACGCCCGCAACCAGATGGCGCCAGACCTTTGGACCTTGCATTGACCAATGCGCTTTCCGATTACAATGTTGCATTCCACCTGCTTCCACTCCCAGTTGCATCAGTGCCGGCTTACGGTGCGCAGAAATCCCGTGATGGTCAGGTTGCGTTGGGAACCCAGCCAAGTGCGCAGCCATACCATGACAGACCCCAATCTAAGGGTCGCAAGAAAGGCAAAGGCAAGGGTGGCAAGAGTTTTGTTTCCAGTTTTGCGCCGCGAGGAATCAAAGGCTGTGTTGGCCGCGACAATCGTGGCAGACCACTGTGCTTCGATTTTAATCTAGGCAATGCGATTTGGCCCCGTTGGGTGGTTTATGTGTCAAGGGTCGCCACGTGTGTTTCAAAGCCAACTGTTTCAAAGCGCACGCATTCTGCACTGCCCATGCCGCTGAGATGCCTTCCAAGGAAGGCGGTGCCGAGTGACAGCAAGACACCCAATGTTTCACTCCTGAGGGCTCCATCGTCTTGGAGCTGTTCGCAGGATCAGCAGGCGTCGCTGCCTGTTTCAAACGCCGCAATTTTTCCAATGCTGTCGCCATTGACAAATTTCGTTGCAAGCATCCGCGTGCCAGCATTCTTTGTATAGATCTTTGCGACGAGCGTAACCAAAGGCTTGTCATGGAGTGGATTCGCAACCCCGCTGTTAAAGCTGTTTTTACAGCGCCACCATGTGGCACAGCAAGCATGGCGCGTAACATCCCCATGCCTGAGGAAGAGGACGCTCCTGTTCCCCTTCGCTCTTGGGAGTATCCAGATGGACTGCCCGATTTGCAAGGTGTTGATATGCTTCGTGTGTCCCAGGCCAACATCCTTTCTGCATTCACAGGGGAAGTCATGACATTGTGTACTCAACTCAAGAAACCTTGCTGCGTTGAAAACCCAACTACAAGTTTGTTTTGGTTCACAACCCATGTGGTGTGACGCCTCCGAAGACATCAGCATGTACATCCAAGACCACCAGGCTTGCGGCTATGGCGGTCGCAGGCCCAAATGGACGCGGCTTGCCGCCGACTTTGTTGAGGTGCGCCCAGTAAACCGCATATGCGATGGTACCCATGAACATGAGCCATGGCGTCTTGTGCAAAAAGTAAACCAACGTGTTTTTGCCACAGCTCTTGAAGTGCATTACCCTGTGCAACTGTGTGAAGCCATAGTCCATGCATACCCTTCTGCGCTTTGCCACCATCGGTCTTCAGCCAACGTCGGAGGTGTCGCTGCCAACAAGCTGCCGAAGCTGTGACATTCCATCAGCCTTCAACACGAAAACATGTTGACGCAATCCCTGCCTATAAGTCCAGGTTTGCCATTTTCCTTCACTGTGATGTTGTTGTGTGGCCCTTGCAAGCCCCTTCCTTGCAAGCTACCAAGGTTCTCCACGAGTTTTCTCTGGGGATAGTGCGTTGGAGAACTCCACATGCTCCCAAGTCACCGATAGAATCGCCAACGAGTGTGCCTTGTGGAAAATTGATATAGACTGTAGTGAATGGTTGCAAGAGCATGATACGATCCTTCTCATTCAGTGCCACAAGTTCTCGAGGAGACCATCTCGTTCCATGCGGTCAATGGTCCCAGTGCAGTAGCCGCTGAGAGAGTCAGGTTCTTTCAACACTGGCGTGCAAGAGCCAAAGAATTTCAAACAGAAGAAGACCAGATCAGAGCAGGCATGGATCCAGATGTTCAAGCGGCGGTCAAAGGTAAGAAGCTTGCGCTGTTCAAAGAGGAAGCTTGCGCTGTTCAAAGAGATGCTTGAGTTTTATGAATACCCTGACCCCGGGGTTCTAGATGAGCTTTTGCATGGTGCTTCTCTTGTTGGAGAGGTGCCCAAAACCAACATGTTACCCTTCAAGTTCACACGTGCCATCATGGATGTGCCCGGACTCAGAGCTCGCGCCGAACTTGTGGGGAGCCAGGTGCTTGCCGACTGCAAAGGGTCCGGCGATGGTGAAATCGATAAGAAGGTTTGGATGGTTCGTGGTCCTTTTTCCAAGCGAGGGTGCTGCCATTCGGTGCTGTTCGCAGTGTTCGCTCATTCCTCAGATTGTCTCGTGTTTTGTGGTGGCTGGGTACAAAGGGCTGTAAATTCATCTGGACATCATTCTACGATGATTATGTAGTCTTTATTCCCAAGCCTCTCAGCCGTAGCGCAGATCTGACGAGTGCCTGGGCGTTCTTCAAACTATTGGGCTGGATTTTTGCAGAGGAGGGCAAGAAATGCGTGACCTTTCAAGATCAGACGCTTTTGAATGCAGAGTGTGCAACACCGCTAGTCGCATTGCTGAACTCACAACGGAAATCTTGGATACGATTGGCAAAGGAAAGATATCAAGGGTAGAATCTCAGAGGTTGCGTGGGCCGATGCAGTTCGCAGATATTCAGTTGTATGGCAGGACTGGGAAGAGGTGCATTCGTGTGCTCAGTGACTTTGCAGCTACTCGCAGATCCGTGCTGGGGGCGGACGATAAATTCTTCTTCCAGCTTTTTGTGACCATGCTGAATAGCCAGTGACCCAGGATCATAAGTGTGGGAACCACTAAGCCTAGTGTAATTCTTACAGATGCTTGCTACGAGAGGGATGCTAGAGTTTGGCTCTGTGGTTTGGGGGGCGTGTATGTTGATGAGGAGCAGGGCATCAGGTCCTTCTTCTCCTTGCCCCTTAACGAAGCCCAACGACGCATCCCAGGTGAGGCAAACAAAAAGCAGATCATCTTCGAAGCAGAGACTCTGTGTGCCGTTGTTGCCTTTCTTCTGTGGCAGGATAATCTTGAGAATAGGAAGTGCTTCTTGTACGTTGATAAGGAAGGAACGAAATTCAGCCTTATGAAGGGGGTATCTTCCAATAGGACAGTAGATATCATGGCTCGCCGTTTCGCTGAAGCTGAAAGTAGTGTTCACTGTCCGTGCTGGTTGTCAAGAGTTTCTTCATATAGCAACATCGCTGACGAACCTTCAAGAGGAAACACGGCAAGGCTCCTTAAATCAGGATTCACCGATGCTTCGCAAGCTGCACTGCCTGTGTTGGTGAACTTGTTGGCATCTATCTCTAAAGCATTGGGGGTAGCGGATTGTGATGCCAACTAAGTCTTGTGTGTGCTCCCCAGTTGAAAAAGAGCGTCAGCTGCTTGCTGCAGGAACGGCGGTTGAACATAAGCAGATGTCGTTTTAGACAAGGCATTATGTTCTCTTGTGAATTGGTCGCCCAATTCAAGTGACTGCTGCCTGGTTCAGGGTGGGCGGGTGGGACCGCTTTGTTTCTTTGACTTGTTGACCCACCAACCATCCCCTAACACCACCTTGAGTCACTTCGTGCATCCGTTGTCCATTGCCAATCCCTCAGCTGTAGAGGATTGTGATGCCAACTAAGTCTTGTGTGTGCCGCCCAGTTGAAAAAGAGCGTCAGCTGCTTGCTGCAGGAACGGCGGTTGAACATAAGCATTGTTTATCGATTGGCCGTGGTTTGGCTGTCGACACATTTCCGCAAAATCCGTACGGTTGTCAATGTTGAAATCAGCAGACATGGGCAGACGTAATGACTCTTGAATTTTTTTGAAATACATGGGGAACTGCTTTATGCTGTAAACAAAAGTTTCAAAATCAAACTGGGTAGGGCTTTGAATATCTACATTTTGCGCGCCCTAATAAATTTGAGTGGAATGTGTTGGTGAGACACGTAGATGCGTACATCGAGTCATTTTTTTGAAATGGTGGTTTGAGCGTGCTCAAAAGCATGAAAGGGAGGTAAAGTGCTGTACAGTACTAAAAAACGGTGCTCGCAAGCATGGCAAAATGCGCCGCCATCCTTGTCTTATCAGTTTTTCAAATTTAACAAAATCTGCCCAAATCAACGCTTTGTCATGCTGCAGCAAAAGGTTTGTGCCACTTCCATCTTCAGACCGTTTGCGCAGAATTTAGCCAAGTGAAAATTATTGCGAAAACCAGTCGCGCTTGTCACGTGCTGACGGAACTTGCATCCACTGCAGCCACTTTCTTTTCAAATTGGCACAATTTCAATGCACGTTGATGGTGGTCAAACAATGGGATGTCATCATGATCTTCGTTGTTACTATCACATCATATTCCAAAATTTGAATTGTATATAGCAAGTCTGGACTTTGAAGTTTCCATTGGCCAAGCAATGCTGTTTGCGTGTGGGATTCATGAGGCGGCGAAAGTTGAAACACGTTTGTGCGTGGAACATGTTTTGGAAATTTTGTACTCTGCGGTCGTGTCTCGACATTTTCAATCTTTGTTTCTTGCACGACTCCAGATGATGTGCCGCTGCATTGAGACAAATTTGACATTGAATTTCACAGACTTTTGGGCATGTTGGCTGCAGGAGAACAGGACATATATTTTGGGCATGTCAAATCTTACACCCAACTGCATGGAAGCCTGGACCCAAGTCTTCTATGCTCGTGCGTGCGTGCATTTGCTTTTGCTTTTGCTGGTGCTGGTGCTGGTGCTGGTGCTGGTGCTGGTGCTGGTGCTGCTGCTGCTGCTTCTGGTTGCGGTTGCGGTTGCGGTTGCGGTTGCGGTTGCTGTTGCGGTTGGGGTTGGGGTTGGAGTTGGGGTTGTGGTTGGGGTTGTGGTTGTGGTTGTGGTTGTTTTTGTTTTTGTTGTTTTTGTTGTTTTTGTTGTTTTTGTTGTTTTTGTTTTTGTTTTTGTTTTTGTCGTCGTCGTCGTCGTCGTCGTCGTCGTCGTCGTCGTCGTCGTCGTCGTCGTCGTCGTCGTCGTCGTCGTCGTCGTCGTCGTTGTCGTCGTTGTTGTTGTTGTTGTTGTTGTTGTTGTTGGTTCGATTTGATCAGACTTGTGACGGTTTTCTGCTTTGACCCGGAGCTGAGCTCTTCGACCGGTTGATGCCTGTGCCATGGGTCCTGTGTCCTGTGCTTTGAGGGCCATGCTAATGCTACAGGTGAGTTTGGGTGCTGTCATGAATGGATTTGGGCTCCCAAAAATGCACGATTTCAAACTTGTAGTGCTGTGGTCTTCCCTGCTGGCTTTATTCTTTGAATTTATCAATGTCTTTAGCCGGACGACAGTGCTTGAAAGTTCAGCAGTGCCGAAAAATGTAAGTTCTGAGTGTACTTGGAGCCCTGAGGTTGCTTTCGCCATCCCATGAGCCTATTCACTTCCAGATTTCTGGGCATCCTCCTCAGTGAAACGCCCTGGTGGCGAGCCAGCAGCCTGCTGTGGATAGACATCGTCTGTGAAGGCTTCCTGCTGTGAATTCCTCCGAGTGCCAGCTCTTGCAGCCCGAATTCCGTGGCGCAAGCTGGGCGGATGGTGAGTGACTCAGTGCTGTTTCTTGGCCACTTGCGAGCTCTGCGGGTAATCGAACTGCTAGGGGCGCCAGTGCCTGGTGGTGCCTGGTGGTGCCTGGTGGTGCCTGGTGGTGGTGGTGGTGGTGGTGGTGGTAGAGGGTACACGAGAAGTTATTGTTCTTCGATGTTCCCTTTCTTGAAATTCTTCTCTGTCGAAACTCAAGGTGGACATTGTCAAATCGCAGTCTTTGCGGTCGTGACCTCAAGGTAGTTGGCACTATGTCAACCATAAAGACATGCAGAATTCATTGCTACCACACCAAGGACTCGTCATGTACGCATCTTATTGAGTCAGCTTCAGCAGCATATGACAGTATGTCCAGCATGTTTACACTTTTGCTTTTCTGGCAGAGAAAAAGGAAATGATATCAAATAATTTACTTCCAGAGAGAATGTTAATTTCTTCACCACTTAGAATCTTAAAACAAAATAGCTAAGTCTCGAGCTTCTAAGAAGTGAAGAACTGTCCTTTGTACACATCAGAACTGCCAGGTGAGGCCATTTTCGAACGTCGAGTGATTCTTCAAGCAGTTCGAACCTCGAGCCGCTGACCGCGTTGACAGCGCTGACCATGCTGACAGCACCCTGTCGTGTTGTCGTCTCCGCCTTGGGAGATGACCATCTCTAGGCTGGAGTCTTCGATGTTTGGATTCCTGGCCATCGGTACTTGTCTCAATGTGGTTTCGGTGGTTTCACATCATGAAGATGGAGATCAATGACTCAGTCATTCCATTTCCTGCTCGAGTACTGAGGCAAGCGAATTGCTTTCGAATGAGACTGCCGCCCTACTTGATCCGCCATTCAGATCATTCCAAGGCACTGGGAATGCACTCCTCCTCGCAAGCAGACACGTAATCGTTTTGAACCAGGCCATTTCATCTTCCATTTCGATCCTCACGGAAGAAAGGCCGAATGTTTTTTTTTCTATCGAAGCTGCTTGAGACAGTCTTTGTTGTTTCCATGGGTCAGGCATTCGACTCAATTGCCTCAGATAGCTTTTGGATTCCTGCGAGATAAGAGCTTTGAGATTGGACTTCTGCATTTCTGGTCATATTTATCCTGAAGGGGTGAATACTGACCAGCGACGATAGTTGGAACAGAGCTGTTGTCGCTTTGACTTCGACAGGTATGATGCTAGTTTTGCCTCCCTCCTGCATGAAGGAACTTCCAGGCATGCAATGTGGGCGTTTTTCAGAGCTGGGCTTAGTGAATGATCTTCATTTGTTCTGCTTTCATTTGACCCTCATGATTCTCAGATAGTCGATTGATTCCCTAAATTTGTTGTAATTTGTTCTCCTTTCATTTGATTCTCATGATTCAATTGCCGTGGATTTTCTCGGACTTTCTCGCAGAGAAGCTGTGACTGCAGCAGGCTGGAGATTGCCATCTTTCGCTCTTACGGGCCAGGCCTGTACGGCTTGGAAAGCAACCAGAACCCCAAGAAAAACTGCACAACCTGCGAAGCTGTTTTTCTTGAATCATCGCTTTCTTCATTTTCAAAATTACATTTATGATTTTTCAAACCACTCAAAACAATATCTAATCTCGAAACAAAACAGTATCAATTTGTCAAGGCAATACTGATCATCTCCTGGAAAAACAAGTAGTTGAAGCATCTGACAATCTCAGCATCGCCAGTGCCAGGCATGGAGGTGTACTCGGCCTTGATGGTCTTGGGCTTCGTTTTGGCAGTCCTTGTGATCGTCCACGCAGCTGGTCTCGTTCTTGCCTTAGTTGGGCCATTTTGCTTTGGCTTCTTTGTGCAGATGCGGATTTTTGATGCAGTTGATGTTGGAAAAAAACAACAAGATAAACAACTGGTTATTAAGCAACAGTTGAATTTTAAGAAACAAACAACAAGATTCACAACAGGTTATTTTCCTGCAACATTAGATGGTCATTCAACTCATAAGCCATCTTAATCTTTGGATTCCAACGTTCTTATGAATCTTAAGCGTTCTAAATTGTATTCCATTAATGAGTAACAACAGCTTATTAATCTTAGGTGGTTATTTTCCATCTTTGGATTCATCCAGATTGGTCCTCCACGCTTTCCCATTCGCATTCAGGCACGGGCTGGAGGCGCTGGAGCAAAGTGCTGTTTCAGCACTCGCTTGGTGTGATCGGTTATCGAATCTAAAAGGCACCATGTGAAGAAACCATGGCTGGCAAACCTAAGAGTGCCAAATCTTGAGTTGCTTTAGTGTAGCTGCATGTCTAACATTTCGGACACAGTTGTTGAGCCAAAAGCATCATTTTGTTGAAATCTACTGCGCTGGTCTCACTTTTTGCTTTGCTTGGGCTTGTGATCAGTTTCCATGGAAAGGTGGGCAAAGTCTGAGCCGGGCAGTGCGAAACCAAGGGGCTGAACGGGAAGTAGTTTGCTTGGCGGCTTGACGGTCACAGCCTAAACAGTCAGACCCCTTTGAGCCTTATGGGCAGCGCGTACGTGTCTTCTATGTACACATTGTATATACACATGGTTCAATCTGAATACTTTCCATGGCATGCATGAAAAAAGTACAGTGGCTCATCAAGGATTCACACTGGTAAGGTACATGTTCAGATTACTGCAAGAGGCAAATATGTTCAGATGCAAGTTCATGACAACGTGAAGCTCTCTTCAAGGGGGCGGATATTGGCCCTGACAAGCTTGGTGCCCGGGACCTAGACCATCCTGGACTGTGCCGCTTGGCAGCTGTGAACTGTGGCAGGGAATCCGCTCCTCCGGCCGCAAGCCGAAGGAGATCCACCCGGCGAGTCGATGCCGCAGTTCTCCACGAGTTCACAGAGACAACGCATCCTGTGACCAGGGACGAATGGGACATCTGTGAATCTGTAGTTGCCTTGAGGTAAGCATTCTGAGTGTCAGTACTGAAGAGGGCATTGCGTTGCTCGGCAGCGTAAAGTGGAAGTCCACTGCTTTTCGTATCCTTTTTGCATCTTTTTCCCTTGGCTTTTCGGAGGTTTTTCATGATATAGAGTCCACAAGGGAGTCCACTGCCAGTAGAATAGCACAGAGTTTGGGCAAAACCTCAGCTTTGGCGATGCTTCTGAGGTGCGACGCCTTGGCGGACTTTTGCCTCGGGATCTTCCTCTCCTTGGAGTGCGGGGTGCCCTTGCTTCGGCAGCCGCCACCGCATGGCTTGGCTTCCACGGCTCCTCTGTGGCGCTGAGGTTCTGTTTGTTGACTTTGTACTTGCTCACCCATTCCTTCGTGGCCAACTGGAACCTTGGGCTGAAATTCATCTGTGAAATGGGGCTGCATGTGAAGCTTGTGTGTCATGCACGATCAAGGATCATGTGTTGCACCCTGGCGGCATTGCTGATGCCGATTCTCCTTGTACCTTTGCTTCGACGAATGGAAAGTTGGCCGCTCAGATCTGCGAAGTCCAAGTCTGTTTCGATCACTTTCTGCCTTCGGAGAACACATTGGCTCAGGTCCACAAGGCTCGCCTGCGGCTGCGCATCCGAAACCTGTGGAGGTGGACAGGACGCCAGTGACACGTGGGGTCGCGGCATGGCTAGTGGTGGTCGTTGTGCCTGTGAGGACATGGCCTGAAATGCTCAGTTCTTGGAAGCCCGGTGAAGAGCGATGCTGTTGCGTCAAAGTTTTCATGCTGATCGTCTTCTTCGCTCTGTGCTTGGTGAGGTCCTTAGAGGATCAAGGAACTAGGAGCTGATGGTCAGTGCTGATCAAGCAAATGGTGGTCAATCATATCAATGCTTTCAAGGGTCAACTGATGCTCCGAATGGTCCATCTTCTTTCTTGTTTGGAATGTCAGAATCAATTACTGGTTCAGCAAAAACCATTATTTACCACTATTATCCAGGATTAACCAGGAACATGATCATTAACCAACTATGATCCTTAGCCATTATCAAGTCTTACCCATTGTCATTTCGTCAGCATTTCTGTTTTACCTCCGAGGCGTATCACAGCCAGGTCCTGTACTTCTCTGCCTACAACCAAGTGCTGGCTTGCCGGAGAAGGACGAAGCGATGCAAGTGCACCTCGCTAGTGGCAAAGCATCAGCTGTGGGTGTGTCCATAGCCACGGTGGTACCTACTAACCATTCAAGAAGAGTAGGTAAACTACTAGTTTTCACTAGCATCCCAAGAATAATAGGGGAACCACTAGTTTGGGATGTTTTAGGGGAACACCATTTTTGGACAAACCTGTATGTCCGGTCTGAAATGCCTGACAAGTCACCAGATTCCTTTTGCAGGTTGAACTCTGGGACCAAAGTCCTCAAACATCTCTGCAAAACTCATCCGATCCATAGCATCCAAGCACAACGAGATCCAACGAGACCTGTCGAGCCAGTACAATCCATTTATTCATGCCATTATTTGAGACCATAAATACCGGTTACTGAAAATAGCGGTCAAGTAAAGATTGAAACATGGTTGATGCATGTTGATCTTAGATCAATACTAATGACCCCCTACATTTGGGATCAATCACCAGCTGTTTACAGGAAACCCATGGTGGTTTATCAATATGGATCTAACCTTAAGAATCATCAACCACTATGATTGGTTACTGTCTCCCATCATTAACCATGAATAACCATCATCAACCATGATTTGATAACGGTGAGCACCCAGCTACTCATGCTTCTTGATCGTTATTGATCAGCTCTCGACCTTTTCTAAACCAAGGTAAACAACCTGCCGTTATCAAGCTTGGAACCAGCTCATCATGGATATTAACCAGCTGGTTGACCGCAGCTCTTGGCCAGCCACTCATGGTTATCACCCACCTTGTTTGTTTGTTTGTTTGTTTGTTTGTTTGTTTGTTTGTTTGTTTGTTTGTTTGTTTGTTTGTTTATTTGTTTGTTTGTTTGTTTGTTTGTTTGTTTGTTTGTTTGTTTGTTTGTTTGTCATTATGCATCATGTTACGAAGTAATCATGTATTTTATGCACTAGGGACAGGTAGCGCATGTGAACGGTTGCAAACCTGTGGCCATTTTGGCTAAAGACAAAGGCCACACCCCTAGTTTTCGCCCTGTTTTCCATCAGGTTAGGGGGGTGTGGCTCGGGATGGAAAGCGATTCAGATGTAGAGGTAGTCCCCGTGTTGTCGGCCAGTGAGAAAGCCATGTCGGCAGCTGTCGAAGATGCACTGGCCAAGATCGAGCAGAAGAACAGCGGGCCACAGCAGCTGCACTCACCGACCGAGGTGTTCTCTGACCTGACAGAGGATGTTGCGAGTGTAGCAGCCCCCGACCTGCTCAGTGGCCTCAACCTCTCCGGCATCCCAGATGATCCAGGGGATCCACCAGAAGTTGAGGGGCCCTCGGAACTGCTGAAGCTGCAGAACCTCCTGAGCAAGGTGGACAAGCCCAGGAATGAAGACCCTGTACTTCGAGGAGCTCTGGGGTCTGCGGAGCTGAGTATGAAAGCTGCGATTCCAACGGCTATGGCATTCCCTTGGGAGGTTGGCTTTGCGGCGATGGTCTTTGGGGTTGGGCCTGCATTGGGCCAAATGGAGCAGAGCTCCCTAGCCGACTTGGAGCAGAAGTATGCCGACATCGACATGGTGGCCAAAGCAGAGGAGCCTGTGAATGCAGATCCCCCTGACAAGCCCATTCCAAGTTTCCGACCGGACAAAGTCAGGAAGGCAATGGCCGATGAGGACAAAGAGGAGAGGGAGAAGGAACTCGAGAAGTGGCTGATCATCGCAAAAGCAATTGGTCCAGAGAATGAGTTGGTCAAGCTGATGCATGAAGTGGGGCCAGATGTTTTGGACAATGCACTGGCCAAGAAGAAGACAGGAACACTGAAAGTCAGGGCAGTGGCGGTGCTGCTCTACATCAGGTGGGCTTCTTCGAGGAATGTGCAACCCTTCCCCCTCTCCATCGAGAAGTCGTATGCCTATGTGGAGGAGCTGAGGAGGGACAAGGCCCTAGCTACTAGGGCCTCCAGTTTCAGGAGTGCCTTGGCTTTCATGAAGGGTGTCTTCAACCTTGCCGAGGTGGACAGCATCCTTAGCAGCAGTGCAATCACGGGGTCGTGCCACCGAAGTTTCATGACCAAAAGAGTCCTCAAGCAAAGAGATGCACTCACAGTGCATCAGGTTAGAACCCTGGAGACTGTGGTGGACGTGGGAACCTCCCTTGCAGAGAAGGTCTTTGCTGGGCACTGCTTGATGTGTATCTATGGACGCCTCAGGTATGGAGACAGCCAAGGCATAGAGCAGGAGCCGACCATTGATGGTGAGTTTCTGGAAGCAGGGACGTCCATACACAAAACGGACTCACTTGTTGGTCGTGCCAGGAGGCTGCTACCAGTAGTGGCCCCAGCAGTGGGAGTGACAGCCACTTCTTGGGCAGTCAACTTCTTGGCTGCGCGTCGTGATGCGGGACTCAGCGCAGGGCCAGGGAGGCCCTTCATGCCAGCGCCCTGATTGGTGGTGGCTGGTCGCCGGGGAAGCTGAAGACGACTGAGGCTAGCACCTGGCTCTGTGAGATCCTCCAGAATTATGACCTCACCAAGTCGAGCCTGGCCAACGTGGGGGCACACTCCATGAAGGCCACAGCGCTATCATGGCTGGCGAAGGCAGCAGTGGCGGAGAAGACAAGGCGTATGTTGGGTTACCATGTGAAATCCAAGGACAAGAGCTTGGTGATTTACTCGAGGGATGCTCTCGCTGGTCCACTGGCATCTTTGTGCGAGGTGGTGGAGTGTGTCGCCAGCGGAAAGTTCCAACCAGACCAGTCCAGGTCTGGCCGATGGACGAACCGCAACAAGGAGGTGGCTGTGGAAGAAGATGGCATGGACGATGAAGAGCAGGAGGAGGTCCTCGATGTGCCTGAGCCGAAGACGGTATGGACACCAACGCACGGTGGTGCAAAGCAGGTGGAAAGGCTGGTTGACTATGAGAACCAGTCAAGTGACAGCACTGAGAGTGATGGTGAGGAATCTGAAGATGGTGAAGAGGAAAGGCTGGTCGAACGTGTCATGACGTCAATGGTTGGGCCGCCCAAGAAAATTGGAGTGGGCATGTACAGACATGGCCTTAGCGGAACGATCCATCTTGCAGGAACCGCCGAAGGCTTCCTTGCTTGCGGTAGGAAAGTCAGTGCTGTGATGGTCAAGCTCCAGGAGGATGTCCATGGCCTGGGATCGATGTGTAAAGTGTGCACTGGATACCGGCGACAGTGACCGGTGGGCTTCCGTTCGCATGGGCAAAAGAAAGAGGTGCCTGCAGAAAGGGCTCGTTCCCCTGTGTACGTAGGTAAGTACAGAGTTCCAGGTACTTCAACTAACCCCCCCTAGTGTGCAGGTGTAGCGTATGAACTGATTGTTTCAGTGGTGCACGCCTGTGTTTCCCCTGGGAAGTCCAGGGGTCCATGTTCGAGGGATGTCCTCACTGAACCGGGTTGTCCGGCTCAGGACGTGCAGGGAAGTCCTGCAGAGTCGCCGATGGTGCAGGACTGAAGAGTGTGGGGGGGAAGGAGCCGAGTGGAAGCCGTGCGTGTCAGTGATCCGTCTTTGTAGCACTTTTTCTTTGATTCGATCGGGCACATGCAACACAAGAAAGGTCTCGAGACTGCGGGGCCACATATAAGTGAGTGACCGTAGCTGGAAGAACCCCTGTATGCAGTTCCCCCTGTGCGTAGGGTGCGCTTGCTGCAAGCACACCTTGCGCGTAGAAGGAAAAGGGAAATGTCAGGATTTCAGTGTAAGTTCAGTGATGGTGAGCTGTGAACTGCATTCGATTTATCAGATTTCCTTCCATTTTTCAAGAGAGCTGCCATGCCCTGTGACACTGTGGAAGCCTAGTGAATCTGGCACAAGCTAAATTCAGGGGGTAGTCCTCTGTGTGTAGTGCCGGAATCAACGTCTGTGATGGCATCGCTGATCGAGAGCGAGGCGGTGTTTGCAGCCAGGTTGAAGGCGTTGGGGTTGGAATCCCTTCTGCCAACTTTTGTTGGCAAGGGATGGAAGACGATGTCGACTTTCGCCTTTGCTTCCTCGTGGACTCCAGGAGTTGGAGACGACAGTGCATTCAAGTCCAAGGTGCTCGTCCCACTGCTGGGTGATGAGGACCACCAAGATGTCCCAAAGGTCCGAAAGCTGTACTATGAGTGCTACACAATGGTGGCAGCAGACCTGCGAAGCAGGATTGAAGCAGGGGCAGATGATGGCAGCAAAGTCAGGAAGTTGGCGGTGGCAGAGAGGAAGTCTCGATGGGAGAGCATCAAGGCAAAGTACCCGCACATGAACTTCAAGTCGGACTGCATGGAGCCAGCGCATGCAGTAGTGGACAAGTTCCACACCATGAAGCTCGACGGAGACATCCGGTACGTGGCGCCCCATGAGATTCCGACAAGAGACCAGGAGTTGCAGTCGGTGAAGACGGAAGAGATGATCAAAAGGGACGCCTCAGGACATCTCAGGGCACACGATCAGTCAAAGGTGCCCGAGGCGGATACCAGGACTGATCTCAGGATGAGACAGGCATACACGAGGAGGGGCCTTGCAATGGAGATTGCAGATGTGATGACGTTCACAGCCCATGAACGCCTCGTGGAGAAGCTGTTCACGGAGTACCAGAGGGAGCCACCTCCTGGCTACTCATCGATTTCCTTGAGGCAACTGGCAGAGGCAGATCGCAGAGCCTGGAAGATGGTGGCAGAGAAAAGCTCAGGTGACTTGGGACGCGATCCAAGTGGCAATCCGATCGTCGACAAGATCATGGACCAGGTGCTCGTGGACCCAGCATTTCTGACCCTGCTGCTCCCTCTGCCTGGTGGCAGGGCGTCATCCTCGAAGGGTGAGGAAGCTACCGAAGCGAACATGGGTGCAGGGAAGAGGAAGATCCTGAGGGAGAACCAGAAGTTGAAGGATCAGCTCAGGGATGCGAAGGAGCAGCGCACCGACAAGTACACGGCCAAGAATGGTCCGCCAGTGGCAGCTACCAAGAAGATGCCTGTCAAAATGCCCAAAGAGTTGCATGGCCTCCAGCCCATGAAGAACAAGAAGAGGCTGTGCTTTGGGTTCAACCTCGGGAAGTGTGACAACCAATGCACCGACAATGAGTGTGAAAGGGGCCTGCATCTCTGCATGAGGTGCTGGAAGCCAGGCCACGGTGCAGTGAATTGTCCACAGAAGTGATGTGAGCCGGACCAGCTGACCACTGATCCTGAGGTGTCAGTCCCTGCCAGTACAGTTGGTTTCACCGCACAGTCTATGGCAGAGGTTGCCCCGAAGATTTTGCCACTGCACACAACACCGAGTAGTGTGCTCGACCTAGCAGCGAGTGACAGCGTTCAAAATGGTGGGAAGTCCACCCCAGTTGCGCTTGAGTTGTTTGCTGGGTCCTGCAAACTTAGTAAGTGTTTGAAGTCCCATGGTTTTCTAGCATACGGCATTGATCATGTTAAGTGCAAGAACCGAGTAGGACCTTGTGTAGTGCTGAGCCTCATCTCGGCCAAAGGCCAGAAGTTTGTATTAGAGGCTCTTGAGTCGGGACGTGTTGCAAGTGTTCCCATGGCTCCCCCATGTGGCACATCAAGTCGGGCCAGAGAACGCAAGTTGTCGAAACGGCTTCGTGCTTTAGGAGTCCCTGAACCCAAGCCACTGCGAAGCCCTCAGTATCCGTGGGGTTTTCCCTGGTTGACCGGAAGGGACAAGGCCAGAGTTGAAGCTGCCAACCAGTGCTACCTTTTTGTTGCACAGGTGTTTGAAACATGCTGTCGTTTGGGCATCCCAGCATTCATCGAAAACCCCAAGGGTTCGCGGATGTGGGAGATCCCTTGTATATCGGCGTTATTTGCTCTAGACAATGTTTATTTCACCATTTTTGATTCCTGCATGCATGGGGGGAGTCGTGATAAAGGCACAGCTTTGCTTCACAACTGTGTAGAATTACAAGTCTTGTCGGCTAAGTGTGACGGCCGCCACACCCACAAGAAGTGGGGTGTGGGTAAAGTCTTCGGACGTTTCAAGTTTGACACCTCCGGGGAAGCTGAATACCCGTTGTTGCTGTGTCAACGTATGGCTCGCGCCTTCGCTCAGGCAGCCCTTCGCCTAGGTTGGCCGGTCAGTGCAGAGCCCAGAGGGCAGCCTGCCCACAAAGTGGTGCCAGCTCACTGGAAAGTGGCTGGGGGCAAACAGCCTAGAGGTAGAGCTTACATGAATTTGCTTCCAGAAGACTTTCAGGTTGTCACCGTTACCATTGATCCCATGCATGAGTCAACTTTTAAATCCTTTTCCGGTAGATGTGATGCCTCTTTCACTGTCAGCAACCAAGTTTTTCCGAAAGGTACTCGTTTGATCCACTCCCAACTGTCCGAAACAACTGGGATAACAATCGGGGACAGTAGTGAGAGTGAGTTGAAGCAACAGCTTGTCCTGGGTCTTCCAATTCCACCATCGACCGCAGTTGAAATGGCACGTAAGTGTGAACACCCCTTTGACTCCCAGCAGCGCATGGAGTTTGATGCTGTCAAGAAGGCCATCTTCTACCAGCTCACATGGGGAATCGAAGACATGCACCGTCATAGAGTCAAGGTGCTTTCATGGATGAAGCGAAGAGCCAAGGACCTGGCGACCCAAGAACAAGCCTTGAAGGATGTCATGCACCCAGATGTCAGATCCATCATGGATCAGAAGAAACTGTTGTTGTTTGACGAGCTCCTCACTTCCATTGGCTATGAGGACCACACCCTTGGCAGTGATCTCAAGGAAGGACTCAAGATCACGGGCAATGCGGCGATGACTGGCAAGTTTGCGGTGGACTTCAAGCCGGCCCAGATGGAAGTTGAGGACCTGTGGAGGGTTGCCAAGGCCTCTCAGGCGGAGGTTCAGTCGAAAATCCCTGCCCATATGAGAGGTGAAGCTCTCCACGATGGTGCAACAGTAGCACAACACGTGTGGGAGTCAACCCAGATGGAAGCGGCTAAAGGGTGGCTCGATGGGCCACTGAGCCATGTGGAGGTTGACAAGAAGCTGGGGAAGCTGTGGACGCCAAGTAGGCGATTCGGCATTGTGCAGGGAGGTAAGGTCCGGAACATCGATGACCTCAGCGAGTTCTCAGTGAACCTCACCTATGGTATTCCTGAGAAGCTAGACCTAGGTGGCCTCGATGAGGTTGTTGCACTTGCGTCGCACTGGATCAGAGCGGTTGATGGCACGACCCATGAGGTGACTGTGGAGTTGTCAGATGGCAGTGTTCTCAATGGTCCCCTACATGTTGATTTCCACGGACACAAGGGGCGGCAACTTCTGGGTAGGTGCCTCGACCTCAAGAGCGCCTATAAGCAACTAGCTCTCAGACCCCAAGACCAGCCCAATGCTGTGCTTGCAGTCCTCAATCCGAAGTCTCAGAAGGTAGAATTCTTTGTTAGCAAGGTGCTGCCGTTCGGGGCTACAGGAGCGGTGATGGGTTTCAACCGTGTGGCTCGTGCCCTCCGAGACCTCATGCAGAAGCTGCTCTACCTCCCCGTGGTGAACTATTTCGATGACTATCCGCATGTGGACTTGGCAGCCAGTGCATGCAAGTCTCAAGCAGTCATGGAAGAGTTCCTTGTGACGCTGGGTTGGAAGGTTTCCCTAGAAGAGAAGAAGCGGTCTCCACCAACCAAGGAGTTCAACGTCCTGGGTGCGGTAGTTGACTTGCGTGAGTCTCTGGGAGGAGTGATCCTGGTCAAGAACAAACCCGAAAGGTTGGTAGAATTTAGGAAGACCGTTGAAGAAGTGAAGTGCTCAAAATGCTTCCCTCCAACTCTTGCAGCCAGGGTCCAGGGAAGGCTGACATATGCGGAAGCCCAATGTTCAGGCCGTTGGCTAGCCCCACTACTTGAGCCTGTCAAGAGAAGGGCTCTCCTGCCGAACTCCGTGAAGTGGCTCTCAAAAGAAATCGAAGATTCCTTGGGGCCTATTGCGCCAGTCCGACGTGTCAATGCATTGACAAGTGAACCCCCTTGTGTTGTCTTCACGGATGGAGCTTACGAGAACGGAATAGCTTCGTGTGGTGCAGTGGTATTTTCCCCAAGAGTTGACAAGGTGATAGTGTTTGGATTCAGAGTACCGGTCGACATAGTTCAGGAATGGAAGTCAGGTGGCAACCAACAAGTCATTGCCCAAGCGGAGATGCTGCCCATTGTCATTGTGAAGAAACATTTAGGACACCTACTTCAAGGTGCTAGGGTCCTCTACTTCATAGACAATGACGGGGTCAAGGAAGACCTTGTGAAAGGAGTCACTCAGTCAGCAGCTTCCAAGAAGTTACTCATTGAGTGTATGATCCAGGACTCAAAGAACCAAGCCATGTCATGGTATAGTCGCATTGCATCGCCATCCAATATCTCAGACGGACCATCCAGACTCAGTTTTTCGGAAGTCAAATCTCTTTACGATGTACAGTTTTTGGAATTCGAATTTGATTACAGTGAATGGGGTAGGATCGGGTAACCAATTCGTCCTTTGTGAGGCATGTGTATCTCTCCTTGGTGAAAAGGTACAAGTGTAAGTGTACAGATGGATATCTGATCGAATCTCCCCTTTCAGAAAGAAAAAGAGTGAATGTGTTTGCAACTCCCGGTGGGCATGAAAGCATCATGTTACGAAGTAATCATGTATTTTATGCACTAGGGACAGGTAGCGCATGTGAACGGTTGCAAACCTGTGGCCATTTTGGCTAAAGACAAAGGCCACACCCCTAGTTTTCGCCCCCACCCACCTCCCTGGTAGACCACAGGATGTCTGTGGTGCCAATGGGATGTCCATTGGTCCCCCAGGGTTCTTCTGTATGGGATACGGGGTAGGATCGGGTAACCAATTCGTCCTTTGTGAGGCATGTGTATCTCTCCTTGGTGAAAAGGTACAAGTGTAAGTGTACAGATGGATATCTGATCGAATCTCCCCTTTCAGAAAGAAAAAGAGTGAATGTGTTTGCAACTCCCGGTGGGCATGAAATGGAATCATTTTTTGTCGATAAGCATCAACACTAGTAAATCGTGATTTTAAATCATTAATCATGGTCAACGACTAGAAAGTCATGGATACTGACCGTTAATTTTATTTTCCAGGCTTGGATATCATGAACCACGAATCATAGCGGTAAAGCAGCCATAGTCAACGATTAATGGTTAACAACCCATGAAACCACAGCTGGTTGTGAACCAGAGTTGGTTTGCTAACCATAGCTGATCGTTGACCGTAGCTGGTTGTTGACCATAGTAAACCCTTGTAAACCATTGTTAATCATTATCATTTACCTTTGTCATTAATCATTATCAACTATTAACCAGGGTTTAGCCACAGTTTAGCCACTCTTAACCCTATTTTAACCATAGTTCCACCACACTTCAGCCATAGTTGAACCACTTCACCATGGCTAACAACCGGCGGGAGCGGTTGCCCAGTTGGGGCCCCGGTGAACTCCTGAGGCAACTCTTCGTGTTTGGTGAACTCGTTGGTGGCTGCCGTGGCAGTTGTGTCTCGAGTGCCCGCCTTTGAACGCACGGAAATTCTCAAGTTAGTTGATGAACTAGTAAACACTTAGTTGACTTATATTCAACACTTATTTTCAATAATCAACTAGTAAATTTCCGGTAGTTGATTAATGATGATTTCAATAGTTGAACATAGTTAGTTGACTTATATAGTTAGTGAACGACTAGTTGACTAGCAAATATAGTTGACGTACAGTTAGTTGACTTATATAGTTCGTTGGTTAATGAATATAGTCAGTCAACCAATCAACTAGTTGTCAATAGTTGATCTACCATATGGTTTGCTACATTTGATCAACTCAGTTGATTAATAAACTAAGGCAAGTTGACTAGCCGGCAGTTTTACTATTCAACTACTTCGCTGTTTTGATCAGCTTTTACTATTTGACTAAACTAAGTTGTTTTGATCAAGTTTTGCGAACTCATAGTTGCCAACTATATTGTTGGCAGGTGATCAAGTTTGGCGACTACTTTATTTACTATTCATTTGACTTTGCAACGCTTCGAAATTTGTTGTTGTCGTGTTTGGGTTTGTGAAGAAGCAGCATTCGCAGGTATTGGTGTCCAAGCCTATCTACAACCTCGTCTTCAAAACTGCGCAGCACAAGCAAGCCTAAACCTGAGTTTGTGCGAAATCATGCGGGATCATTCTGTGGTGAACCAATTCTTGTTGGTGCCAAGGCTGTGTGCGCGACCTTTGCAAAATGCTTGTGTCTTTGCTGCAGCCTCCCGGTCTTGCTGTTCATCATGATTGAGATGGCGATGCAACCGCAGATGCCCACTGATTCCTTTGCACCTAGCAATGGTGGAGAAGCGATTCTGTGGAGCCTCATTGCTTGCTCAGCGTTACTCCTTGGTCGTCAACTGGTGCTGTTGCCCGGTTCCGAGAAACTGGCTTAGATATGTGGTGACAGGATTTGTCGTTGGTCTTTCGGTCTGTTCGTGGCCTTTGCGTATGTTTGGATGTGTGTATGTCTCTGTGTGCAAGCATGGTATAGCTAGTTGGAGATTCAACCCGTTGCACTGCAACTCTTTGCGCATCAGGCTGTCTTCATGTCTTGTGAATACTTTCGGGCAGTAGGCCGCATTAACAGCAGCACCATGCACTATCAGAAGCCATCATCAACCATCATTCACCAATATGAGCCACTATGAATCATCATGAATCATCATCAACCATGCGTCTAAGGTTTTGTATGACGGTACCGCTTTCTGAAGACGAGGCGGTCTCGCAAGCAGAAGAAGAAGAGGAGGTAGAAGCCGATCCTGAACATTGCCTCGTTGTTGGTGATGATGTTGCAGCTGATCTTGAGGACTGCAGGGTTGATCCATTTTGTGAAAATAGTTAGCCAAAATTGTATGTACATTTTCTATGATTTTCTCAGACTCGAAAGTTGGCTTCGCAAAGGTCTCGTGTTGATTCGGCAGGACTCCCTGGTGGTTCCAAGCGGTTCCAAGGATCATGAGGCCCCAACGGAGGACTGCTTAGACCATGAATCCTTGACTTGCGGGTTACAGTCATCAGAAACTTGGATTATTCACCATATCCACTAAAAATCAAAGTCTTGAAAGGGCCTCTCAACATGAGAACAATGCTTGTTACCATCGCAAATGCAGGCAGAACCTTTTCAATCAAATCTTTTGCCTGCAGCGAACACATCTTCCGCAAAGAAGGCGGGATGCTTTTTTGGTTCTTTTATGAAGAGTGTAGGGATGGGAATTTGACTTTTCATTCTACATTGGCGATATCTAGAAAAGCTGCTTCAAGCTTGCATTTGAATCAATTGGATCAAATTTCCAATCCCTTTCAAAATAGAATACCGGACAATTCGTTTCAAAAAGTCTGGCAGGTTCAACCGCCGCCTGAATCAATTGGAAAAGATTCTTTGCCTTCCCCAAGACAAGATCCACAACAGGCAAGAGCTGGCAATTATGGATCAAGCAGGACGCAATGTTGAAGATTGACCAGGGTATACAACAACTGAGTAGATAGACGTTGGGATGAGTTGTGCACTATGCCTTGTCACAGTATTCCATTGCGTGAAAACGCTTCGCAGCACCGGAAGGTTTCCATGTTCAGCCTTGAGAACTGTAGGTTTCCAACGAGCCAGCTGCTTCGGATCGCATGGCAGCGAAGGGAAACTCTGCCCAGGCACCGGTGTTTGGGGACGGAAAGGGGTGGAAGATTCGGATCTTTGGTGGGTTCCTTTCAGCACTTCCAAGTGCTGACCACAGCGAAGTTGCTGCAGCTTATGATGTCAAGCCGGTTGCGACCTGGGAATCTGGTGGCCTCCCAAGCCTTTGGAAGGCGCTCAACCTTGGAGTCCCGAAAACTTTCAACCTGGGAACAACCCGACAACTCTGGAAGCCCGGAACCTTGCAATGCAATGGCCGCCTGGAAATCCTCCAGCCTTACTGGCACCCTGCAGCCAACCCTGGAACCCTGCAACGATGCAGCCTTGGAGACCTTGGAACCTTGAAACCCGGAATGCTGGAACCAATCATTCCCTCACCCCTGGAACTCAGCAACCATGCAACGGTGCAACTTTCCGGGCAAATCCCACTGGCAGATCATGTGAAACTTGCTGGCAGTTGGGTAAAGGCGAATTTGAACAGCTCGGGTTCTGAATACCACCAGCGTGAACCATCCAATAAGCCACCAGAATAGTGACGGATCAACCATCAATCAGATGGTTTCTGAAAGAAAATTGGTGTCAGGAAGTCTCCCAGCCGCCTGAAGCTCCTGCGCGGAAGCCCGTAGCAGATCTGGTGGTGGATCAGGCGAGGCGGAGAAGTACACTCCGTATTTCTAGGGATCACCAGGATCAGGTGAATTTGGATTTTTTGACCCCTGAGCCCTGAGCAACTCGAAGTACTTTCAAGAATCTTCAAGCATTACCAGTCATGTAGGAATGCTTACATCAGTCGTGCAGAGTGCATCCACGACGCGTCCAGCCATTCAGCATGGGGGTTCGTGGGCAGGCGTTGGCTGAACCAGTTACTGCATGCAATGACCTACCTGCAGTGTCCAGCGTGGCTGCTGCAACCCAGGTGGCGTGTGGGTTGTGACTTTGGTGAGTTATGATTTGCCCACATGAATCCGCATCAAAAACGGTAGATCCATATATAAATTCAAATCAGCCTTCTGTTGGATGGTGAATTGCCGGACATCTATGTTGAACTGGTAGTAACTCTGGATCTGTCGTTACATGGTTTTGTTCAAAGCGGCTTGTGCACTTCCTCGTTTCGGGGCCCAGCGACTCTGAACGGTTTCTGGGTTGGCGTTTCGTGGTTTTGTTGTGCGGGATGTTCATGCTGATTGGGGTGGTGTCAGTCAGGGAGTGTCATGGTCCTCAAGTGGGGTCGCATGGCTACGCAGTCGTACTGCTCAGGATGGTCACGCTTGGTGAACGGCCCAAGAAACATGTAAGTTGATGGCACCCCCCAAATCCAACCAACCATCATCCCGAGTCTCGGAAGTTCAAAATCGTCATGAGCGACAGAAACAGAAACCCAGACCGGCAGAGCTCCTGCCAGGTCTACTTGGAACCAGTTCCTCCCTGGAATGACTTGGCCGGAACTTCTGCAAACTTGGCATGTTTTCTGCAAACCTCTCCCGAGAAGGAGAAGGTCTTTGATTGACAAGATATGTAGCATGTTGACTTCTTTGTTCAGTCTTATGTGCATATATAGATCTTCCATTCTGTTACTCCTGAATTGAAAGTTCGGCGAGATTCGAGTCAGCAAAATTGCAGGCACCAGTTCTGCCTGCTCCTCCTGCATTTGTCACTGTGCCAGTGACTCGTGGAGCAGCCACAGAGGCCAAGTGAATGTGTACAGTACCGTGGTCAGTCAAACGAACTGAACTTTCAAGCACTTCTTTCCTTTCAGCCTGGGTCAGGCTGAGCCGGTCAATGCAGCATCTACAAGTGCTCCGAATGAGGCCAGAGCGATGTCAGCCACATGTTCCCAGCAGTTTTCTGTAGCGGAATGAAGGTGTGAACATCGCCAGATGCATCGAATTTCGCCGTCGCCAGACTGTTCTCCGACGTCTTTCCCGAATCTCCCAGCACTTTTTGGGTGCAAAGTTGAGCCCTGAGTTTCTCCCGTGATGGCAGTGGACTTTCCTGTGTCGAATGTCGAAGACTCGGGCCCAGCCTGCACTTTTTGTTTGGCCAAAAATGGAAAAACGGGCGACTTCTCCTGTGATAGCGGGTCACCACATTTTCGCGTGGCGACTTCAGGGCGAACTCTGGTGTACCTTGGCCGCAGTAGGGAGTCAGCACTAGCACCAAACGCGCAACGCACGTTCATGTCAGGAATGGGCCGCTACAAGCTCAGAGGTGTCAGAGGCGAGGCCTACTACCTGGTAATGGGCAATGAATGGTTGATTTAATGGTCAACCTCAAGTGATTACCAAGACTAAATGATTTAGTGGTAATCCTTCAATGGTGAACTGGTTTCAAGATGTTTTTTTTGATTTTCAGACCATTGGGATCATCGCTCCTGATTCGACTTGCGCATCTTTTTGAGATGAGGCAAGGTTGCCAACCAACCAACTACAGCCTTGCGACATCACAGCCTTGCTGACTTGGTTTGACGGCAGGTGAAGCCGGAGTTCAATCTGCTGAAGGCCCCGTTCTGCTTTTCCAATTTTCAGGAGTAAATGCGCAGCTGCTTCAGTAGGTCACTGCGTAGGTCTTTCTTCACCACTGAAGTGTTCCTGCTTGAAACTTCTGCATAGCAGCTTCAGAAGACGTTGCTTGGGCAGGCAAAGCGGAAAAAGAAGAAAAAGAAGGCAGAGCGCAGTTGAAAAAAAAACAACATTTTTTTCAACATAATTGAGAGGAATTTCCAGGGGTGCTCCAAATGTACCTATCGTCCTGGCATTGCTTTGTTCAGGAGAGGCCTTTGGAATTGGAATGAAAGTGGTGAGTTGAAGTCATGGCACAAGTTCCATTGTGGGTTTGTCCCAAAACGGTGTACCCCCAAACTGGTGGTTTCACTGTTATTACTAAATGCCAGTGTTGCATGGTTGGTAGGTGCTACCACTTATGGACAAACCCTTGTATTTTTCTGTGCAGTTTCTCGCTTTCGCTGTGTCAACACTGTGCACTGCGTCTCCTCAACGCTCGTCCGAATCGATCGTTGCGATATTTGCACGTCTGGCTTTGTGCGTTGAACGCTTGGTGTTGGTAATCCAGCTCTTCATAGAACATCATTTTTTGATGAAAAAATCCACTGGTTTAACCAATTCCAAATCCTATTGATAAACCACCAGTTCATATTTATCTGGTGTTTCATCGCCAACAGCCGAACCAGAAACCCAAAGCTGGAAGCATCAGCCACTGGCCCTTCACCACTGGATCAGCGTCAACGTGCCCGAATTCAGCGTGACTTTCAGTGCCAAGCACTGCACAGCAGGTCTTGCATTCGAATTTGATGCGCCAAGGGCTTTGCCAAAGGCAATGCCTCAGCATCCTCCATTCATTTTTTGCAAGGCAGCGCCCTTGCTACATGGAGAAAGTGCTGCTGAGGACACAGTGGAGATTTCGTGGTCTTTGATGGTCTTTGATGGTCTTTGGTCTCGTTGAAGTGTTCCGCTTGAGGGCATGCAAATGGTAGGGATACGGCGCCAGCAAGTGTTCACCAGTGCTTCAAGATTTGAGAGTCCTTGTTCTCTTGGTGTGTCTCTGGCAAGTCCAAATAGACACAAGGCCGGCCACATTTTTGTGAAGTGGGTGGCCTCAGTAGGCATGAAGCATTTCACCCAGGTGCAGTAGGAAACCTGAACTGGCAATTGGCTCAAGTGTTGTGAGGGCTTGAAACCAGCTTGTATGAGAGATATTTTCGCCCAAGGCTTACTGTATGGCAGTTCCTGTGAATTTGAGTCTGGATGATATCTGTCCATTGCAGCTTTGACACGCAAAATGTCAAGATCTTGCCATTGCACATTGTTCAAAACGTCGTTCTTCCAAACCTAGCATCGGCTCGCTCTGCAATGTCGATCAAGACCCAAAACTTGCAGAAGTTGCCCATGCAGATTGCTGGGAAGGGGAACTACTTCTTGTTGCTGGGAGTTGGAGGAGCACAACAAGACGGCAATGGCCCCTTGGTGGAGGCCGTAGGTGTGGAAGCACCGATGCTTGAGGATGCCACAGGTACTCCAGCTGGTAGCAGCACCGAGAGTGATGAGGTGGAGGCCGATGCTTTAGCGAAACGGAGGTGGCTTGTTTGATGTGGAGGTTTCGTAAGATAGGGGTACCCCAAGATTGGCTGGTTTATTCGTACAAATGGTTGATAGTGGATGATTTGGGGGTACCCCTCTTTTAAGAAACCACCATGTGGGGAAACCTCCATCGACGATATGCCCATATGACTCATGTTGTCCCCACTGAGACGTGGTTTGGTGGCACCTATACAGTCCAATTTTGACTGAGTGCAAGTTTTGGAGATTGAGCATCCAGGCTGGGTGAAACAGCAAAGAGTTTGAAAATATTGCTGGGGATTATGGACATACCCGATTCAATATAGCAGCATTTGATGTAATCACTTGATGTAACTATTCATTAATATGAATTCCATTCAATACAACCAATTCACCAGTTAGCATAGAATATCGCGGTCCCAGACATGATGGGTTTGTGGAATGGCAGTTGCGCGCCGACAGGATGTCCCCTCGGGTGGGGCCACTTCATCCGTGGCTGAGCAGCGCGAGACAGCAACTGATGCTGCTGACACTTGCCTGGACCTTTCCAATAGCTGGGAGGTTCGTCACAAATGCCTGGTATCCATAAATGGTGGTAGCTCAAGTGGCAGCAACCATCCCCAACTAGACATTTTTAGGGCAAGCACCAGTGGAGGTAAGGTTTCTGTAGTGAAATGGTTGAGCGGTGCCTTTGTCGAGAAATGGGGTTGTTCTTAAGTGCAGTAGAATTGCAGGTCATTTGGGATTATCAGGGCATGGCTGTCCTGCTTTATAGGGAGATGATGATGCTGCTGCTGCTGCTGATGCTGCTGCTGATGATGATGATGATGATCATGATGATGACCAGGCCCGAGTATTGCTATCCTATATCCCTCTATCTAAGGATATGTCAATTCATACTGTAGATACTGCACTAGAAGGCAGTCGCTTAGAGTATTGTTTGGCATAATATTCTACTGCAATGTATGTTCCAAGTGTTGACTTAAAACATTGGTAGAAAATCGTACTTAGAACATTTGCATTCAGAATATGGTTTCCTGATTTTGAGTGATTGTCCCTCCAAGCAACGATGAGTTTATACTGCTTTTTACCGTGTTTGATCAAAGGCATTGCCTGATTTACCATGGTGTAGCGAATACTGAACCAAACGCACCGTTCTAGTTCATTGCGTGTTGAGCTGGGTGGTTGCACACTTAGAACAGGTATGGTGGTCATGCACATGTTCTAGGGGTCCCATGTTCTAAGTGACCAACAAACAATAATGCTGACATTATAAGTCAGCATTTGGAACTATATCCATGAATTTTCATCATGTTCTAGGTGAATAGATTTTGCGTTTGAAAGGTACTTTATGTTCGAAGTCCATATCCCTACAATGACCAGGATCCCTTCTGGAACGAGCAAAGCGAGCACCTTCCATCAGTGGGTCATCCGGTTGATCCTCGTAAATTTATTCGTGGTTGATGGGTAGTTGCTTGGCGCTGCTGAGGTATGACTCGACGCCCAGTGGCTTGCCTGAGCTTTGGCACCGTGGGTGATCGGTGGATCATCCAATTCCCTATGAACCATCATTCCCAGCAAGGGTTTTTTCTGGGCAAATTTGTGTTGGAAACCCCGTTCCATAGCTTGGTGATTAGAAGAGCCGCGTTTCCGACATAAATAAATTTTTCATCAACTAGGGCCCCAGTGAATCATAAACCATCAACTCTTCGTTGCCACTATGAATCGACTGACCATTGAGAGAGCTGAGTGACCATCAACCATCAGCCAGTGTATCAACCAACAATCAATTTTTATTCACCATCAACTATCAACGATATAATAACACACCCTAAACATGACTAACTGATTGCCCATCAATTAACCACCAGGAAACATTATTCCCCATTTATTAGCCAATATTCGCGGTTATATATTGTTTTCAATCATTATCATCAACTATCAGTAAGGAACCACTATAGTTGATCATAGCTAACCACTCATTCTTACCAATTAACCATTACTAACTAATCACTACCATTAACCATTGATTCCTAACTAACCACTATAGTAAACCATCATCAATTACGATGACGAATCACTAATTATTACCACGCCGCATCAGAATCACCACCTGGGTTACCGACAGCAAGTTAAGGACGGTTCAGATAGTGGTTGATGGTTTTGGTTAGATAATACTGGCAATGATGTTTGGTAACCACCATTCATATTTGTCTCCAGCATCAATAAACAGTCAATCATTCTCAATAGGGGATAATTTATGTTTCATCGTAGTTGATCATGGGGTTTGATCACCAACAAGAACCAACAACATGGGCGATCTGTTTGTACGAGCTGCGATACCCGAGCCTCACCCAAGGGGATGCCGGCTGAGTTCACCAGCAACCTTCGGCTGAGCACTTCACCAAGGAACAATGCGAGCTTCGCCCAGAGTTGGTTGCTGTTTGGGTGCTCGTTAGCCAGCCCAGCAGCGTCGACTTTCAGCGCAACGCGCATAGCCAGTGGTACCCCCCTGCAGTTGCCATCAAAAGAGTGTTCATTTCAATAGAGGAGGCACCAAAAATTGTGGGGGTGCACACGGTGGCGAAAGCCTCGAATGGGTCGACAAGAGGAACTGTGCCCATTCATTATAAGACATGGCCGCGAACAGGTTTTGGAGTAACCTTCGCGGTATGATTCAGGTGATGGAAAAGCCATGGCCACAAGAACCTCTCGGACATTTTTTGTTCAGTTTCTTTGAGAATCTGTTCACGGCCGAAAGGATTGACCTCACAACTGGAGTCATAGCTAGGAATCAGAGCAGATAGTGCAGCCACTTTGGCGCATGGACCGGTGGTATGGTCCGAGTGAAGCAATTGAATCGCTGAGTCCATAAATGGTATGTACTGTACCTCCCAGCCATCATCAAAAATCAGTGTATTCACTAGGGAAACCAGCAATAGATTGTCTTTTTTGGCGGACCAACCCAGCTAGAGACATTGCTTGATGGATTGCATGGTGCTCTGTTTTGAGAATGCTTTTGTCAACGCTTATTAGGTTGTCCGTAGCCATGCTGGTACCTACTGAGCATCCAATGAGAACCGTTCTTAATAGGCGAACCTAACACCTATAGGGGCACACCATTTTTGGACACACCCTTATGAGTCACTCGAAGCCACCGGTCTGAGACCAGCGGTGCGGGCAAAGACTTGGTGTTACTTCTGCTTGTATCATGCTGTTTGAAAAGAAAAGCACTAAGCCGTGCAAGATCTTCTGTGTTGGAGCTGCGCATTTTCAGGAGTTTCAAGCGAGAAGTAACATCGACGTGTACAGAGGGAGCTCTGAATGCATCCTCCAGCGGGGATCACAGAGTTTCCGGCCCTTTCCGTCCCGCATGCTTCAGGGTGATGTGATGGGTTGATCGAAGAACCAACCTAAAAGCAGAGTGAGGCAAATCTTTTCCCATTGTTTCCAAAACACTCCTGAAGCAAGATGCTGTGGCGCTAGCAGTGGCCAATCCTGACTGATCGGTTTCTTCACCTTGGGCATTGTACTACAATGATGGCGTACATGTTAATACATGGCAGTTGTTGCCTTTTATACATGGCTGTATGTTACTGTTCGTTACGCATGGCAGTCATTGTGAGCTCCACTTGAGGTGACTCAAAACTTCTCAGCGACTTGTGAAGTTGTGAAGATGTCATGTCCAGGTGCAGCTTGGAAGCTGCCAGAACAATAGCGCAGTCGGAACAAGACGCAGGAAGAAAAAAACATCACACCGGTGCCCCAGAGAGATGGGTAGCCCTGAAGCCGTCACCCCAATGATGACAAGTCAAGCAGGATTCAGCTGGCAGTTTTGCGGGTATCACCATTTCTGGAGCCAAATATATGGACCATTCGGATCCATTTGGGCATGCAGTTACGGGAAGTCCGCGACGTGATCTCCAGCAACAGGGGCACCGCCTTGGACGAAGTGCTTGTGTCGCTGCGTTTAGCGTTGGCGTAGCAGTGGCGTGGCATAGCAGGCTCCGCTTCGTTCAGAACTCAGCAACGGGTGCTGTCCGCATGGAAGTCGTGCTTGGAATGACTGGCTGGCGCAGCACTCCGAGGCCAGAAATGGCGGACGTCACAATCTCAGTTTTGCAGCAGCTAGATGTAGAATAGATGGGAGCATCCACAAACCTCCAAACCTGGTAGACAATCCCAATATTGATCAGGGAAGAGGTATTCTATTTACTCCAGGGTGATGATAAATTGATGATGAAGTATAAGGTCACAGTCTACGCTGTCAATTTCGACCTTGGCCTTAGAATGGCACAGCTTCAATGCTTCAACAGCAGCTTTGATGCAGGCCCCACCTCTGCATGGAGAGGACAAAGAAGAGATAGCTGAAATCGAGGTCCGATGATGCATTATGGTAGGTACGGTTTCACCCTTTTACTGAAAGCCGGTTGCTTCAGACTGTTCTGGTTGAAGCAATGGTACCCCATTGGAGCATTCTGGCTGTTCCAGTGAGTCTTATGACTTTCCCATTGTGACCGGAAGTCACCAAGCTTTCAACAAACCCGTGGCAGGGAGTCTCAGCAGATGCCTACACAAGCGTTGTGCAGCAGCGAGCAACAGATAGGAGTGCGTTTCAGCCGACAGCTTTGTTGCTTGGGTTTGTTCATAGCCATGTGGCACCTACGAACCTTCCAATAATAGCCATTATGACGCAGAAAACCATCAATTGAAGGGGGACACCATTTTTGGACAGACCCACTTGTTGCATGAAACACCAGTGTTGATGTGATGAAGTCACATAACACATGTTCAGGGTGAGATTTGCTTTGGCCTGTCCAAGAGTAAATTTTGATAGGATGTCATGTCTCTTTGAAGCCGCCAGCGAACACGAATCACGCAGGAAACGTCGAGAACAAGCAGAAGACAGAAGGGAAGACCACAAACCTAAATTCATTCAGCCACAGAAGGAGTGCCTTTTTGTACCCTTGCTTGGTGATGCAATAGCTTGCGGTGTGTAAGCTTGCATCAGGATGGTTTCGGAAAACAAATCCAAGTCATGAGCGAAAGTGCGTTTCGGGCAGGAGAAGCGTTTTAAGATTTACATGAAATACGAAGGCCATTGGGTTGACAGTGGAGTTTTTTATTGAAGCTTGTGAAATTCTAACATCGGAGATTCATATGAATACAATTGAATACATAAGCATCCTCATATTAGTGTCCAGTCATGGGTGATTCATCAGATTCGTCACCAGTCTTGAGGGACTTATCGGATCATCCATTTGTGAACTGCCAAGCCCTTGGAAAGTGGCCTGATTTCAGGTCGCAAAGGTCCACCTGCTTGGATCAAATCCCGCCTTCCGAAACATGGAGGCTTCGAGGTCCGTTGACAAGTCTTTGTTATTTTCCCAACTCACATGAAACATCACAAAACGTCCCCAATTCTTTCAAATGTTTTTTTCTGCTTTTCTTCAGGGAGATCCAGCGAAAAGAAAAGCAAGAACCAGTTCAGCTAGCTGCATTTGTGTCTTGAGGACGGGGCGTCCCTGTCCATCAAGAAAATGTTTGTGAACTTCTACAACCGTGTGCGTGAGATGTTGTGTGGATCCTAGTCAGCGGGCACGGCAGTTGATAGGGCCCCACTTGTGACAGCAGCCGTTGCACTTTTTAACGGGCGAAGAATCGAGGTCCATCCATAGCGTTCATTTGCGTAGCGAGACTGGGATTGCGATCCCTGACGAGGCGCATTGTGAAGTTGAGATGGGCTTGTCCAAGAATGGTGGCCTACCTCCAACAATCTCCGATTGATGGTACCTAAGTTGGTCACCCTCTGAAGTGATGCCTCTGTCCATAGCCATGGTGGTACCTACGAACCATCCAAGTTCATAACCATTGCTAGTGGAAAACCATCAGTGATTTGGGGCTACATCATGGCAAACTGGACAAAGCCAGAAGCTGCTGAGAGTTCAAAGCTGCTTGGACTTGGCTTGCCATGGAAGCTTCAGCGTTGCAGGACTCCATTGCCGGCTATGTCGGATATGGGGGCCTGATCTATGTCGTCGATGGGCCGCGGACTGAAGGGAAACCTTGGGCTGCTTTCGGGTTTCATTTGGCTGCGCTCAGCTGCATTTTGCGAAGGTCATCTCCAGGCAAGCTTCCTGTCAGTGCCTCAGCCACCATGGCAGCTACGTCGCTGGAGACTTTGGAGAACTGCTGGAGTAACTCATGTCGGACAGGAGAATGTGGTGTACTTCTGGGGCTCTAACTCCTGGAGTGATCCGAAAGGTCGCTGTCGGATGGGATGGCACGACTGGATGCCGTTGCGGGACTTGGCACCTCGCCTGGCAGGTGATACGCCGTCCCCCGTTCTCACCCTGCAGCGAAAGAGAATAAGCCAGGCCGGTGAAAGGCAACTTGCTCCCGTTTGATTCTCTGCTTTCATGGCTGCACCTGTGACAGATCAGTGTGGGCAAAGAGCATGCGGTAGCTCTGACCGAAGGTGGTCGAGTATTCGTCTCTCGGCACTTTCAGCATTTC
The DNA here is from genome assembly GCA_009767595.1 of Symbiodinium kawagutii. Taxonomy (NCBI): domain Eukaryota; class Dinophyceae; order Suessiales; family Symbiodiniaceae; genus Symbiodinium; species Symbiodinium kawagutii. The sequence continues at coordinate 80,041 of VSDK01019415.1, read as the reverse complement.
TGTCCCCAGCTGTTGATGATAAATCATCAACTAGCAAGGATTCATATCTAGTGATCGATCGTAGGGATCTATAAGCAACAACAACCAACCCTATGGTACTGTAGATCCGTTTGCTTGTCAATGACCATTAGCTTCACTATGGGTAGTCATTTATTAATCATAGAGGTGCAGCTGGATGTGGATTGCTTCACAGCTCTCCCATGAGTGTTCCCAGCCAAGAGAGCTGAAGCTCAGGCGTGGGGCAAGAACGACTTTGGTCAGCTTGGAACAGGCGATGAGGAGTGCTGCCCAGTGGGAGACTAACCAAAGAATGGTGCCTGGCAAGTATGTGTTGGTCAAGATTTGCAATTCAAGTGTAGGAACAAATCTGTCATCAGTGGTAGTTACCCTAGCTACGCTCACCAACGAATCGCTAGCTAATCAGGGGTCACTGCTCTGAATGTTTCATCCAGAAACACGACTCCGCAGGAGAATCGAGCGCTTCCATCGTGCTTGCCCTAGTTCCAATGGCTTGCTTCCTCTGCCTGACATGCAAGCAGCTTGGACAAGGTACACGGAGCTTCCATACGAGACCTACATCTCTCAAATTGCAGCTGGAGGTGCGGAAAAGCAGTAAGCAGCAGCCCATGTTTGCTCGAGCCTTCCGCTGATTTCACGCCTGAAATTCAACACGCTTTGGCGAGGCAACTACACTATCGGTGTCACCAAGCGAGGAGATGTTTGGAGTTGGGGAAGATTCCAGGCATCCTCTTGTTAGAGTTTGATTGCTGGAGCCTTTTGTGTATAAAACACAGTTTCACATGAACCGTTGAGGAACCACGATCGAACCAAGCAGCAGCAGCCTGTGTAGAATCAATTCCTTTGGGATCTTCAACTTAAAGTGCCTTGTGTGAACGTGAAGTTGCTGGGCCATTTGCTGGGAGAACTACTACTACTACTTTTCAAATGGCTTTCCTATCACAAAATGATTGTTTTCCTATCAAAGATGATGGTTTCTTTGAACGTGGTGGTTTTCCGTCAAAAAATGGTGACCATTTGCTGGAGATTTTCACATCCGTTCATCGATGATCATCCATCGGTAGGCCTCCAACTTCCCGAGAATGTTCACGGAGACGTGGCCTGGATTCTCAGTTGCGCTGTGAAGCTTATCACTGGCCCAGCGGTGGTCAATGGTCTTTCATGATCATTATAAAGCACACGTTTGAGGTGGTGATGAGTCTTCCCGTTGGTTCATGGGAAAATCTACGTCCGAAATCCTTGTTTTAACTGCCAGTGATAGGGGTTTGCCAAGGCGAATTTTCCCCGAAAAAACCGCCATTTCTGGGACCCCAAAGAGGGCGCTGCTGGTCCGTCCCTGTTGAGGGTCAGCCGCAGCGCCCGCGAGGTGCAATGGCTATGAAGCCAAAGGGGAGATGGGCATCAAGGCAGCGGCCGATTTGTTGGCGAAGCCAACTGGGGGTTTTGACGAATGGTTTTATATATAGGGATTACAATGGTAAATATAGGGGATTAGTAATGGTTTTATAAGGGCTTTATAGAGGATTATAATGGTTACTAGCTGGATTACAATGGTTGATAGAATGAGAACTGGGGGTACCCCTATGCCTTGAGAAACAGCCAGTTGATGACACTGAGCGGATGTAGAATGTTGATGCAGAAGCTGCAGAATCCTGTGGTGGCGAGTCTTGGTTTGTTGCTTCTTATTTGTCCAAGTATTTGATAGTTGCTGAAGCAAAATCGGAACGGCAATCGCAAGCAGCAAAGTGGTAGTTTCTCAAAATAGGGGGTCCACCAAATCATCCTTCATACAAACCATTTCCAGTGATAAACCATCCAAAGCTTTGGGTTCCCTAAAGCTTGAGAACCCACCAACCAGTGAGCAACGTCGAGCCTTTGGCAGGGTCTCAAAATCGTTCGGGTTTCTGCCGGTGACCAACACATGGGTGCTCTGACCAAAGAGGGGAAGGTGCGACAGACGCGGACGGGCAGGTGGATTAGATGGTGGTTAGATTGATCGCTAGATTGATGATTAATAGATGGTTCGCGCGACTTGTCTCACAACCATGCCCAGGTTTTCAACCGTGACATGGTTCACTGTGGCAAAGAGTCCCATCGTGAATTTGCCAGGTAATGAATTAGTAGCCTATCCTTTGCGTTTCTTCTTTACAATGGCGTTAATTAGTTTCGAAATCCGCTTCGCACTAGACAATTCTGATTGTACTGGTACAACTGGTGTCACCGTTGGATGGCTTCGATCGAAGGGAAAGACATGGATCCAAGTGTTCATTCATGGACAATGGATCGTTGGTTGATTAATGATTTCTTGATGGTTAATCGATGATAAATGGTCATAAGATTCGTCATGACAGCTGCAAGTGGTGAAGCTGGGGGGAGACCGCGTCGCAGTGGTTGTGGGCTGGGTTCTCAATTGAGGTTACTGCTCGTCACTTCCGCTTCCAGTCGTGCCCTGTTGTCGAGCAACATCATCATCATCATCATCATCATCATCATCATCATCATCATCATCATCATCATCATCATCATCATCATCATCATTTGCAAAGCCTCTTCACCCTCATCATAAGCCCGGCATGAGCATGATATAGATGTCCTTCATCATCCATATTCCACCAATAGTTGGTTGGTTGGTTGGTCATATTTGCGTTCATTATCATTCTTTGCTGTCTCCAAAATTCGTCGCAGCTCTACACATGGGGCTACAATGACTTCGGCCAGCTTGGTTTGTGCCTGAGTTCGTTGCCTCGCTTCTTCTCAAGGACAGTTGCAGGTTTGAAACAGACTTGTGGCCGGTGCGCCTGCTGAAGTATGTGCATCAGCAGCTCTAGTTCCGTTACAGGATCCAAACTGTTGCGACGACCAGGTTGGGGTTTGCATGGTGAAGGAAGAGTCGGGCAGCAGAGACCGAACCAGGCCATGACTGCTGAGTTTGTGAGATTTGCTACAGTTGAGCATGTCAAGCATAGCAAGAAGAGGCGGTGGTTTCTCAGAATAGGGGACCCCTCCAAGTCATCAAGTTTATTAGCCATCTGTTGCAATAAACTTCATAAACCAACCATGACTTGGGAGGTTCCCTATGACTTGAGAAACAACCAGATGATGATGATGGCAACTTCATGACTTGGCGATAGGTCAAAGGTATGCTCGAAGGTGAGGAAATCATCGATTTTGCTTGCGCACGGCTTGGTCGATCTGTGCCTGTTGAAGCCTATGCATCCGTCGCATCCGTGGAATCATGGCATGTGAAGCAGTAAAATGGCTGTGGGTACCTTCCAGCTGTTCACGACCCCCAAGGTTTCCATGTTTGTTGATGAATGTTGAACCAGCTCGCCACAGAACATGATACAAAAAGGCGAGAAATTGTGCAACCAAGGTGGAGGTGGCCACACAGTGGCTATCACCAAGAGTTGCCGGATTTTTGGTGCAGTTCTCAGTAGTGGTTGGGGGGAGCAATGAACTAGGGGTATCCATATCTCCCTTGAAAGGGGAGGACAGGAGCAGCCCCCAGGAGTGGCCAGGTAGATGATGACTCGGAGCATTCTAAGGATTTGGATCAAACACCAACGGACAGTGTGGAACTCAGAATTTTCGATGGCAATGCGCTTTGATCACAAGGGTTCGAATTAATCTATGATCCAAACTTGGGTGTGATATGACCAAATTGGATCTCTATGTGTGTTGAGTTTTTGTAGAGGACCGGCCGTGTTGGTGTCACATGTTTCTCCAGATGTTGTTGGGAGTCCAGGCTCGGCCATGCAATGCGGCAATGCTTCCCAGAGCCGGTTGGTGTCTCATGCCCTGCTGAGTTCATCGAAGCGACGGATTTTCATGTCGGAGAGCAGCAAACTTGAGATTTTCCATGGACTTTAAGCACCATCAGATTTTTCATGGACATGTAAAACCAGCATTTTATCATGAATGCTATGCTAACGCAGGGGATGGGGATGGTTTCAAGAAACAAAACGCAGCTCGCTTGTCAGATTCGAGGTCGAAATCCCACTGGGTGATCCTGTCTCAAAGGTGCGTGCCGGCTGGCAATGTACAGTACACTCCTCGGTGCAGAGGGTTTTGGAGAGTGGCAGGGAAGAAGCATAGGTCTGACAGGGCTATATAAATCCTGGTATTTTCAGAAAGGAAGGTACTACGTTACTTCATGTGCCTTTTGTCTTTCTTAAATCAGAAACAATAGGTTACTAGACACAACGACATTGAATCAAGGCAAGCCATTAGAGAAAATGGCGTTTTGCAAGTGATTGCTGAGGCATATATCACCGAGAGCGCCCGACCCATCATTTGCGGCGGCATTCGAGCTGAGGTGCTGTGAAGCCAGACAGTTGGGGTGAAGCAGCCGTTGTTGGACAAAAGCTTTGATTGAAGGATAGCTTTGGATGTCAAGGTTAGACACGTCTTGTTTGAGCATATTTGAACAGGGGCTGGACCTATTCTTGTCATCTTCGCATTGATTCGCAGGGTCCAAGCGTGGCCGACATGGGACAGGCAGCTTTCTGAGCTTTCGAAGCCTTTCTCTTCAGTGTGCATGTACTTGGATTGATCATCCCGTGGCTGGCAAGCGCAGAGTGTAATGATGGGGATTGTTCACCCAGTCATAAAGGGCATGGGCCCCACAAGACTGGGAGTGACTGTCAGCTTCATGTTCACGTTGCAATGGGATGATCGTCCGAGTAGAAGTAAAAGCATTGCATCTTCAGCCAGTGGAACGGCTTCGGCAAACTTTGTATGACAGACTGTCCGCCGTTGCATGGTGTACCACCCATTGAAAAATGGTGCGACCCGTTTCCCCAAGAAACTAAGGGCTAGCAACTTGGGCGGTCAGTACCACCATTTGGTTGTTTCTCAAAATGGGGGGTGCTCCCAAATCATCCTATATCAATCATTTGTTACTAAATGGTGCTAGTAATCGTCCAACTTCAACCATTTATTACTAATCAACCAACCAAAACTTTGGGCTTTCCCACTTTTGAGAAACCACCATTTGTAGACCCCACACGATGCCAGTGCCCAGGGTGAGGAAGGTGATGGCCCAGCCCCTGAGATGCGAGGAGGCTACGGCGGTGGCCAGGGTGCCCAGCTGCAGGCTGACAGCACCAAGGGGTGGAGCCGTTGGGTGCTGAGGTCCTCAACCCGAGGCGCGACCTGTTTCCGCTGCCAGCTGCACTTTCATGGCCCTCCTGCGTCGATGAAGTCGCCAGGCTGGTGTCATGGACATGGTCAGCACCACTGGTGTTGAAGTGATGACCGAAGTCGTCACGGAAGCTTCTGTTGGCGAGGCGGCCGAGAGTTGGAGATTGGGTCACCGTGATGAATGGTGGTTCAACCCGTGGTGAAGCCATGGTCAACCCATGATTAACCCAGGGTTAACCCACGGTTAACCCATGGTTAAACCCGTGGTTGAGCCGTGCCAACATTGATGGGCACCACAACAATTGCCTTGACTTCTGGTGAACAGCACCACGTCCTCCAGGCACACGGAATTCTTGTGTGCTATGCTGGGAGCCAAGTGTATCATTTGTCGATTATTAATTTGTTTGTTTCTTCATACAGTCATCAACTAGCTGGCTTTTATTTGTTGTTAGACTTTATGTTTGATCCTCTTGTTCTTTGTCTTCATCAAATCCTTACCGTGTCGGCACACCATAAAGACTCTTCACTTCTGAGGATGGCACCTTGCGCGGATGGGGGTCATGTCCTTGGTATCACCAGCTGGTGCACAGTTGCGCGATACGGGCGGCTCGTGACGCCGAGGTACAATCGACAGAAGCAAGCCATTGGCGACGAGACAGATGACACTTTCGTGAAACCGCAGGCGGTAGATGACATACCATTTGTCGGGAACCCAGATGGTCACGGGTCGAAACCAGTAGAGTTTTTTAAAGATTTGTTCGGTTGGTGGTTTTCTAAATCTACAGATTGCGATTTGCAGTTGTGGAATGATCATCCAAGAAGTCAACAGACTGATTTCCATTTGTTGAAACTGATTTCAATTTGTTGCTTGCAGGACGCCTACAAAGGGCTTTCCGTTGCGGTTGGCGGAGCCCAGAGCTATGCCATCATGCAACCGCGAGCCTGAACTAGCTCTGCATGAGTGACGTGCCCGGTGATGAAACCAACACCGTTGGCTTCAGTGCCTCTGTGTGATCTTGGATTTGTGCAGATGTCCGGCAATGCCTTTGTAGTGCGATTAACAAGTGGAAGCAACTACAGAACAGAGTTCAGAGCCAACAGAAAGAATTTTTCTTGCTAGTCAATGGCTTCTAAATCTTGCACTGAAGATACAAATCGCACTTCAAGTGACCAGACAGAGCCGCTGTCCAACAAAAACCTGTGTGCAGAATGAAAAGCGAACGCCGACCTGGGAGATCCTGGAAGTGCATGTTGGCTTTTTTTAGCCTGCCGGTCATGGATGCATATGTGCATGACACATCCAGACATTAGACACATGCTTGGCAATCATGTTCTGCTGTTCGGGACCAATCCAGTTTCTCAATCTTGGGCACTGCGTGCCTTGTTGCTGCGATTTTGGCGGCTCAAGCTGGGCTCTTCATGATTTTAATCACATGAGCCATGGTTAAGGTTAGCCTAACTTTATGGCTGTAATATTTACAATCGTCAGGAAGCCAAATATCAAGCCATGGTTCAAAATTAAGCATTTTGTTACCATTTGGCTTCCTAACAAAGTTCAACCTGGAAAACCCATCCTCAAATGACAGGCGACTTCCTAACATGTTTGTGAATACAGCTCTAAGCAACCATTTTGATGCTGGCCCATATGAGGCAGCACGACCTCAAACAAACTGATCTAGAACGACAAATTATGAGCAGGGAGATATCTCTACCAGAACTACGCATGCATCAATTTGACCATCAAATGATCTTCACCATCATCAAGACCTTTCAAGACCTCACTTAAGCCATCTTCAACCACTACCACTACGGTTCCTGAACACCTTCACTCACCTTCATTTTTTTCAGCAATGACTCCGATGCGTCCTCTCAAGGCGCGACCGATCCTATCTGGATTACTTGAAGACAGCTGCGGACAGTGATGCAACCCCAGAGATTTTGAATTTAGGTTCGTTCACTAGGGCAAGTATCAGGCCAATAGTAGATATGACCAGCTTGGAAGGAATTGCTGAATTGTTGCTGTGAGCACTACGAATAGTGCTACCGTGGCCTCAGCATCATCCCTCCTCTCACTCCTGCGTATCCTTTTACCCTCAGTTCGAAAGTATATATTACTTCTTGCTATTATGAAGACCTGGACCTAGTGATATTGATGATGCTGTTGATGCTATCTTCAGTGTCAGCAGTCAAGAGGAAGTTCTTAGCATGGTAAATTGTATATAGCAAACAGGTTTGCACAAAACATCCTGTCCTGGCACATATTTCAATCCCGGCAGGCTTCTACGCTACTCCCAGCGTGCAGCTGAATGTGCTCAGAAAAGTGCCCTTGGCTGGTGGGGGTAGAACGAGAACAACGAGAAGGGTTCTAATTTGCTTGCCCCCCAAAGGACCAACCTAGTCTTTGTTGGGATGTCCGTCTTCCCATCTTTTTGTGTACTTGGCTATGACCCGTAGCCATATCGATTCAGCTTGAAGTGGAACAATTGGAAGACTGCAACCAATCGAACTATTTCCTTTCTGACTTCCAAGCGAGTGCCCCGTTCTGCATGTTTTTGGAGGGGCTGTCCTTCACTCCCCTTTCCAAGAGAACAGAACGGTCTGCGATGAGTTTTCCTGTCCATGTTTGGTACTGTGCAGTGACTCTAAATTCATTTGGTGGTTTCTTAAAATATGGGTGCCCTCAAATCATCCAGCATAAATCATTGCTAGTTGGATGATTTGAGGATACCCATATTACTAGCGATGATGTATGTTGTATCAATAAATCATTGCTAGTAACATAAATCATCCAAACCATCTCTTTTTGGGCTTCCCAATGACTTCCGAAACCTTCTCACTGTTCCCAGGAAGCCCTCGACCGTTGCACCTGCAAACGTCCGAGACTCGTGGACGGTACATGACAAACGACGTGACACCGACGTGACAACGTGTGGAAGTGCTGGAGGAAGTCACCTGGAGCCAAGGTCGAAGTGCTTCTTGAGGAGAGCAGCAAACACTGAAAGGCAAAATTTGCACATGGAATTTCTGTTGAAGTCACCCACTGTGAAGGGGATGGATGAGACCCTTGCCCCTGTGGGCGACTGTGAAGTGGGGACTAAGAGAAATTCCATGTCTGGGAGGATGCAGCGTTTCAATCTGTCACGGGCAGCTTGCCTCTGGTGTCGCGATTCTCCGTGTCTATCTGCGCGAATCGTTTGTTTACCCCGCTACTTTGAAGAGCCTGGATTAGCTATCAACATCATCTATGGTGAACCAATTATTATATCTTTCAGCATGGTGGTGAATCAATGGCTGCTCTTCAGCTCGTCACTTTTATTTGCTCCGCGTGCAGAAGCCATGGCTTCAAACATGGTTTGACTCGCATCACAAGCATCGCAGCAGGCGCAATGCTTCGTGCACAGGTCTCCACGTTCGTTTTTTTGATTTCCTGCTGCTTTGCTTCGCTGCTTTCTTTTTCTGCTTCTTTGTTTCTTGGCTTTTTCTGCTTTTTTCTACGTCTTCGTTTTTTCTGACTTTCATGTTTTAAGGTTTCTTTGCTAATGTTTGCTCTTCTCATGGCAAGTTCGTGACTTCTCTGGCTTCTCCATGGATTGTTGGCTTAGCAAGTTCCCACATCCAGCTGCTTGTACATCGTTCTGAGGGGGTGGGGGATTTGATGGCTTTGGCAATTCTCGCACGATCTCGCACGCATACATATCTATAAATATGGACATTAAGGATACGTGATATGTGCCAGTTCCCCCTCCCATGTTACTTGTGCATGTCGTTTCAGAGGTGGTGCGAGCTTGCTTGGCAAGTCTGTGTTCAAAAACTCGAAGCTGCCAGCGCCGCCACAACAGCAAGCAACAAGATATGTGTTTTTTGGGCAGGTACGGCACAAACGGGTGGGGGGTTTCAAGATCTTGTCAAGTGCGCATGAGGTGCCCATGTGCCAAGTATCTCTGGTGGTGCTGAAAGCTTGATCAACGGTGGCCATCTCCAGGATGAAGAGTCACCCAAGGACATGAAGAAGGGAGCATCGGATGCGCAGTTAGAGGTGCGCTGTCAAGCTTCGCCTGGTTTCTCCCTCCAGCACTGCTAGACTGCCAGAGTTGAGTGACAGGAGGCACCACCTACAGGACCTCTAGTGGCCAGGACCCCGATTGAAGCGTTGCTAATGGCTGGTGTGACCGGTCACTTGCGGTAGATTTCTTAGCAAAGTCCATCACCAGCTGAAGCAACAGATGGAAATCTGCGAAACTTCCCAGGTCTTCGTGTGCTCCGACGAATTTGAGATCGCTTGTGGATGTGCCATCTGCTATAGCGTCTTCGTCGCTTCCCTGGTGCAACCGTTTTCGATGTTGCAACTCACCGATGTCGTCGAGTCTCAGCGCTGGGCTATGGATCATCGGACCTTTCTAAGGTGATCTGCTTGCAAACTGATGCAGTGGATGCCCCTTTCTTCATCCAATTCTCGGAAAGCCTGGTCGGATCCTCAGAAATTTAATGATATTGTTTGATCATTTATCAACCACCCTGGAACCACCCTTTGCTATCACCCTTGTGTTGGTGAAACTACTAAATCACCCTTCTGGACTAATGATGATTCAGCACCCCGATAGTTGATCCAGTGACTACCCCATTGAGAACCCAATGGGATGGACTTTGCTGGCGAGGTGACCAGCATTCTTTCTGCTGGAATGGATCTTGAGAGTGGCGGCATTTGGTCGGAAATGGTTCAAGGCAGGGGAGCTCCCCATGGTTCTGGCGGCCAACTCCTTGCGGGCGGAAGGGCCCCTGCAGCGGCCCCAGTGCGAACTGCTCAGGGCTTCCAAACCTTGCTGGACACCTTCATAGTTTGGTGTCCTGGAGTCATCGTTGTGTGGGCACTTCCGACACGTTTGGAGTTGAGCCATGGCTGTTACTTTCCACCTTGCAGCAAACTTCTGCAGAAAGTCTGCACAATTTGTTGCATTTTTGCACTTTTGTTTGATTTTTCCGACCTTTTGCAAGATCATGCAGCCGCTTAACATCGAGGAAAACATGCCAAGACCCCAGTCCTATGAGCAACTCAGTGGACAGTTGTCCAATTCTCGCTGCGCTAAAAGCAGTGGATCTAAGGGATGCAATGGATGAAGAATCTCCAGTTGTCCACTTCCTGCACTAAAAGCAGTCGATCCAAGGAGCGATCTCTTCAAATTCTTTCGCATAGCTCGGATGCTTCGATTTGTACAGCTGGTCAGAGCCCAAGTCAAAGATCCCAGCCACAGCTATGGCACGCTATGGCTATAGCTCTTGCGTGCATGGTACGTTTGTAGGTTAGATGGGCGGTGCTGGATCCAAGATTTTCTCTCCACCCTGTGCTTTCTCTACTTCAGATAACCGAGCCCAAACAAGAAGGGCCAACTACCAGTTGAAAGTGCAGCTGTCGCCACTACAACTGAGGTGAGCCACCAGTTCTACGGTGGTGTAACCAGGATATAGCTGGTAGGAGCCTCTTGTTAGAGCTTTGGAAAAAGGCCACACTTGTTTTGAAAGCCAACTGTCAGGGTTTGGGGGAAGGTTGCGCCGGAAATGTTCATCAGATCCAAATAGTCCGGTGTTTAAAGTGGCCACAGAGGCGATGATGATGGATCATGTACCATGAAGCAATCTAGTGACGACCATGAAGAACGTACGGATTTGGAACCTGGGAAAAACAACCACCTCTTTCAAGAGCTGCTGGTGCCGTTGCATTGCATTGTGCAACACGAAACCCATTCGAAGCACTCCCAAACTGGAACCCAACTATGGCATGCAACTGTCTCGGAAGCTGTCGTCGCAATTACATTCTGTAAACCTACTTGGAGCCCAAGTATAGCCTGCATCCATTTCATAATGAGAGAAACTGCACCTGACACTTGCGACTTGGGGTGCGCATCACTCGAAGCAAAGATTTTTTTCTCCTTCCCACCGTGTTTCCACAAGGCTTCGGGAAGACTGGGACTGGACCAGTCAGAACTTCGCTACAGCGATGGCCCAGGTCCGAACCTTCAAACACGTGGCCGCCTTCGAGGACCTTTGGAAGTCCTGGCCTCAGACATCGGTTTACCATGGGAAGGGCCCCTGCACGTGCGTTTTGCAGAGGTTGGTGCGTGGCTTGGTGAGCAGTGGAGGCACCTTGCTTTCAGGCGCGGCGCTTGCGCCTCCGGCATCACTTGGATTCCTGTCAGTCCATGAGTTCAGTTTGATGCGCGCGTATCTGTCTGTTTCGCTGTATGCTTTCGGCGTGGTTGCCTAAGAATCTGGGAGGGTCTTAAAAACCGGCGGGACCCCCAAATGATCCAATAGCAACCCTTTTTTAGGGATCCAAATCATCCAATTTTAATCATCCAATAGCAATCATCCATTTTGGGGGTTCCCAAGTTTAAGAAACAAACCCATGGCTGGAAGCTGATGCATTGGAATTCCCCTTGCCCAGCAATGAGCCTGATCGTCTTCAACCTCTATGTGTTCGCCATCTTTTGCTGCGAGCTGCCACGACCCAAGAATCTCAAAAAGTCTTGGACTATATTTCTTGTAAATGAATGAATGGATTGATGGATGAATGAATGGATGGATGGATGAATGGATGGATGGATGGATGAATGGATGGATGGATGGATGAATGGATGGATGGATGGATTGATGGATGAATGAATGGATGGATGGATGAATGGATGGATGGATGGATGGATTGATGGATTGATGGATTGATGGACTGATGGATTGATGGATGAATGAATGGATGGATGGATTGATGGATGAATGGATGGATGGATGGATGGATTGATGGATTGATGGACTCATGGATTGATGGATGAATGAATGGATGGATTGATGGATGAATGGATGGATGGATGGATTGATGGATTGATGGACTGATGGATTGATGGATGAATGAATGGATGGATTGATGGATGAATGGATGGATGGATTGACGGATTGATGGATTGATGGACTGATGGATTGATGGATGAATGAATGGATGGATGGATGGATGGATGGACGGATAAATGGACGAATTAATCAATAATGTGTATGTATCCGTATCTGTGTATGCTAATGTGAGTCTGTGTCGGTGTAGGCAGATGTGTGTAAGTAACATGGCATGCATTGTGTGTATGGTATGTGTGGCATGTATGGGATTTGCAGTTGGCAGGATATGTTTTTCTGGTAGGAATGCTGGTATGCAAGCATGCAGGCATGCAGGGTTGTAGCTCCGTATGGTAGGTATGGTATAGTATGCAGGGCTGGATTGATGTATCTCCTTTGCCGAGAAATCATCAGCAGAGCAACCATGTGCCTTTCATGACAAGCAGCACGACTCACCCAGGATCGGATTCCAAGAATTCAGTGCAGAAGCGTCAGAGTCTGCAAAGACAGCACAGCAGCGATTCAAAGGCAGCAGCAGCTTCTTTGTCGAAGCGATTTCCTGAGTACGCTTCAGAAATCTAACATGGCAATGGACAATCACCATTTCCACCAGGTAAGTACTCTATAAATGGTGGATTCTCAGCCAGCGAACTGTTAGAAAAAGGGATTTTTCAGGGACCAAGGCCTGGTCTTAAAGGAACTGCCATGAAATGGGGTTATCCATAAATGGCGTACCCCATAGCTGGCTGGTTCCTGTTAATAGTGATCATGATTGGTTAGTTAAGAGCTACCACTTGTGGACAAACCCAAATCTTTGCTAGCCATTATACTGATGCCTAAGTTGACCGAGCGTTTCGCTCCAGGCATCAGCCAGTCGATGTTGACACTCACCAGATTTATGCATGGAGACGACTCGCAGGGTATTATGGTCCGATGCTCAGAATCTTCGCGGCTGGGAACCCTCGCTTCGCCGCCATGCTGGAGACTCTTTGACTGAGCAGTGACGTAGTGAGGAGAACAATGATAGAAGGCGGCTGGTATGTTGGTGTGACAGGAAACGGATGAGGTAGTCGAATCGAAAATCTTGAACGAAGACTGATTCGCGTCGCAATCCGCCCCGCATTTGGCAGCAATCTGATCGTGCTGCAATGTGGCAAAGAAATCCACCCTCATTCTGCAGCAGTCTGATGGTCTTGCATGTCATGCACCACTGACCGATGCAAGTTTCACAGGCAACAAAAAACAGGTCATTCAGCGCCATTCGGATCCATTGTTGAGTGTCAACCATCAACCATCATCAATAACCAACAATAATGGCAATAGTCAACAACAATCTATGTTTACATTTCGTTTAGAGTCTTGTAGATCCCGGTTGCGTCAAAGCTCACCTTTCTCGACAGAAGGTGATCTCAAGCCGTGCCACATGCAAGTTAAGGCGTTGTGAAAGGCAATGGCAAAGTATAAAAAGCTCCACCGAAAATATTTGTTGGCGCCTATAATGGTGGCTGATGTAACCACTATAACTATGAGTAACCATTGTAAGCTTTGGCTTTTAGGCAATGGTTGATACTGTAGTGGCATTCAGTGCAGTACTCTTGATATTTTGGTGTCAGGAGTACACACCTTGGTATTTTATTTTGGGCTCAGAAATTAGCTACTGGGATGCAGAACGGAGAAGTTCTGTCCAGCAAAATGCCCAACGCCTTAGGCACAAAAGTGCTGTGTGCGGACTTTGAACTGTGATAGAAGTTTTGCAAAACACGTCGCGGGTCTTCGAGAACATATTCAGTCAAACCTGCACTTTTTTTTCTCTCTGTCTCTCTGCAAGATTACGATCCAAACATGTGGCATAGTGTTGCACTTGATGGTTTCAGCTTGAAACCTATCTAAAACTGTTGCTCCATAGCTGGTCTAGCCATGGTAACTACAACTAGGTATAAGTAGCCAGTAATTTTCCCATGGTTCCAAGTGCCTAATCTATAGAACGAGCGCACTATTCGCCGTTTTTGGGTTCCGAGGATGATCTTGTGGAAGAGCTTCCATACATTTGGTTCCTCCGGCAAGTTTGGCGGCGGATTTGTTGCCCTCTTCGGAGAGATCACAACGGGGCCCTGGTGGATGCGAAAATCGACAAACCCGGCTGTTTGAACCAGCAAGCTGCTAAGGCTTCCCGGGTTGATTTTGCATTAAAAACATTTCTGGGACATTGTCAACGATGATGATTCAATTAATTTTATCGACCCAGGTCACTAACCATTAATGGTATTTGCCACTAATCATTACCCCTAGTGGCAACGAAGGGATATTCAACCGATCGATCAACGTATGAACCACGTAGTCAGCCACTATCAACTATGCTCAACACGCTTATCATCAACCATTCCCATTCCCTAAAGCTAAGCATGGGCGGTCGCACTGATCGCGTGCGAACGACAGGATCTTCCTGTGGCTGTTCACAGCGTTGTCGTCCTTTGTACTGCTCAACTTGGTGACCGCCGTCATCGTTCAGACAAGAACTCAGCTGTTTGAGTTTGTACAGCTTTGGCTTAGTTTATTAATGGGAGATATAGCTGGCTATGGGTCAATATTAATCAACCAATGGGGGAGAATCACCAAGAACAATAGGGACAACAATGGTTAATGATTGGGGAACCAGGGGAGGTTTTGACCCACTGCCAGCTGTTGATGATGGTAAATACTAAACTAATGAGGGTTCATAGTGGTTGATGTTAGGGACTAAGAACCCTCAGCAACCCACAATATGGTAGAGCTATTGATAAGCCATGCCGTAATTTTGTGGTAGGTGGTAGTCTACCAGCAAACTGCTGCGGCGTTTGTTGAGAACTGGATCTCCCATTACTCTTGAAGCGATGGCGAGTATTTGCAAACTTCAGGCCATTGGGTGCAAGGAGATTCGTTGTTGTGGTTAGTGTTATACCTTTATTCTATTGGTTATCCTCATCGTGGTCCCTCTCTTAGGCTTAGTTACGACCATTTCCCTAACCATGGTTGATGACCATGACTATTGCTGGTAGCTCATGTGCAATTTCTTCAGAGTTTGGACATGAAGCTGAGGCAAGCCATGGATATGTCCAAAGGTGACGAGAAAGAGCCCCTTTGATGGCATTTTTCTGGTGAGAAGATTTGGCCATTGCCAGCAGCTTGTGTCCTTATCTGGCTGATGGTTGGGAGGGAGCGATTTGGAGCCAGGGGTGGCCTGACCAAATGATACTTAATTTTAAAATCCACTCTGCAAACTACTCTGTTCCGTTGCACCTTGTTTTTGAGGTTGGCAATCATCCGCAAAAGGGAGCAGGATCGAGAGATGAAGGAACTGGCGGAGCTATAGCCTCAGCAGAACTTGCAGCGGCGGCGCAGCCTGCTTGGTCTGGCTACTTGTGAAGGGACCCATTTTGGGCACCAGATGTTGGCACACCTCCATGAAAACATCCATACGCCATGAAAACTCCCATGAACAAGTCGGAAAATCTCCATGATTCTTCATCAAAAAGGGCAACCTGGGCATCCTAGCTGATGCTTTTTCAAGCCAAAGGAACAGCTTCAGAAGGCTGCGTCTAGGTGGGGCAAGGCCTGCACTTGAAGTCTTGGTTCTGAACGGAGTTTTGTTGCAACATGTTTCAATCCCACCAACCGGCACCAACCTGCAGCAACCCCACCGATGCAGGACTTGAGAAAGCATATCTAACATACACGTACACACATAACTCTCATATGAAATATGTCTATTCACTCATTTGTTCATGTTGTGTGCACATAGATTGCAGGTACTTGTCATAAATCATCCTCCATGCTTCCATAAACCGCACACCACAAGTCATTGATCAATCCTCCAACCCCACTTTTGTGCCTCCACCTATCCTCCATGGATGAACTCCGTACTGCACAGTTCTTCACCCCTAGCTTTTTGTTTGCCTTCAAAGTACTCTTCTTAGGCCTTCTTCTTTTTCCATTCTCTCCCTCTTGCTCTAAAATGCCCGTCCAGTCACAAACATTGGTCAGACACCCAACTTTTCCAATATTGAAGGCTAGATTCCAGCGGTGTCACTGAACGCCTTGAGGATGTTTCAAGAAATTGACGAAGATGGTAGCGGCATCGTGAGCAAAGAAGAGTTCGAAGAGGTGCTTCGAACAGAGCTACTTCCGTGTTAGCGAACATGGTCAGATGCGCATGGTCTTCAACGCCATGACTTCAGCCTAGCCGTTCTACGAACCATGGTGTTATCTCAGGGTGATCAAAGACTATGGTGTCTGTTCTCCGGCATCCAACCACCACCCAGCCAAAAAAGCTGCAGATCGGATTCGGACCAAGGCGCTGAAGGATCAAAACATCTGCGACAAATTTCTGATGCTTGGGCCAGAAACTCGGGGGCGAGCACCACCACCGGGGTGCCAACCAAGCGACCACGGGTCCATGGCTTCGCCATGGCTTCCGCGGCTCAGCTCTCAGGTTGAAGAAGGAACAGGCCATGGAACTCTTTGAGCTGCTGGACACTGGCGGAGAGGCAGCACATTTCATCTGAGCAGTTTGCATCCATCGAAGTTACACATTTCAATACAGTTTAGAAAGATTTTTGTTAAAGATCATCAGTTGCATCAGTTGATGTTGAGGTTTGTTTTGAAAGATTTTGGTTAAGCATCATTTGACCATCATACAGCATCACTGAAGGTTTTGTATGTGCACATTTCAACGGCTTGGGGTCTTTTCTTGTTGTGTGCCCCTGAGCCTCAGGGGGAGCTGGACCTTGGCGAGTTCATGCAAGGCCGTGGCGTTCGAGAAGAACTGTGGGGTCAAGGGCAGTTGTGAAGTGCTCCGAGTTTCGACTGAAATCGACATGGGTAGGCTAGGGAAGGCTCAGAATTTTAAGGTCATCACTTCCCAAGTTTTTTTAAAACATAAGTCAAAATATACCAAGGTCTCTTGGACATGTTTTTTTTGTTTAGGGAAATCGGCCTCGGGAACCCTCCACAGTAGCTTCGTGTGCACGAACTGACCCTCGCCGTGGTGGATTTGACATCGCCCTCCCCGAGTTTGCCTGCAACAGCTGCAGGCATGAGCCAGCTGAAAGGAGTTGCGAAGAACAAGGTGCTTGCCATGTTGATGGCTTTGTGGCTTCAGGTTCTTATATTCGTATAGGTGAATACCTGTAGGTTGATAATTTAGTTAACTAACAACTTTGGATGTTTATCTGATGGTCAACTAATAACTGTTCCAAATGAGCAAAGGACACTCTCACACACTCACTCACACGCACAGTCTCCGTTACTTGTCATGTGAAACACGTGGCCCAGACCTTCGTTGATGAAGGGCTTAGTTCGTGGCACCGCGTGGCACCTCTGTGAGGACTTGGTGATGCTCGTGAAAGGCATTGAGCGCCTAGGAAAAGGCATTTCGAGGAGCGAGTGGCAAGGGCAGTTCGCTCCTTCAAAGGTTGGAGCAGTGTTGACAGTTTGGTCTCTTTTATGCAGATGTGTTGTGAATTGTTGTGAGCGAAGATCCTGACTGCAGATTTGATTGCAGAAAACGAGCCGAAGTTTTTGGGTGAAAAAACTAATCCTGCCTTGCCTCAGCCTATAAAAGCAGCTCATTCCATTCCTGGCCTTTCGCAGGATGGGTGAGCACATGGGCGTGCGTGGCCAGGAAGATCAGGAGCCTAGGGAAGGCAGTTGTCTCACTGGCAGATCGCAGGAGTCGATATGGGATAGTGGGACCCCAAAAACCATTGGTTTCTAATGGATCTCCATAGATCTCCATAGATCCCCATAGATCTCCATAGATCTCCATAGATCTCCATCACAACTGGCCTTATGGGGGGGGGTACTAAGTTTGACCCATACCCTCAAAAGTCTCCCTTGGATTCTTTGCTTTCTCCGCGACGTGGTGTATGACCTCTGACTGACAGCTATTTTGGCTTAGTCACGTCACATGAGAAGGTCCACGGGCTTCTCACCAGTTCGACCACCTACAAAACACCAGAAGTGAATTCGAAGCCGAAGCAAAGGACTGGCAGGATGAAAAAGAGTGAAATCAGTGATAGTCATCACTTATATGAGGAATGATAGCCGACAATCATAGGAAAAACAAGGATTAATGATAGTACACCATGGTAAGTGTTTTTGACCCATAGTCGTATCAACAAATTTTCGTCTAAGATTCTGTGTCAGAATATGCGCCACTCACAGTGATACATGTGGACAGCCACCCGTATCTTGATCACATCGGTGGCAGCTCAGTTTTCATTGGAACGCAATGGCTGACGGCCATGATTCCAAGTCGGAACCGTTGAGATCTTCTTGTCCGTTTCTGGAAGAAGAGGCGTGGAAAGAAAGGAGCTGGAACCATCAATTGCAGCTTTGACAAAGCAGCAGCCGCTTGCAAAGCGCAAGCAAGAATTGGCCCAGCTTCCAAACTCTAAAAGCGGTTTGCGCTTGGAAAACTTCATGGTTTGCGTGAACCTCGGATGGTTTCCCTTGAAACCTCATGGTTTCCATTAAACAAGTTGATTTCCATGGAAAATCGAATGGTTTCCCTTGAAAAAGCGGGTCCCCGGACCTTTGAAGCTGGGTAGCGCATCACAACAGCTATACCGGGGGATTGCCGCCACCCAGCTGGAAGGCACGGCGGCGTTTGCCTTATGACGTCAGCAAGGCAGTCTACTTGGAAGTACAGTCCAATGAGGAGAGGATACGTACTTCAAAGGGGAGGGCCAGTTGTTGGAGTTTCTTTTTCTTGAGATTTCTTTTTGGCTTCTTCTCTGTTCCTGTACTCACCTCTGTTTCTTTGTCTTTCCTGCTTGATTTCATTATTTTTTTTGGATTTCTGATTCCCCGCGCTGTTTTGTCTAGTTTCTGTACTTCAGATTTTTTTCCTTCACTACCCTTGTGTCATGCTTCTTGCCATCAATTTCAGCCTCGGCAAAATATGGAGGAAACAGTAAACCAACCACAATACTTGGGTGCCGTCTGAAATTACATCATCATCATCATCATCATCATCATCATCATCATCATCATCATCATCATCATCATCATCATCATCATCATCGTCATCGTCATCGTCATCGTCATCGTCATCGTCATCGTCAGCGTCGTCGTCGTCATCATCATCCTCATCCTCATCCTCATCCTCATCGTCGTCGTCGTCGTCGTCGTCATCCTCATCCTCATCCTCATCGTCATCGTCATCGTCATCGTCATCGTCATCGTCATCGTCATCGTCATCGTCATCGTCATCGTCATCGTCATCGTCATCGTCATCGTCATCGTCATCGTCATCGTCATCGTCATCGTCATCGTCATCGTCATCGTCATCGTCATCGTCATCGTCATCGTCATCGTCATCGTCATCGTCATCGTCATCGTCATCGTCATCGTCATCGTCATCGTCATCGTCATCGTCATCGTCATCGTCATCGTCATCGTCATCGTCATCGTCATCGTCATCGTCATCGTCATCGTCATCGTCATCGTCATCGTCATCGTCATCGTCATCGTCATCGTCATCGTCATCGTCATCATCATCATCATCATCATCGTCATCATCATCGTCATCGTCGTCATCATCGTCATCGTCATCGTCATCTTCATCTTCATCCTCATCCCCATCGTCATCGTCATCGTCATCGTCATCGTCATCGTCATCGTCATCGTCATCGTCATCGTCATCGTTGATTCGTTTATATCCAACTGAGCTTTGATGGTCGTGCATTTTTTCCTTTTCCAACCAGCCATATTATGATGCAGAAGGAACAAATCCTTTTCATCTATGTTTGTTTTCTGTATTCATGTGGATTTCTTAAGCTCTGTATTTTTTGTCAGAACTGACTGTCATGGTATCCTTGCAGGATGGCGGCCTGAAAGCACATGATTTCAACGGACGTGCTTTTTCTGGACGAAGCCGAAAATTTAGAGTTGAGCCAGCTTTATGCAATATGTGAGGCTACTGCTGCCCAAGAAGTACTTTGCATGTTGGATCCGGGACAGAGATTGCGTCCAGTTGACACAATGGCTGAATTTAAATCCAAAGCCTGCGGCAGCTCACACGTTCCATCGCCGGAACTTGCAGGAGACTTTTTGGATCACTATCATCCTGGAAGGCACATGCTCTTGAGGTTTTTCAAAGTAGAACAGGAAACTTCTTTTTTTCTCTGAAATGTCTAATGCTGGTTGGAGAGGCAATTCCCACGTCTCTTTATTTTCAGGCTCTCGCTCACGCATTTGAGACGACTGCCAAATAATTTTGCAGTCATTTTGAGCAAGTGCTTTGACAGCTACAAGAGCTTGACTGGTGCTAATCGTGAAGGCCATTTGATGACCTGGTATGTGAATTTGCTCCTTGTTGCAAATTTCTAATATTTTTGTTTGGGTGTGATTTGTTGGACTGTTTTTTCCAACATTTTTAGGCATCAGAGGGACTTGCAGACTCATTCACAAGGGATCGGTGCTACCTATGCACAGAGACCTTTCTTCGTATTGGCCTGCTTGCTGGACCGTTTGGTGCAGGTGAAGAACAAGGACCAGGAGAACAAGAATGACTGCATTTTGATCCTGACATGGTACGTTGCCATGAGAGACATCGTGAAAGTCTTTGTGAAAAACTTTGGTTTTGGTGATGATGATGTAAGATGTCAAACCTTGCGACAGAGCAAGGGCACAGAAGGTCGAGCAGTTATCCTCCTTGCGATGCCACGTCGATCGATATTAATCTATGTGGTTTGTGTTTGTATATGTTTTTCCTTTTTTGTTGAAGTGCAACAAAACTTTATTTTTCAATAAGCGCACAACCATTTTTTTACACTGAGGCAATCCTGGTGAGAAGGATCCTGTGGGATCGATGCTGGATGCTGGCAAGCTGGCCATCGCGCTGTCCCGTTCAAGCACTCATTTGTCGGTTATCCAGGGGGTCAACACGGCCCAGACAGAGGAATGGAGGAGATTGCGCAGCCCTTTGTATGGCAGCAGAGTGGAAGATAGATATTGGCGCTGGCTTGATAAGAAACTCAACGGATGGAACAAGTCAAGATGGAGCGATGCTTACAATAACATGGCGCGCCATCACGAAGAAAAACGTTCTTGCAATGAGCAGAGCTTCGAGCAGTTTTTGAAAGGTGAGAATTTGGCACCTATCTTGGATTCTGGAGACAAAATTCGTAAGGGTGGCCTGCAGCAACGTGTCTTGTCCTTCACAATTTTCAAAAGGTTTTAATTTCACTGCAAAATCAATAATGGTTTAGTGATTTTTTGTCGATGATATTACGATATTGATGACCAAGTTTTTTCTCCATTCAGGTCCGAGCTTTCCTCATCACGCTCCCGAAGTGAAAGATGACTCTTGTGCGCACCTTTGGAGTCATGCATGGAAATGGTTGCTTTTGGAAGACAGCATTACTCTTTGTGGAAGCACGCTTGGAATCCCTTTTGCGAAACCACGTGACAATGATTTTCAAGACTACAGTGAATTTTGGGGTTTGTATTGGCATAAATACGAATCGCTTCCTGTGCCGCTGTGCGAGAAGATTAGAGACCTACTAGAAAGAACCTGGATGGTTCGCACTTGCTTGCGCAAAGCAGAAAGTATTGTTCTGGATCAAGGGAGCACATGGTACAGTCAAAGAGCCGGAGCCAGCGACAGTGCTGCGGAATTGAGAGCTCCAAATTTTACCAGGGAGGCGCTGCGCTTGTACTGGGGGTGGGCATCTATGGACAGCATGAGCAATTTTTTTCCCCTTTGCGGACGTTTTGCGTCAAATGCAGACGGCAAGGCTGCTCTCGAAAATCTTCTTGCTTTTTTTGAAGTGGAGCCTGCAAAGGTCATCTAAGCTGGTGATACCTTGTTGAGCGCTGAGACTTACATGGGCGAAATGGAATGCTCAGACCTGGATCATGATGATGATGGGCCAGATCAATAATGGAATTGAAACTGGGCCAGAAACATTTCCTTTACCGTGATGAATTTTAGGAATTTTGTTCAGGAAATGCAATAGCACTTTTCAATGAATTTGTGAGAAAAAGTTGTTTGAGAGTTGTGTTGGGATTTGAAGACCATTGCGTTTCCAAACAAGAATGATCTTGTTTTCAAAATAAAACCGATTGGATTGTTGAATATACAGAGGTGTTTTTTAACAAAAAGAAAAGACCGGCAGCATTTCATGAAACTGAGCTTATGGGAAAACATTATCTGTATTTGTTTTTTATTTATGAGATTCTGTGCGTTTTCATCAAGAAACCATTTGATTTTGAAGGATATTGTTTCTTTTTTGGAAGGAAACCACAGGTTTTCGCACATTTATTTAATGTCTTTTTGCCATAAAACAATGTATTTTCATGAAAAAAATATTATTGTTTTGATGTGAAACCATCGGATTGCCAATCACGCATTTTTTGTTTTTTCTTTAAAAATCTCGCAAGCTTGCTTGTTTTTGATGGATAACTTTGGATTTTCAATGATTGTTTTACCTGTTTTTGGAACGAAACCATAGGTTTAATGATGCAGAAATTGAATGTGTTTGTGAGCTTTGCTCAGGAAAAACATTGATTTCTGCAAAGATGACATGGATTTTTTTGGCGGTGAAATCATTGGAACCGCGTCCTTAAATACATGCAAAACAAACATTGTTTTTTCTTGTTTTTTGTGGAGAAATCCGTATTCTTTTCAAGAAAGAAATGATTTTTGCTGAAACAAACCATGAGTGAACTTATGGGATGTTTCCTGCAAGCGACCGCAATTGAGTCTGGACTAAGGAGTCAGATCATGGAGCTCCACTATGTTTCACCGACCGTCAGTGCAAGCAGAAAAATCATAGGTTTTGCTGCCAGGGGTTGCCAAAATGCTCCGTAAAAAACCATATGGTGGTTACGCGGCTAGTCATCATCATCATCATTATCATCATCATCATTATCATCATCATCATCATCATCATCATCACCGTCATCATCATCACCCTCATCATCATCATCATCATCATCATCATCAGCAGCAGCAGCAACAGCATTCGCAGTGACGGGACTGTGCCAAACCTGCACGCGGATCAAGAAGAAGACTCCTGCCAGGATACAGTGACATTTGTTTACATCTTCCATCGCTGCGCTGTCTGCATGGCAAATTGAGGTTTAATTTTCGCAAAACCAATTCCAAGATTAACACTTGACTGTACAATATGTCAACTTATGCTCGATCTTACAGTAGATATTTTGAATTCGGCTAGGCATTCACACGGCTTCATGAATTACCCGTTTACCAAGGTATTCCAAGAAGTAACAAAGGGAAAACTAGCCAGCACTCGAGTTTTCAGTCTGTGGGTGTGCATATCCATGAATGCAAACATTAACACAGAAAACATTTTAACACCTTTGAACATGTGATATCAATTAAAGAAATCAACCCATGATGTGGACATTGCAACTAGTAAATATTACTTGGATTTTATGAACTTGCAGTTTGGTAACGAGTAAAGTTTCTGAATGGTTTTTTGTTTTCGCAGGGAAAGGGAAGAACCCTTTGGTGCACGATCTGCGAACGAGGGGCTGGAACTGCTGTAAAAACACAAAGGCGGACGTGAAACGTCGAAAACTTCCGCGGCGAAACCACCGGTGTCCGAGGCGACCTCACAAAGGACAAAGGAGCAGCAACTGCAAAGTCACAATCGCAACAAACGCAACTAAGACAGCAACAAACGAACGCAAAATTGTTTTTGATTTTGTTATTTTGTGTGCTCATAATTGGCCGTTCTTGTTGTTCTGCCTGCCTTCCCCTGCCTTGTCCTGCCTCTGCCTGCGTCTTGTGAAGCTTTAAAACATGAAAGTCTAGAACCATTTGACTAGCCACTCAACCACTAGCCAAGCAGCCAGCAAATCTTCTTCATCCATCTATTGTTCTTGGTGATATCTTTCGGTTATTATTGGTGAAAACCAAACCTAGAACCCAAAGCTCAGTAAAACTCAAACCCAGCCTCTCATGCCATCGGCCCAGACCCAAAATTCCAAAGACCCTAAATCCCTGCAATCCTGGGCGTACGACTCTGCACCCTAAAACTGTAATCTCCAAATTCTGGAGCCCGAACCCCCAAAAATCTGCAGGGGCTACAAACATGATCATCTTGAAACCTTCAACTGCTGCCAAGAGGAAACTGTTGCAAACAGTTCAAGGCACAACTTGAGTCAAACTACAGATTTTTTTGCAGGTTGAAGGTGTCAACTCCTACATTCAAAAACAGCAAGAAAAGTCTGTGGCCAGACATCGAAACTCCGAAAACTTGCCCCTGGGACCTGGTAGGAGCCACTCTTCAGCTACATGTTGCGCTTCGTGAGCAAATCAGTGGCTTGACTTCACATCACAAGGGGGTGGTAGACCCCAGGTTGGGTATCAATAGATCTTTGAGTTAAGCAAAGCTATTTGTGGTGGCGCTGATGAGTCCCTTCACATTTTGGTAGTAAGCCTAAGCTCAATGGTAAGCCTAAACTCAATGGTAAGCCGAAGCTTAATAGTAAGCCTGAGCTTAGTATTAAGCTAAGCTAAATGTATGAACCCAAAACGGCAATAGTAAACCCAAGCTTTAGGCGCCAGCTGATACGGCCAAGGTGCAGAATGCAAGGAGCATTCGAGCCGACATGGGCAAGGGAAGAGGCCTTGGCGTTACTTGGTTCCTGCGCAGGGGTCGAGGCACTACATGGATCAAACCGTATAGGGATCTATGTCTATGGTATTTCTTTGGTTAAACCAGCTACACATGGTGCATTTTCCACGCAACTGGGCAAGTTTCCTGCAGAGATCTATGCCTCAAAGCCACGATGGAACCAGTTCGCTGGTCAATGGTTGATCGAGCTGGGGACCGGAACCAACAGTTGCAGAGGGGAGGTACCAACGATATGCGAGCTGGGCCAATAACACCCAACAGCCACCGGAAGGTCGATCCAACAGTTGGAGAAACTGGTTATGGGATGAGCGGCACACGGGACCCACAGGCATGACACAATGGTTTGAACGTCTAAAACTAGTGGTTGATGATAGGGACAGTAACCAGCACTCATGAGGAAAGTATTGGTTGATGATGAGTCACCATGGTTGAAATAATGGTGAACCAAACGCTCAAATAACCCAAAAATCTTTAACTACTACCTTTGCTGATTCTGATAGCGTTGGGTGACCCGGTACGGTGTGACCTTTGCGATTTCCATCCAAGGCGGATGATGAAGATATCGATGACTTGTTGGTCATGGTCAAGGGCAAGGGCAAGGCGGGGGGCGCTCTTGGTGAGTTTGTGTAGTGCTGCGAGTCGGCAGCGTGTCTCCAGGGCGGCTGTGCCAGCCGAAAACGGAAACGAGAAGTGCAGATGCCTTCGGCCAACATCGGTTTGGGCTCCTTGGTTGCTGTCCAAACGGTGTAGACCGTTAGTCGTTATCGACATGTGCTTGTGGCTTTGACGGCAAGGGTTCGATGGTCAAAGTGCAGTGATCCCTTTGCTCACCTTGAGGTTGGCATTCCTTTGATTTCACTTGGGATGAGAAGACTTCGCACATCACGCTAGTTCTGCAGCGAATTGGCAACCCAACAGGCTGATGCTAAGCTTTGGGACAAACCGGGTGCGGATTCTGTTGTTGCTTCTGCTCCTTGCCCAGGTACTGCTACTGTTGGTTCTGCTGCTGATGCTTGTCCTAGTGCCGGTTCTAGTTCTGCCAGTTCTGTTTTTCGTGTTGATTGTTCTTGCTTGTTCTGCTTGCTTAGCTAGTTCTACTTGTTCTGCCGTTGCTGCTGCTGTTTTTGTTGCATCACATGTTTCATATCCTTCTTTCGCCGGAAAGAAACCTTCCCGTACAGACTAGCTGGCCAGATTGTAAGTACAACTTTATGATCGCCTTTATTCTGCAGTATCCAAAGGTCGATTGTGATCTGTGCTGAGTTTCCATCGATTCCGCAAGCATTGGTTATCAGTTTTCAGTTTCATTTACGGGTATTCAATTTCAGATAGGGAATCACTTTCCACTACAAGTGTGAATCAGTTGCTGCAATTCATCCATTCATGCTTCAATTTTCACTATCCTTCTGGATTGTTTTGTGCAAAAATCTCATCCTTCACACGCGTTGAAAGTCGTCAATGTCCTCATGAGACTTTGGCAGATGACCAGATCGCAGGTGATGGTCCATCGTTCTTCACCTCGTTGGTGGTCTTTGTGGAAGGGCCGGACCAAACTCCCTTGCTGAAAATGTGCCAGAAGGCTGGCCCAGCGCGGTCATGACCTAATCAGTCAAGTTTGAGGCTCATGATGCTCGTGGTAGGGAAGATCAGCGACATAGTTGGTTGTTAAAAGAGCGGCTGGTTGGTGGCTTGAAACTTTTGTTCAAACAAATAGTGATAGTTGGTTGGCCTTTTTTGGTGGCTTCAGCTAGCTGGTTGTTTTACTGTCTTTGGGAAATATTCTCCAATGCTTGGATTGTTGGTGGATTGACTCATATATTTCTGCAGAGTTCAAAGGACCAACCAGTTTGACAGTAGTGTCGTGCTTGGGCATAGCATAGCAGCATACACTGTGACGTGCAGCAGTTTGTACAGCGTCTACCATCGCAGCTTTCACAATGTTGCCGGTTGCAGGCTGCTGACAACGAAACAAAGCAGAAAGCGTCGACATCTCAGTGAACCGCAAAACGAGTAGCCCTCAACTAACCACTCCTCAAATCTTGGCGAACTTGTCAGAGGTATTTTTGTATCACGTTTAATAAATGAATCAAATAGCACTCAGCCTTCGCGCTGTTGACAAGTTGTTTCATAGCATGGTTCAGCGTCAGGAACATGATACTTGTAGCTGATGGATGTTGATGGCTTAGATCACTGAATCACCTTCTCACTTCACCTCAGGAACCGAGTGTCACTGTGGAGATTCGACACCAAGTATCACTTCTGGTCCCGAATCTCTCGACGCATGGCCCGCAGCCTTGACTCTATCGTGCTGGAGGAGGGTGTCCTGGCAGCTATCATCATGGGAGATCAGCTCTCGCTGTGAATGGATCTCCCAGCAGTGGCCAAGACATCACCAGCTCTGCTCGCAAATGTGAAACTGGGGCTGGTTTGCTAGGTCAAGGGCCCCTATACTTCTGGCACATCCCCCAAATGACGGGATGGTTGGTGGCTTCCCCCGAGTGACGATTTTTCACAGCTCATCACACTTCCAGAGTCACTTCAGTTGGTGCCCATTTTGATCTGCGACGAATTGATTCCTTCCCTGAGAAACTTCGTCACGGTGCGTTGTTTACTGCTTCATGCGATCCCAGCTGAGGTGTGAAACGACCACTGATGGAAGATCTTGAGTGGTTTCTGAAAGACGAGACGAGGACATTCTATGCCAAGCACGGCATCCCATACCATCGCTGCTATTTGTTGCACGGGGAGCCGGGAACTGGCAAAACGAGTTTCATGAACTCAGTGGCTGGACATATTCAGCGCAACTTGTGCTTTATCCAAATGGACAAGCACATGACGGATGATACCTTCAGACTCTTGGCTACGATTTACTGTTGGTTGGGCTTACAGATGAGAATTCCAGGTATAGTACGAATGGGGTCCGAATGGGACCCTCGAGCAATGTTCATTCACTGAACTGGATTAGGCAATGCTCCCTGTTGCCTCATGGCAGGGAAGACCTCTGTTGAAGAATCATCTCAAAGATGTGTAGTCTTGTAGGCAAAACTGGCACTCTCTCGCACTTGAGCTGTTCACAACAAAGCATTTATTGAATTTTGTACTCTTCCTCTTCTTGCCGCTTGCCTTTGTCTTGCTTGGGGGGGAAGGGTTTCCCGTTCAAGATGGTTGGAGCCAGGAATTCTCTTAGATCGTCACTTCTGGGGTGGAATTGCGCCAATGGCTGTATGCGACTCCCACCCTTTCCCGTTGTCATGTCATGTCCTGCATCTACTGCTCATCTCCCAGATGGCAAGGGGCTAAGTATTTTTTGTCAATGGGGTCGCTTGCTTTTGACGTGACATATCTATCTACTTTGCCCCATTCTCTGGTCATACCCGCTCTTACATCTTCTAGTTGCTGGGGAGGAAGAGGCTGCATTTTGGGGAAGGTAAGCCTAAGCATTTGATGTCAAAAGGCCTTTTCTTGTACATGTCATGCCTTGTATCTATGTGCTCTTTGTGCGGCCAAATGGTTCTCTCTTCAAGAGAAGTGGGGCAAGGCCAGGTTCTTCCACTTATGACTCTATTTTTCTACCGATGTTGTCGGTGAGTGGAAAGATTAGGTCTTGGGCAAGCAAGGCTCCGCGAGCCAATTGAGCTTCCGGCAGCGTTCTCTTAATCTCAGCGATGGTTTGACCTTGCGTCTCCCTTCCCTTTCTGGCCCTTCTGGTCTTGCTGTGCTTGAGAACCAAGCAACCAGCTGTGTTCGACGCCGCTGCCATGAGGAAATGCTATGACTCAGCTTCCAGCTCTTTCGATGGTCGTTCTCGAAGATGTGGACGCACTCTTCACAAACCATCGCGAAGCAGATCAAAACAACTCCTCCCTGTGCCTTGGCATCCGCATTGGTAGATATCAACCAACCACTCACTAGCAGTTGCTCACCATAGCTGGTGATTAATCAAATATACTTAGGGTTTATCAATATGGATTTATCATTATTCACCTTCATGAACCATTATTGTTGGTTGTCATCCCTATTATTCTCCATCACTTAACCATATGACTAAGGGCAGTTTCCTAACAGCTGGATCTAGCATTGTCATCCACTAAACCTCCCTCGCGACTCGCGCGAGCTTTGGCAGGTCCTTCAGTGGCTTCCTGAATTGCTTGGATGGCTTGGGAGCTCCCGATGATGTGGTGATTTTTATGACGACGAATCATCCGGACAAGTTGGCAGCTTGGTCTCGGTCGATTGTCACACTTGCATCTGCAGCTGTGGTTGGTTCACCATGGTAAGCTGAAACCTATAAGGTTCAGTAGGCTGAAGTTCAGGGTGGTCACACTTGGACGTGCAGAAACTGCGCTTAGTTCACCAAGCTGAAGCCGATAGCGGTATTTGAACTAACCCTGAACTGACCATGGCGAATGTTTGCAGTTACGATTTTTCGGGGGTGCACGGGGAGGCACATCCAGCAGGGTGCCGGATGACTCACTTACTTCATTGCCGAGCAACAATTTCGCGTCTTTGCGCAGCTGATGGTCTGCCGAGGATCCTGCTGTTATGCGACCAGGCAGGATAGACTTGAAGGCGGAGTTCAAAAAGCCGAGCTTTAGCTGAAAGACCAGAATGGCAGAGTTGTTTCCACAAACTCAAGGGTTGAACTGATTCTGACTTGGGACACTTGCTTGTTGACCCAGTACAGGTCAATACCACTACCCCCCAACAAATCCCCAAAAAGGCGTAGTAGTTCAAATCCTTACTAGGGTTGGATATTGCTTAGGGCAAACCCACAGCCATGCTGAGGAACAAGGACGTGGCTGCCAAGTATTTCCTCACCTTCTATCCTGGAGCAGACGAGGCTGCTGCAGTCTTTGGAACTTCAGTAGGCGAGGTCCCGCGGCACGCTCATGCAACGTCAACGGATCAGGGGCCCATTTTTGGGCCTCCAGTGACTGTTATCAAGGACTGGTCATGGATAAGTAGAGGCCAAGGACAGGTAATTTTAGCATATTGTAACCAGGGTTCATCACCAGTCATCTCGGCTTATAGTGAGGATATAACTGGTGCCCAGGGCCCTTGTTGCGCCACTGTGAAGGTGGGCGCATTGCCGAGCGCAAGGTGCCTCGGTTGAAGGAAAGCGTCGAGGAGTTTCAGCTTCCAGATGGTGAAGCTGCTGAAAAGCGCAGACAGGCTTAAGATAATGTTGGTTTCATCTATTTTCATTACTTTAGGGGGGGTTACACTAATCAGAAACCAACATTACTCCAAAAATAGTTTCTGGTGTTTCCTGTATCCTACAGAGTGGCAGGGTTCGCCACTATAGGAGATGGCTATGTCTGCCATGAGTGGGGTAGTTATGCAACAGTTCGGGGTGGAACCAGGGTCCTGTTGCCAGTCCAGAGGTGCCACCACGTGCAGAGCGACGTTCAGCTGGTTGGCGCATCAAAAGCAGATCCTATCTGAAGACCATGATCACTAACCATTGTCACTAAGCATTATCATCAGTCATTCGATTCAATTAGATCCATCAGCCATTCCTACTTCACCATTCTATACCATTCTCATCATGTATGTCGTCATGATCCACAGCTTCATCTCTGCTTAATGACCACCATCAACCATCAACCGTTGGGCCTTGACCCATCCACCACCAACCTTTCTAGGGAAACTCACCAGGCTACAGGTCACCATCCCCATCCCCATGACCCAGGTCTCAATGGCGCAGTTGCAGCACTTCTTTTTGGCATGTCACCGGCAGGGCTTCGATGCCACCAAGGCGACGGTGACTGAGGTCCTGCCTGGTTTTGGTGGGTTTCAAGGATAAGGGTATGACCAACAAGGATGGAGGGATATGCAGGATATGACCAACATCATAAGTTGGTGGGTGGTTGTACTAAGATGTTTTTTTTGGATAATTTGGATAATGACTCTAATCAACCAGA
This sequence comes from Symbiodinium kawagutii, assembly GCA_009767595.1. Lineage (NCBI taxonomy): Eukaryota > Dinophyceae > Suessiales > Symbiodiniaceae > Symbiodinium > Symbiodinium kawagutii. The sequence continues at coordinate 49,434 of VSDK01019415.1, read as the reverse complement.
CATGGGCTCCGCACTTTGTGAGGCCTCTGAGTACATCGCTGACTTTGTGTTCGACGAACCCAGAACATCCCTCTTCTCTTCCTATGGATGAGAGGCGACGTCTCAGCTGGCACCACGTGTTGATGGGAAAATCGATCCACTGGAAACCCCGCTGTTTCTAACCACCAAGCTAGGGAACAGGGTTTCCCAGCATCCATTTTCCCATTGCTTGGAAGCTGCCCAAAGCTACTGGGTTCCCAGCATCCGAAGCTGCCACTGATGTCATGCTACTTCTTGCTGTAAGTCTTCGATGTGTTTGGACAGCATGGCATATCACCCTTCTGTCCCAGGTGCTGTGCTGCAGTGGCCAGACTGCCCTGTGGTCTCAGTGATGCATAGCTCGCCATAATATGCCCTTGTGGCTCTCTGGAATCCAGCCGCGCGCTGGTAGAACTTGAGAGGTTGATTTCATGCGGAGATTGCGGTCGAGATCTAAGCTAAAAGATACGTGCGTACGTACATACGCATGACATCATATGACTACACATGTCAAAAAAGCACTTATGTGCATATCATCTGGACTGACATGCATGTTTACACATTCACAATTTTGCATACACAACACAAATCACACTGTTGCATACCAGACATATTCAGACGCATAGATGTTGTGTCGAAGTCAAACCTCCGCCTGTTGGGCGTGGAAATGTTTGGAAAGCTGCGAGCTGTTATATGCCACGAGCGTGAAAGCCACGTACAGAGAGAAGTGAGGCGCTGCGGGGCTGAAAAAAACCGGGTGATGGTGTCCTGCACGACACAACTGCGCTGTCAAAGTGTAGCCAACAGAACTCATGTGGGTGAAAAGCTTGGTAATGCGACTGTTCACATCCCCAAAAAATGTCCAGAATCCTCTGGACCAGTGCCTATTGGTTGGTTAATGTTGATCTACAAGCAGATATAGTTCGTATATCGCCTAGTCTTATGCTGGTCATCCCCTTGCCATCAATCATCAACGAGCTAAGCACCGCCATTTGCCTGGAGCGCCTCTCAGGAGGGTAGCGGAGACCACCTGAAAGATCGCGTGGTGTCCCTACGAAAGAAGTTGCAGGAGCGCTTGAAGAACTCCGAGGCGAGGCCTTTGCCGAAGGGCTGTCCTTGTGACGTGCACCCGAGCATGTCGGAGTGTAGTGTTTGATCCATGTTTGATGTCAACAAAGGACACCCTCCCCCCAGTTCTTGTCCGAAGTTGTGGTGTTTCACCGTGAATTCTTGGAAGTCTATCAATATGGATCTCCCATATGGTGAGTAGCTCCCATGCTTCGATGCTGTGCCAGGATGTTTTGCAGCGTTTCTCCGCGAGGATGGACAAGTTCCAAGCTCAGCGCTGCAAAAGCTGCCACTAAAAACAGCCCAGTACTGAGTACGTATGGTGAATTGCTGGGGCTAAGGATGGTTATATAATTGATTGATCAGCTGTGAATGATTGATGATTGATATGTACCAACTATGTGGCTATGGGTCAATACTATATAAACTCAAACCAAGAAAGGGGTAGTGAACCCGTTCCAACAGTTAGAAGAACAGTTTGGTTTAGTGGATGTGAACAGCTGGGCTATTGGGTATTGACCAGCAGTCGTATTAAACATGTCTTAAAACAAACAACAAACATTACTGTCTTGTTGTTTATTCCGTTGACCTGTTGACAACGGATTTGGATGGTCCAATTGGGACCAGTGCGCCAGCGTCATTTGCAGGAACGCCCATGTTGTGGGCGGGGTCTGGGCAACCCTCAATGTTGTGCCAAGGATGGCAGTTCAGGCAGAGGCGCCTTCAAGCTGAAAGTATTGTTTTTTTCTTGTTTTGGAAGTGTTTTTGCTTGCAGCTCTTCAACAAAGTAAGAATGGTGCTCCAGTGCGTGTCGAACAGGCGGCCATCACAAGAATCAAAGAAGGCCGGATCCATCTTTCTTTATCGTGGAATCAGCTAGTCATGAAAGTGTGGGAACCTAGTCATCGCAACCATTGATTCGCACCTCTTATTATTAAGAATTACACTAACCACTACTACTTAGCATCATTGGTATCCATTATTGGTGAACATTGAATAGTCACTAGTGCACTGACCCAAACGCTAAAACATGACCGACCATTCTTAGGTACCATTAGTTGCCGCCTCAATGTAACTAGTTATGACAATACCTTTACTACAAACCATTCTTAGTGGCCATTGCTATGGATTGCTAGTACTAGTAACCATTGCTTAAGGCGTCACAGTTCTCCGCAGGTGGAGCTCCTCCCAGTCGCAGAGAGGGCAAGGAGGAGCTGTCACGAAGCAAGTCCCGCGTCAAGGACGAGGAGAGGAAGGCGCTCCTGCGCCGCGCCTGCGGCGTCTGCGCAGCGCTGGGAGGGGAGCGACTGGGAGGGGACTGGCACCGCAGCGCCGTGGAGGCCAAAAGTCCCGGAAAGAAGGAGCGATCCAAGGTGCAGGGTGTGTCAGGGGGTTTGTTGAAGGATTGGAAGGTCAATCTTTTGCATCGTTTCGGCAAATTCTTGATTTGGAAGGAAGTTCAAAACATTTTTGATTTGGTCGGAAGTTGTGACAAAGACTGAAAACATGCGCATTTTTTAATATACCTCCATCAGGTTTGAAAAGTTTAATCATGTGTTCACTATCTTCAAGAGCTATCATCGGGTAGTTTTTCCAGACTTTTGTCAAATCCGATTCTCTTTCAAGTGTATCGCGTTTGTGAGGACCGGGAGGCCGCAAAAGCAGAAAGAGAAAACGGGGGGAAAGAGAATCCAAAAGAATTGAAAGAATCCAAAAGCAGAGCTGAGCTAAAGGAATCTAAGAGCAGGACGGAGTTGAAAGAAGAACCTCCCGAGGAAGCGCCCAAGGAGCCTAAGGAGCTTGGTGAAAAGGGTGAAAGGGCCGAAAGAGGTGACAAGGAGCGGAGAGACAGTTACTGATGTGTTGGATGGCTGTAGCTCTGCTAGAAGTGCGTTGGGATTGGGTGTGATGGCGTTTCGAAGAGCAGGAACCTCATGAAAAGAGGGAGAAGAAAGATCGGAAGGAGAATCCAGGGGCCCATGATGCATTCTCTGGATCATGGACAGGCGAAGTGAATTTCGTAGTCGATAGTCCGTTGAAGGTGGTGCGTTTCAATGACATTGTTGGCAGCAGTGGACGCTTTGTTGGGAGCGGCTGAGAACGGTGGAACATGGTCATGAAGTCTGTTCCTGTTTGGAACAATGGAAGGAACGACGAAAGAAGAGGAAGGATGATGCAGAGGCAAGTTCGGTGTTGGTGTTTTTATGATAACTTCATGTGTGGTATATTTACCAACACTTATCCATAAAATTTGCGTTGCTCATTTCAAACATACATAATTTTCACACTGTGTTTTAAGGCGCGGCAAAGACCCTGATTGATCAAACCGTCCGCTGCAAAGAAAAATCGATGCCAGACCTCAAGATCCCCATTTGATTTTTACTATTGTAGACCTGTGACCTGAAAGATCGCTTAAATTTTGAGCATGGATTCTGGGGTTTTACGTCCCCAGTACTGGAGTCTAGACCCTGCGTAGCTGAGATGTATCAAACAGATGCAACATCGATGCAAAAGCAGCATTTTTCAATCGGGGTTCATCACATGCACAAAAACTTTTTGCACAAAAACTTGGGCAACCTTGGCCCCAACCGAAGATTTCCTCTTACCCCACAAAACATCCGTAAACCTTCTACCCCAAACATCTGCCACACCGTAAGAATTTGTAACCTTTTGTGACGAAAAACACCGACACCCAAAGGGGATCGGTACAACATCAGAAAGGAGCAGTCTTTTCAAACCAAGATGCCTACAAAATGATGATCCAAGTTCACGAAGACTCCAGAATCAAGGAGGAGATGGCAGGTCGTACCGGGTGTCAACTTGTCAACATTACCCGAAGGATGATATTCAAGATTTGACATGTTCCTCCCAGCTTCGGGTGGAGATGGTGAAAAGAAGATAAGGATGCTCGACCAGAGGTTTTGGGGGTACTGCAGAGGTTTTACGCGAAGTAGCTGAGTAGTTTTGGTTCATGGAAGATTTGTGTGAAGCTGGGATGATATGAAGTGGGGAGCTTTTTCTCGCCTGATGGGTCTGGTAGACTACCAGGGGGCCCGACGTCCGCCTTGGCGGCTGCACCAGGATGGCGCCGATGCTCCGGAAGCTCCCGAGTAGCTGGTGTGGTTTTTTCCGCCAAGCTTCATGGCTTGGTTGCGCTGGAATTGTGTATAGATGCCCTGTGGGGTCCCTTGGCATATGGCCAGCATGACCATTTCTGGGATGTGAACAGCCGTTGGTTTTAAGGTCCCAGGGACCCCATCTAACCCTAACTGCCGTATTTTGCAGATCGCGAGAACCGATTTTTTTACTCGTTTGTCTCAGTGTATCATTGTGCGTTCGAACATGTGGCACCAGTTGCCAACTCAATGTCACTGTTGCTGGACACAATGCCATGGAGTTTTTGTTACAGCTGCCAGTAGTAGGTCTTTGGGAAATGTTAGATCCACGTTAATAGACCAGTCATATTTGTTGGTATTTCACCAGGTGGTTCATTCTTATATGGATCTACCATGATCTAGCATTAGTTAACATTTCAAGTTTGGAACCGAATGGTCAGTATTGAACTTCTGAACCACCTGGTTTAGATCACAAGCTTAACCTATCATCTACAATTAGTTCACCTAATTCATTGGTCACCGTACATTGTTCCCGATGGGCTTGGCCCTTCATGATACACTTGGACTGCGATCAATCACAAGGAGCTGCATCTCCGCTGAAAGCGGACGTGGTGTCAGTCCCCATTTAACAAACGCATCGCATAGCATAGCCGCTCCGGCCCAAGAGATTGGTTTCCGTAGTCCAAAGCACCAGTTTACTGACATTTGACTTGCCTTCTTGCGCATTTTACACTACTTGTAGGGCCTTTCTGAGAGGCATGGTTGAGCACACACACACACACAAACACAGGCACACACATACGTTTTAGCATCGCAAGTGCCGGAGCCCCTCTGTGCGTACCTTTTGGGCATGCACAGCTCCTCAAGAACATGTGTTGTTCGAGCTCGGCGAAAGAAAACACACGCGGGCTGTTACAGCGTCATAAATTCGGGATGCTCAGCTTGTTGTGCTGGAGAATATATCTGAAATCTGCACAGTGAAATGAGAACGGGAGATCCACATTCATAACCCCCTATGTTTCATGGTCATTAAATCGCCACCCATTCATGGTGAGCAATTGATTGTGGTCGATGCTTTATGAGAAAATGGATGTATCAGGAAAGTTAATTGTCAAACAATTATCTTTCTGGTCTAACATTCCCCGATATTTCAATGATATTAGTACATTAATGATATAAAGAAATTGAATTATAATTGAATTGTCAATTGTTAGGTGAACTGCTCTAGAGTGAAATCTGGTGAAATCTGGTGTGACATGTAGACTCTCAGGTCCCAGGTGCCTCCAATCCCAGCGGACAAACCTCGCCACGTCGCCCTGTCGCCGTGTCTGGGCTCAGTGCTTAACCGTGGCTCCACGGGGAGCGGCGAACGGTGAACCCGCGTCGCTGATGCCTCGGCGAAGTGACTCCAGGAGGGGGGTGGGTTCGGTTGAGGGATGGTAGTTGGATATGTGATGGTTAGTGGTTGGTAGTGGGTTAGTAATGGTTAGTAATGATGGTTAGTACTGGTTAATGGGATGGTGGTTTCTCAAGTCATGAGGAGACCCCCAAAATGGTTGGTTTGTGACTAGAAATGGCTGACCCAAAGCATCCTTGGTTGACAATGTATAGAACAAGCCCACCATTTTGGGGGGGAGACGAAAAATCATCACTTGCTATGAGATAGATTTTCAGTTTTGGGAGGTATCCCAGTTTGAAAGAAGCTAACAACTCCTAGGAGTCAACCAACCTTTTTTTGGGGTTCCCCATGTGTAGGCCAGTTTGAGAAGCACCCATATAGTACGGATGATTGGTATTAATCATTTATATCAATCATTTATAGCAACGAATTCCATCCATAGCTTTGGGGGACTGCAGGAACTCCCCCAGCTGTAAATAGCAACCACCGCAGAATCGGTACGGGCCACTTCAGGAGCGACTCGCGACCGCGCCGTGGAGCAGGTGCCAAGCAGATGCTTGGGGCTGGCATGGCCGGCTGGTCGTCACATGGCTGTGGGTCAGTTCACCCGGCGGCCCGCCCCCCCCGGGGAACCCCTATCATTCACCAGGCTGTTTTCACGATATTTTGGGTGGTTATTATCTACCGTTATTGATGGTTAAAGCCTTATCGTTGATGATAAAGATCTTGTTTTCCTTGTTGTTAGTGAACTTTATCCCCCATGAAATTGGTTGGTTAATGGATTGACCCAGCGATAGCCATATCCATGGAATGAGGATGCCTTTCGATGACAGTTTCTGCCATTTGGAATGAATGGAATTGAATGGGCCAGGCTGAATCCCGAATCGCAAGCTGACAGGCCGGGGCCGCTCGCGCACTCCACCACGCCGGTCCAGACGTGATGACAGCCGCGACAGGCGCAGCCTTAGGGAGCAATCTGATCAACCCATGGCTCGACCAATGGGAGCAATGGATGACCTCATCCGTAAGCTGACAACGATTGGCCAACTGGTGAACTGCTCCAATAATTGAAATGGATCGAACATTAGAATCATAGAATCATTTGAATTGAGATGAGATTATCAGTTTATACATGGAATAGTTATCATCAAAAAGAGATGAATTATCTGAGATCTGATGTTTGGGCCATCTGGGGCCATCTTGGGCTGTTCATATCGATCCACCGATCCGCCAGGGGACGCCGCAGCAGGTCAGGAGGCCGGGAGCCCAGCCCCAACCGTTGCCGTTGCGTTCCGTTGCGCCGTTGCTGTCTCCGGTGAGGACGTGGAGACACCATGAACCTCGCCGAGTGGGGCACATCTGGAGTGATCGTGGATCTGAAGGCATGGATGGAGCGGTTGAACCCGCAGTGTTTAGCCATTAGAAACCATGGATCAGCCATTATTGACCATTCATTTGGGTCAACTGATTGGCCATTGTTGATGATTATGAACCAGCAATCAGCCTCTATTGAGCATTATGAAGGATGGCTGGCAATTCTTGACCATAATTTGAACATGTCATTAACCATGATTAAGCCCTTTGAACCATCAGTAACGATCATTATTGTCATGATTCGTTGGGAGCGAAGCCCCACAACCATTCAGCATGAAAGCTGCACCTCTGACAGGGATCTGGATTTGGCTTCATCCGACCAGACACTGGTAAGGTGAATGACAAGGACAGGGTTCGGTTCTGGGCAACCACACGGCAGTGGGAAAGGAATGGATTAATTGATTGGTGTAGGGCCATAGAAAGCTCTTCAGAGTGTGTTTACTGACGTGGTTAATTAGCTGATTCAAGATGGTTTGTGATGGCTAGTGACGGTTGATGATGGTCAACGAGTTGAGGACAATCTGCCCCTGCCATGAATATCATGAATC